>OY294024.1:6705078-7269732 GCA_958510785.1 Exephanes ischioxanthus
TGGACTTAAGTCCTTATAATTCCAAGGCCCTTTAAGGATGGACTTAAGCCCTTATTATTCTACCCCCCCCCCCCCCCCCCGCCCTCGATTCTTGACACGGCTTTTATTATATCACTTTTTATATTATAGAGAGATATATATATACACATAATAATACATCATTATTATTATATTAATTATATTAATATTACGAGGTCCTCGTCGGCATGCTTGGTGACTTCCTCATAAAAAAAAATCTCCCGCCCTCACCTCGACAATTAAAATGCCGCGCCTAACGAGGTCGCAGACACATTTCATAGTCCAGAAATAGTACTCAGCCGGTAAAGGAAATCCATATTAAAACGTCGATTAAATATAGAAAGCCGGTCGGACGGCGGGCAAGATAGAGAGTAGGCGGGTGGAAACGGGACGGGATAGATGAGTGCGCGTGATTGAACTTCACTCTCCCTCGCCTATTAATGATTTAAAACTAGCGGGTAAAGCTTTTGCCTCTCCGCCCCGGCAGCGGCGAGCGAGTTAAAATGTGTCTCGAACACGTATCCAATCATCCTTCCCTCTCTCGATGGATACCGGTGCTTGAAACATTTCCAATATTCACGATCGAACCGGGGAAAATTGACTCCGGACCGATGTATATCGCCGATAGGTGTGCAGTAACAGACTCGGAGAGGAAAAAGTTGTATATAGGACCTTCGAAGCCTCGAACGGCTGCCGGTCCCTCGTTCCGGAAAACGGCCCTCGTTTCTGCACCGCGCACTTTTCCTCTTTCGTTTTTCCATCACTTTCCATCCTCCCTTCCGAACCCTCCCAACCCCCCCGGCTCGCTCTTGGGCGACATCGATATTCAATCGGATATATGCATTATCGATACTCCGTGTACCATGTATCATGCGACGAGATAGCCGGGCTGACCGTGTGCTCGCGTTGCGGAAATCAGTGAGAGGCTGCACGATGGAAAGATCGAACCGTGCGCGAACTATGAACTTTGAAATGTCACACCGAGCCCGTGTGTGTTCTTTCTGCACCGAAAGGCTTTCGGTGAAACGTGCCGATGGCTCGACGCGTGGGACACCGCGATCGATTAATAATGTTGACTATGGGGTGTTGCGAAAAAGAGGGGAAATGTACGCACGTGCGATACGGGTTATCTGGACGATAAACGCCAACTGTTACGATTACTTTTTTTTTTTCTTTTTTAATGACGGCTCTCTTCGAAGGAGGGTGTCAGTGGAAACAGCCGGATGGCCGGTCAGACGCTCCGGGAGTAAAATGGCACAGCGGGGTAAAACGGGACAGTATGGGCAAAACTCAATTTTCCAATAATTTTTGGATGTACCATTTTGTCCCAACGATCCATCCGGATTTTCAAATCCGTTTTGCCCCACGTACCACCATCGCAACCATCCAAAAGTTATTGAACAATTGCCTTTTGCCTGGTAATCCCGTTTTGCCCCGCTATGCCATTTTGCCCCGCTCTCCCCTATGCGGCGGTGCGAAGAATGGCCCACGGGGTTCGTTCTATTCAACTGTATCCATGAGGAAGAAATATATATGTATATGTGTATATATGCATTCTAATATCGAATACATTTGTCGATATAGATAAACATTTTTTTATATCTGATACGGCGGTAGTGTTTGGCCTACAACTTGACATATATATGTGTAGGTATTTATTAATGTTGTTCAAAGAGGTCTCGGATGAACCGTGAACTTTCCATGATTCCAGAAACAGAAGCAGTGACCTTTTTTTCTATTTTTTTTTGTCCCATCTTCTTCCTATCTATCTTCTCAAGGAGGCTTTAGTTTCCGCACTATCCGGTTCTCTCTGTGTGTGAAAACCTTTGGGGAAACGGCGTATAGGGTTTATGTATAACAGTGGTACGAGAGCGTGGGCCGATCGATCGTTGAATAAAAGTGAAAGGATGTCCCGAGGACGGCAGCGGGGAATTCCCCTTCGGAGTGGTTTTCCCCGGAACGCGGGATATAGAACACACGAAGGAGCGGGAGAGTTTCCGGTGCGGAATCTACTCGGATATTTGAAATTCGGGACGCAAGCTGGCTGATTGTTTGCCCAAAGTTGTTCATCCACTTGTTTTTTTTTTTTTTTTTTTATTTATATACATAAAAAAAAAATTATTGTAGCAATCTGAAGTTGGATCTGAGAGCGTTCACGACGCCTCGTAATTTTTTGGGGTTATTCCGAGGGATGAAAATTTAAAAAAAATTAAGTTTTAGCACGACAATGACGATCGGTGGATTTCCAGGCTCGAAAATGTTGCTCCAACTCTTCCGACACTTAACAAAACCGTTGTCAACGTCGATAATCAATTTTGCAAAGCGTCATCCGAGCTTCAGGCAACATATGCTGATAACACCGGGGCAGTACTATCACTGGTGCGATACCGTGAGCACGCTATATCTTCGATCGGACAGATGGAATAACGGCATCAATGCGAAGATCGAAAGGCCGAGGGTCAGGGAAATCAAGGAATCCGTCGCTGTCGAAGTTGGAGCTCAATTACTGATCGAGGTTATCTTTCATTTTATTCTCTCAAACGTTTTCGCTCCGTTCCACTGTTCATTAAATTTCGTTAAATTCGTTTGTTTATTCATTTATTTAATAATATATATATATACATATTATATTATATATATATATATATATAATATATATACACTGAGAAAAAAAAATTGGTTGGATTAACCAAAAGACGCGGTGACATACGTTCAAAGCTGTTATTTGTTTGGTACAAATAAAGCATTGTTTTGTTAAGCGATTATTTCCTTCAATTTATTCAAAATTTGTTGATTGAAACAAACATATGTGTTGTACCAACAAAATACACCTTTGAACGTATGTCACCGCGCATTTGCTTAATCCAACCATTTCTTTTCTCAGTGTATATATTATATATTATATATTATATATTATATATTATATATTATATATTATATATTATATATTATATATTATATATTATATATTATATATTATATATTATATATTATATATTATATATTATATATTATATATTATATATTATATATTATATATTATATATTATATATTATATATTATATATTATATATTATATATTATATATTATATATTATATATTATATATTATATATTATATATATTTAATAATATATACATAATATTTAATTTATAAAGACGAAGGAGATTTTCGTTTACTTTTATTCGATCAATTTTTGAATAATTTCATCAAAATCCCCAGACTCTCGTCTTCGTTATCCTCGCGGGATTGGTTATCTACGAATCAAGCAAGTCAGCAGCGAGATCGCAACTTCTGGAGGATTCGAGGGAGAGCGAGTTCGAGGCGATACTCGATCGCAGGAAGGATCTGACCCGACGCCTCGAGCATCAGGCTGCGCTGATTCGAGATTTGCGCTCGAGACTCAGCGATTGCGGGACCGAAGTGGGTTATCCATTCCCGGGAGGATCTGCGATTATCCAAGAGCCGGATATCCCGATTCGGAGACCCCAGGATGCTCCGTGAAACTTGTGGGTTCGTTGATGGGTTCGAGGTGCGCCATTTTCCATCGGGCCGTTCGGAGAACAACGCGACCTCTGCGAGGAACTCGCAGCTTCCGGTTCCGATTTCGGGCAACACAGGTTTGTTTTATTCGCAAAAATTGAAGTAAAAATTTTCGACAATATTTTATCGCAATCGGGCCTGATATCCGACTCTCGCTCCGATTCCCCCGTTCCGTGTCCGGAGTGCATTGCTCTCCGGAAGATAGATCGGTGCCAGAGGAAAGTCAACGGGAGGGAGGAAAAAGAGCTCTGCCGACTTATCTTCTTCTTCCACTTGGTCAGAGTTCACCAGCCCCCCCCTTACGGGGAGTCAGCGAACCCTTTCGCCGTTTCTGAATCGGAGCGGAACTACGGAAAGTGTTGCGCTTGTATTGCAGTGTATCTCTGGACAATTGGCAATTCGAAAATTGACATAAAAAGAAGAAATTAACAATCCTGGTGAATACGAAACTTCGTTGAAAAGTCATTTCTGTCGAAGGTTCTTCGGGGCTTTGGATCGAACCTTTTTCATCATCTTCGCATCGGCCCGAGAAAAGCATCGACCTCGGTATAGCCGAGTCTTAAACCGGCGGACTCTATAGGTATTTTTTTTTTTCTGCTTCCGTTACTCGCAACGGGAGGAGGATCTTGCATTCGAAAAACGATTAGCGAAATTGAAATCCCAAGATGGAACAAAAGCCCTGTGAGCTCTGTGTTGGAACTCTTTGGGACGGGGAGCAGGGGGGGGGGGGGGCTAATAGACGCCGAGGTCGCAGGAGCTTTTGGAACGCGGACGTCGAAGCTCCGGATTCTCATATCGACGTTTCGGGGCCTCCGCGGCAAAGGCGGAGAGGCGCCAAGCTCTAAGAGCTATTCTATACGATGGTTTGACGAAACATTTTATTTCGGTAGGGGGCGAGAGGGCTAAAACGGTCTGGGACGAAAAGAATGCAAGAATCAAGAAATTCGTGGGCCTATTGAACTACACGATTTCCAGACGGAAACCGTATGAAAATCGCTTAGCCCCCCCCCCCCCCCCCCCCCCCCCCCGACACTACACCGTATTCCACTCGAAGGAACTTTTACCATGATCGAGTCGTCCATCAATTATTAACGAAAAAATCTGAGACAGGGTATCGAGTCGCCTTCGTCCAGGAAATCCTACCATACTCCCCGGGGATAAAATAATACAATACCGGAAGGGAGAGGGGGTAAAAACAAAAAAAAAAAGTAAGCAATCTCGCTTTATCGCAGCTTCTGAATAACTTTGCTCAGTCATGGCTCGGGTAATCGTGAGGATATACGGGGAGGTTGAAATTTGACTTGCAAGAGAGCCAATGCTAGAGCCAAGAATGATAATCGTGGCTCCTAACAAAAGAAAATATATGTGTCTGCTATTATTAATGGGCGCGCCCTTAACATCCTATTCTTTCAAGTTCTTCGGGGTTATTGTTTTTTTCCGAATTAGAATGTATTTAATGATTTTTTTATGGTTTAGGCGTTTTTAAGTTTATCTGTCCTCGTGATATTTTATTAAAATATTCCACTATATTTAAAAATATATATTTGCACAATTATCTCCCAAAAATATATCCGAAATAAATCTTTGTCTTTTGCAAAATTATATTTCTTACCCAAGAGATATATTTTCATCGATCAACGCCACAAATCTGACCACTGCGGTACCGACCTCGTTTCGTGTTTGCATACCCCATCCGATCCGCTCGTCCTCGGCGAGCGTCCGGAATGCAATGAATACGGACCATAACAATTTTTCTTCATCACTACCTTATTTCGTTTCTCATCTCACCATTATCCCTGACAGCCGCGCAAAATATCACCGAGGTGGTTGACAACGGGTCGACGGGGGGAGGGGGGGGAAGGTAGACTGTGTACATGTTGAGCCGAAGAAAGAACATTCCCATGGGAACGAGAAATAGGCCCGGGGCGCAAGGAGAACTGGCGGATGTAGCGTTAATAGCCAATACTGTACGCGTTTTTAAGTTTATCTGTCCTCGAGATATTTTATGAAAATATTCCACTATATTTGAAAAAATATATTTGCACAATTATCTTCAAAAAATATATCCGCAATAAATCTTAATTTTTTTACAAAATTATATTTCTTACCCAAGAGATATATTTTCATCGATCAACGCCACAAATCTGACCACTGCGGTACCGACCTCGTTTCGTGTTTGCATACCCCATCCGACCTGCTCGTCCTCGGTGAGCGTCCGGAATGCAATGAATACGGACCATAACAATTTTTCTTCATCACTACCTTATTTCGTTTCTCATCTCACCATTATCCCTGACAGCCGCGCAAAATATCACCGAGGTGGTTGACAACGGGTCGACGGGGGGAGGGGGGGGGGGGGGGGGGGGGGGAAGGTAGACTGTGTACATGTTGAGCCGAAGAAAGAACATTCCCATGGGAACGAGAAATAGGCCCGGGGCGCAAGGAGAACTGGCGGATGTATACAATACTGTACGCGTTTTTAAGTTTATCTGTCCTCGAGATATTTTATCAAAATATTCCACTGTATTTGAAAAAATATATTTGCACAATTATCTTCAAAAAATATATCCGAAATAAATCTTTGTTTTTTTTACAAAATTATATTTCTTACCCAAGAGATATATTTTCATCGATCAACGCCACAAATCTGACCACTGCGGTACCGACCTCGTTTCGTGTTTGCATACCCCATCCGATCCGCTCGTCCTCGGCGAGCGTCCGGAATGCAATGAATACGGACCATAACAATTTTTCTTCATCACTACCTTATTTCGTTTCTCATCTCACCATTATCCCTGACAGCCGCGCAAAATATCACCGAGGTGGTTCACAACGGGTCGACGGGGGGGGGGGGAGGTAGACTGTGTACGTGGAGAGCCGAAGAAAGAACATTCCCATGGGAACGAGAAGATAGGCCCGGGGCGCAAAGAGAACTGGCGGATGTAGCGTTAATAGCCAATACTGTACCGACGCCTCCCGAGGCTCCCGTGCTCCGACTTTGCCTAAGGGACCGACAACCCTCTCCGCTTTCCTGTTTTACCATCTCCTCATTTTTTTCCCCTCGCACTCCGCTTCGTGCTTTAACTTTTTACTACGTCCCTTGCCCTCCCGCGTTATATGGCGCAGGACTCCCGTCGCCGACCCTCTTCGCGGATCACGTGAAGACCTCGAGGGCTGCCGTCTGAACACCCCCCCCCCCCCCCCCCCTCCTTCCGCCGCGCCGAACGGTTCGCCACATTTGCCTCCCTCGCTCGACTCGCTCTTCGCTGCGTATCGCAACTCACGAATTTCGTACGACCCACATTTCTCCCCCAAGGATTGCCATTGCCGAAAGTCTCTCGCGAGATTACCCCGGGAAGGAAAGAAATAAAGGATACAGCAGAGCTGGGCTCTCGCCGTTACCGACGGGGCGCAATTTCCGAGCCACTTGTACACACCGAGCGTGATACCTGTTCGCGATGCCGGGGAACTTAAATGACGCGGTTAACGAAATGGACGAGTGGATGGATGAAAGTAAATAATTGTATCAATAGCGGCGAGTTTTCACCAAAAATATGAACGTTCGTTCGAAGTTGAGAACAAATTGTCTTGTGTTCTTTTTTTTATGGTCCAAGTGAAAACATTTAACTGACGAATGCGGGGCAAAACGGTAAATTTTTCATCAATTTTTCGAGAGACATAAAAAGAAGATTATCAACCGAAATTGAGGACTCAGTTTTTAAAGTAACTCGGCCATATAACTCGCAGTTGTCCTACGAGAGATCTCGCAACGAAGCTCTGTTCGGCAATTTGAAACTCTCCCATATTTATTTTTTTATTATCAAAACAAACCCTATTCCCAGTAAAAAAAAAAGATGAAAGTCATACGCGATAAAAAAAAAGAGTCTTTGCGACGAAAAAAAAAAAAGATAAAAAACGCAGAACCGTCCGCGGCATTTGATTGTTTGCAGGCGGCGAACAGTGAAAGCCAGAACCAGCCGCTCGTCTAGTCTCGGGGGTGTACTTGCGCTACTTGAGAGTCGTCTTCCCGCGTCTTCTCGAAGTACGGCACTCCTTTTTCCTTAGAACGATCCTTCCAACCGTGCACATAGCGATACTACATCCTACCTTATGTACTCATATTCCAAAGGTGCCTATATATATATTTTTTCATCCCCTGCCCCTCCCCCATTGGTATCTGCTGGATCCCCCCCCCACATACCTATGTGGCATCCAAATGTGCCTTCGTGCCTAGGCGAATACGTTCGCCGGTTCTAAGTATACACGGATGTACAAGTAGATATATATACTGTACCAGCGTATGTACTACAAGTAGCGGCGACCTTGTTCCCCGAGAGCTCTCTCTATTTTTAAAGCAGCTTTATCGCATCCCGACGACACCATCGCCCACCTTCTTTTCTCCTCTACTCTTTTCGCCCTTCATCCTTTCTCACACTGGTCTCTACTCTCGCCCGTATTATATATATATATATATATATATATATGAATGAATGTGTATATATATATATTTGTCCGTGGACTACCCGCATAGAGAGCCACCCGTCTACCCGGTCTCGCGTCTTCCGCAGAAACACCGTTGGACAACTCGGAGAACACCGAGGAACTCAACCCGGCATATACAACCTGCACCTGTCCTCCTGTTCGTGTTGTGATAAGTCCGTCTCTCATTTTTCTCGTTCTCCCGTGTGAAAGCTCCGAAAGGTACCGAGCGCATTGCGCGCCCTTCCGCTCAAATTTGCCGTGACGACGGGAATATAGAATGGCTCCCGGAATAGTCGGAATATCGTTGTTCACATGTGTCATTTGAAATTTTATTCTTGGACTGTTATCTGCGCTCCGTGTCGGAAAAAAAAATTATTTTGGTAATGATGAAAAATGATATATGATGTATATAAAAATCATTATTAATAATATTATTTTCATCATTATTATTGTTGCTGTTGTTGTTGAGAAAAAAAATTAATTCCTTTAAAAAAATTGATTTTTCGATATCGAACTTCTGAAGTTACCAAAGAATGTTGACTATTTTTAATTACTATCGATAAGGCGGATTCCGAACGTTTCACGTTTCGGACGGTAATCACGCGTTGTCCCCGACACTTTGAAGGATCGCTCATGCCCCGTGTAAAAGTAATATGTACTAACGAAGCCAGTCGAAGTAGTAATTATAACTAACAACAGAAACGACCGCGAGCGACCAGACACTCGAGAGTGCCTATCCACGAAC
Source organism: Exephanes ischioxanthus (assembly GCA_958510785.1). Classification (NCBI taxonomy): domain Eukaryota; kingdom Metazoa; phylum Arthropoda; class Insecta; order Hymenoptera; family Ichneumonidae; genus Exephanes; species Exephanes ischioxanthus. The sequence continues at coordinate 6,713,869 of OY294024.1, forward strand.
GCGCCCGGGTGCGCGCGAGCTCTCCCGCCAGCGACCCGGCTCAGTACAGGCTTTTCCTACTCGTCACCCTAATGAGACTCGAGATCTCACGCCCCCGGGAGGTTCATTCTTTTGTCGGTCCACGCGAAATTGGGCGGGCTTTTTTTTTCTTCTTCGACCGAGAGGTATATACCGCCAACGACAGCCCAATTTATTGTCGAAAAGAAAATTTGTTTAATCTTTTACATTAAGTTAAATGTCCCAGGGACCTGTCAGTACACTGAGAAACAAAAAATTGTTAGATGAACAAAGTTGCGTTCCCCCGCGTTCAAAAGCGTTATTTAGTTGGTACAGTAAATTTTTTTGTTTGTATCGAAATATTTTGAATCGACTAAAGCGAATAATCGTTCAATAAAAGAATGGTTTAGTTGTACCAACAAAATAACAGCTTTGAACGTAGGTGACCGCGAATTTGGTTAATCCAACAATTTTTTTTTCTCAGTGTAAATACTGTAACGAATATGTAGCTGAATATTCGTTGAGACACACGATATTAGTTAGGATTGACAATAGACGGACGAACGGACGATCGAGACAAGATCGATCGTCATGTTAAACAGTCTGGACTGACACGTCTGAACGAACAGACGTGTGACAGCTCGTGCTCGGGATATTTAGATGCGATTGTATTAATAATATCCGCCCCCAAACTAAATACGCGCGTTATTCATTTGCTCGGTCGTTACAATACTTTATCAAGAGAGGCGGTAGCGTCTCGACGCCAAGTACTTTAAAAAAAAATTTTAAGCGAGCGAAGGACGCTACCAAGTAGTTATACTCCAAAATGCCGGAAGTATATTTTTGCACTACGTTACCTCTTAAATAAATCATCGGATCGAAATGATATTAAAATTTTACTATAGAATGTCTATCCAAGCTTTCCAGTTCGCTTAATTCCGAACACATTCGTTCGGTGGATTCTTGTGTACGATGATCGCGATCAGCAATTGATCAAAAAATTTTCGATTGTGCGTGAGTTAACGCGATAATTTTCGGTCGGCTCGATCTCGGCAACGAAGCATCAGATCGAATTTTCAAGGACACTTTTATCATATAATTCGGACCCAATCTATCCAATGGGTTATTATTACCGACAGCGGTGGATGCGCGGTTGGCGCACGGCTCCGGTGGTCTCCGAAGTCAAGCAAGATCGTTCGCGGGCAGTGCTTGGATGGGTGACCGCTTCGCCGTGCGCTAGCTGGCGCATTAACCGTTGAGCGGGAGGCGCTTTCTTCTGAAACTTTGGTGTTTCTGCACTTTACTCAAAGTGCAAAAATACCGGAGGTTCAGTAGAATATGGCCGTCTGTACCGGCACGGGTTTTGCGTAGTTTCCCCGTGTCCCCGACAAATGCGGTACAGTGTAGCTAAGTCCGCTACGGACGCACCGGAAGTTAGGTAGGTTAGCTGAGTGCGGGTAGGGAGTGCTAGGGGGGAATCGGGATGGGGTTCCGTAAAAACCCAGAATGGTATACGGTGGAAAAATTGAACAAATATTTTTAAAAAAACTTTATTATTATCATTATTATAAATATTAAAAAATAAATAATAAACAGTGGATAATAACAATAAAATATTCACTGACGGGATTATCAATGTTGTTGTTGTTGTTCTGAAGTCAAGCAAGATCGTTCGCGGTCAGTGCTTGGATGGGTGACCGCTTAGCCGTGCGCTAGCTGGCGCATCGACCGTTGAGCGAGAGGCGCTTTCTTCTGAAACTTTGGTGTTTCTGCACTTTACTCAAAGTGCAAAAATACCGGAGGTTCAGTAGAATATGGCCGTCTGCACCGGCACGGGTTTTCCGTAGTTTCCCCGTGTCCCCGGCAAATGCGGTACAGTGTAGCTAAGTCGGCTACGGACGCACTGGAAGTTAGGTAGCTTCGCTGAGTGCGGGTAGGGAGTGCTAGGGGGGAATCGGGATCGGGTTCCGTAAAAACCCAGAAGGGTATACGGTCGAAAAATGGAACAAATATTTTAAAAAATACTTTATTATTATCATTATTATTAATATTAAAAAATAAATAATAAATAGTGGATAATAACAATAAAATATTCACTGACGGGATTATCAATGTTGTTGTTGTTGTTCTTGATAGTAGTTCATTTAAAAAAATTACAATATGAAACAAATATGAACTTAAAAGAACTCAATGTAGACTAAATATTACACAGTGAGTTCTGTGCAGTAAAATTCTGCGAGTGATAAAATTTTTATCGTAAACGGATCGTAACGATCGTAAAGGTGTGCGGAGGTGGGAGGGGAGGGGAGAGTTTTAAGCCAAGATCACGAGTCCTCGGGACGACGTCGTCGTCGAGGATAGTGAGCGTTAGTCGTAACAGGGACGGTAGGTTTTGGTATTGGTTGGTTATGTGGCCCGGGTCGATATCGTTCCACAGGGAGAGGAGAGCCAGGAAGCATCGGTCAATGCGGGGTTCTTGCGTGCCGCGCTTCGTTCGCTCCGGGAACGCTCGCGAGATCACAGAAGGTGGGATGCTGCTTGGCCGGGGGCCGTGCTCTGTGCCGTACCGGCAAGCTTCGCTCTCTGCACGGTTCCACTGTTGCCGAGAGGCTCGGTGGCCTCAGCGACTCTCGACTCCGTCCCCGAAGATCTCAAGGGGACGAAAAAAAAAAAAAAGAAAAATTGAGGGAAAGTGGCAGGGGCTACGCCGCTCGGAGAGAGAAAGAGACTTGATTCACCGTCGAGAAATGAAACTTACCGCACTTTCTCGGTATAATGTACAACGAGAGTACAAGCAGTCGTTGTGATTGTCAAAGAGACCAAAAAAAAAAAGAAGGAAGAAAGAATGTGGACCAACAAAGAAAGAATAGAAAAATAACGAGCGGAGAAGAGCGTGGAGATGGAACATGTGATATCGCATATATATACATAGAAATAAACGGATGCTGAATGCAGAAGCAAAATGTGTAAAAAAAGAAAAAGGCAAAAGAGCGGAAAAGTTTGAGGCCGTAATCACGCATCTGCGCACGGATCTGCTTTGTTCGCCCTGCTGATGATCCCGGGGTAAAGTTGAAATGAATTAACTACCTCGAACTAACCGCCAGCCATCCAGCGACATGTGGATTGTTAGTTCATCTGTTTGTTCCACGAAACGCGTACATTTTCGAAACTTCGAGACAGAGGTGATTGAAGCGAGTACGTTTTTTGTTATTAAATTTTACACGAAGATTTTCCTTGCTCTTATTATTTGGCTTTTTTAAAAATAAACGAGTATTATAATATTCGCAGTGTAATATATTTTCACCAAAAATACGTCAATTCCGAAAAATGAGATTTTCGGAACCGGCAGTGACATATTTACTGATTATTTGGCGAGGCAGGCAGCAAAAAAAAAAAAACAAATACTTGGAAGATTTATTCATAGGGGAGACCGGGGCAAAATGGCACAGCGGGGCAAAACGGGACAGTGAGGACAAAACTCAATTTTCCATTAATTTTTTGATGCCCCATTTTGTCCCAACGATACATCCGGATTTTCAAACCCGTTTTGCCCCACGTACCACCATCGCCACCATCCCAAAGTTAGTGGAGAATACATTTTGTCTCATTATCCCGTTTTGCCCCGGTGTGCCATTTTGCCCCACTCTCCCCTAATAGTCGGTTTAAAGTCCTAAAATAATAATAGGCCATTCGACTGTCCCAAATATATTTCCTCGTTGAAACATCCCCGCTCAGTTATCCAAAGCTCGAGAGAGCCGTACGTTGGCAATCCCGTAAATCCTCCTCGGTTTCCCCGAGTGCAAGAGAGTGTGTCACGTCGAAAGCCCATATGCGGTGCCCGGCAGTGGCTCCCGCGTGACGCAAACGTCAACGAGATGGTATAACGCGAGGTGTGCAAGTGTACAGCGGGAGTATTGTAGAAGACAGAGAGAAACGAGGAGTATGAGAAGTGAGAGTCTTGAGGATGCGACAGGGTTGAAAGGGGCCGGAGGTCTGGTGATGAGGGGAATTTCTAGTTGGGCAGTTTGCTCCAAAAGGGCGGGTGTAGGGGGGGTTGAAGGCGAGATCTACTTATTTCACGAGCTCGTAAAGCGAGAATAAGACGAGAAGACGATGAAGTCGACGTTTCCGCGACGGCGAAACGACGGAAAAATGAAAATATACGCATTGCGACGAGACGAGGCAACGAGCCTCAAACGACGCTGAAAGCGCTTCGGTCTTGTGCAAATTATATTTTTATCTCTCGAAAATACGACAAACGCGTTTTCTCTCGAAACAGTTATCAGCCGTTGATAAATTATGGATGACAAATGATTGCCAAACTCAACAGCTGGCAGCGGCGAGGTTCAGAGAAAAATTTCTGAATTCGTAGTAGTCACGACGATTCAGCGAATGTTTCTTATCAAAGCGATCCACTGTAAAAAATGTCTATTTGAAAAGTCACAAATGTATATGAAGTTTTATGCATATACAGTATCTGGAATTTCATTGACACGTATGTATGAATATTGCGTATCCGGTATATTAAAAACAATATTATTTGTATAATATTTCAACTGAGAGAAGCAAAAACATCTTTTGTATAAAACAGTTTTAGGTGGCAAATTATTTAAAATACAGCGCCCGCGCACACAAAAAAAAAGTGTGCTAGATAAGCTTTAGGATAAGGTATTAGATAGTAGGTAGAGTTGCGGACAAGTGCTAATGCGCTTTTGCAATTCGAAGTTGGGTTATTGAGCAGTGTGTAGAAATGTATCGATGTTTATTATTTATATAAGGCTTTATATGAACATTATTTTATTTAAATTGTTTTATGTATATTTCTATTGCTGTACTCAATAAACAATACCAATACCAATGTTATTTGTAACAATAACATAATTTTCATATACGGATGTTTTAATTTCCAACGCCATCACCGGTAATTTTAATATACAGGTATTGCATTTAAGATTAAGTTATAAAAATTCAAATACAATGTATATGAATTCTAATTTCATGTACCGAGGTTGTATATTTCATGTAACTTTGCATAATTAAACGTGTTGTAAATTTCATAACATTTTTTACAGTGGATCAACGAACGAGCCGATTACCGGAGCAATTTTTATCGAGTGATTTTCGAGTTAAAATTACGGTTATTCTCCACCTCCGTTTACAAGGCCCAAACGTGCCCTTTTTCTCTAAAGTCTCGAGTCCGTGCAGAGTAGTTCGGCCAAGTGGTCGACGATGAGCCGGCGATTAATCGGATGCTCCAGTGGCATCGACGATGGTCCTCGATGCCATCGGCTCGGCTCTTTAAGGTACGTCCCGCGAGATAGCGTATCTCTTTTATATCGTCAATGCCGGGCTATCTTCCTCGCTTCCTCTCTTCCGTGGCTCCTTTGGCTTTAGCCCCGGACGATGCACCACAAGTGCGCCACCGACACCTGAAGCTTCATGACACTGTTGTGAAAAGCCATCTCAAGGGTGTTGGCTGCACATAGCACAAGAGGCGACGAGTAGGGGGCTGTCTCTCTACCCGTTGCGGATCGTCGAGGAGCCCAGCCTGCCACCGCCGTCTTGTTTGCCCGTTCATAACGAGCTGTGACAGCGCATCGAGGATCCCCGTTGTTCCAACGTCTCGGGCGCCGGTCTCGTCTAGGCGACGCTACTCGGATTTTGCACCTGTAATAGTGCCATGGCCATAACCCACCCCATTCGCCCGAGATAAGTGCCCATCGGAGAACAATCTTTGTAATTACGTGGGAATAAGCCACGCGCCGTTAGTCGGCTGATGACTCGTCGAGAGGAGGCTCAAGAGCATGTGAAATACCGTCGACGGGAAAGAAGACAAATTTTTGGTAACGATCGGTAATGAAAATTTATTCCGCAGGTTAAATGTTCCAATGATTGAATTTTAGCTCGCGCAATGTTAATTTGTCACAGGCACTCACAGTGATTGGCCATTTTTCAAACAAGACACACCCAGAAAAATAATTTATTTGACGAGCCTCCCACAAATAAATATTTATTTGGTTTAAATTAATATTTATTGAATTTAAATAAATAGTTATTTAACTCAATAAAAATATTAATTTAAACCAAATAAAAATTTATTTGCGGGCGCCCGTCGAATAAATTATTTTTCTGGATGCACAATTTCTGTCAAACAAGTGGTTTTGCTTTGTAATTACGTGGGAATAAGCCACGCGTCGTTAGTCGGCTGATGACTCGTCGAGAGGAGGCTCAAGAGCATGTGAAATACCGTCGACGGGAAAGAAGACACATTTTTGGTAACGATCGGTAATGAAAATTTATTCCGCAGGTTAAATGTTCCAATGATTGAATTTTAGCTCGCGCAATGTTAATTTGTCACAGGCACTCACAGTGATTGGCCATTTTTCAAACAAGACACACCCAGAAAAATAATTTATTTGACGAGCCTCCCACAAATAAATATTTATTTGGTTTAAATTAATATTTATTGAATTTAAATAAATAGTTATTTAACTCAATAAAAATATTAATTTAAACCAAATAAAAATTTATTTGCGGGCGCCCGTCGAATAAATTATTTTTCTGGGTGCACAATTTCTGTCAAACAAGTGGTTTTGCTTTGTAATTACGTGGGAATAAGCCACGCGTCGTTAGTCGGCTGATGACTCGTCGAGAGGAGGCTCAAGAGCATGTGAAATACCGTCGACGGGAAAGAAGACAAATTTTTGGTAACGATCGGTAATGAAAATTTATTCCGCAGGTTAAATGTTCCAATGATTGAATTTTAGCTCGCGCAATGTTAATTTGTCACAGGCACTCACAGTGATTGGCCATTTTCAAACAAGACACACCCAGAAAAATAATTTATTTGACGAGCCTCCCACAAATAAATGTTTATTTGGTTCAAATGAATATTTATTGAATTTAAATAAATAGTTATTTAACTCAATAAAAATATTAATTTAAACCGAATAAAAATTTATTTGCGGGCGCCCGTCGAATAAATTATTTTTCTGGGTGCACAATTTCTGTCAAACAATTGGTTTTGCTTTGTAATTACGTGGGAATAAGCCACGCGTCGTTAGTCGGCTGATGACTCGTCGAGAGGAGGCTCAAGAGCATGTGAAATACCGTCGACGGGAAAGAAGACAAATTTTTGGTAACGATCGGTAATGAAAATTTATTCCGCAGGTTAAATGTTCCAATGGTTGAATTTTAGCTCGCGCAATGTTAATTTGTCACTGGCACTCACAGTGATTGGCCATTTTTCAAACAAGACACACCCAGAAAAATAATTTATTTGACGAGCCTCCCACAAATAAATATTTATTTGGTTTAAATGAATATTTATTGAATTTGAATAAATAGTTATTTAACTCAATAAAAATATTGATTTAAACCAAATAAAAATTCATTTGCGGGCGCCCGTCGAATAAATTATTTTTCTGGATGCACAATTTCTGTCAAACAAGTGGTTTTGCTTTGTAATTACGTGGGAATAAGCCACGCGTCGTTAGTCGGCTGATGACTCGTCGAGAGGAGGCTCAAGAGCATGTGAAATACCGTCGACGGGAAAGAAGACAAATTTTTGGTAACGATCGGTAATGAAAATTTATTCCGCAGGTTAAATGTTCCAATGGTTGAATTTTAGCTCGCGCAATGTTAATTTGTCACTGGCACTCACAGTGATTGGCCATTTTTCAAACAAGACACACCCAGAAAAATAATTTATTTGACGAGCCTCCCACAAATAAATATTTATTTGGTTTAAATGAATATTTATTGAATTTGAATAAATAGTTATTTAACTCAATAAAAATATTGATTTAAACCAAATAAAAATTCATTTGCGGGCGCCCGTCGAATAAATTATTTTTCTGGATGCACAATTTCTGTCAAACAAGTGGTTTTGCTTTGTAATTACGTGGGAATAAGCCACGCGTCGTTAGTCGGCTGATGACTCGTCGAGAGGAGGCTCAAGAGCATGTGAAATACCGTCGACGGGAAAGAAGACAAATTTTTGGTAACGATCGGTAATGAAAATTTATTCCGCAGGTTAAATGTTCCAATGATTGAATTTTAGCTCGCGCAATGTTAATTTGTCACAGGCACTCACAGTGATTGGCCATTTTCAAACAAGACACACCCAGAAAAATAATTTATTTGACGAGCCTCCCACAAATAAATGTTTATTTGGTTCAAATGAATATTTATTGAATTTAAATAAATAGTTATTTAACTCAATAAAAATATTAATTTAAACCGAATAAAAATTTATTTGCGGGCGCCCGTCGAATAAATTATTTTTCTGGGTGCACAATTTCTGTCAAACAATTGGTTTTGCTTTGTAATTACGTGGGAATAAGCCACGCGTCGTTAGTCGGCTGATGACTCGTCGAGAGGAGGCTCAAGAGCATGTGAAATACCGTCGACGGGAAAGAAGACAAATTTTTGGTAACGATCGGTAATGAAAATTTATTCCGCAGGTTAAATGTTCCAATGGTTGAATTTTAGCTCGCGCAATGTTAATTTGTCACTGGCACTCACAGTGATTGGCCATTTTTCAAACAAGACACACCCAGAAAAATAATTTATTTGACGAGCCTCCCACAAATAAATATTTATTTGGTTTAAATGAATATTTATTGAATTTGAATAAATAGTTATTTAACTCAATAAAAATATTGATTTAAACCAAATAAAAATTCATTTGCGGGCGCCCGTCGAATAAATTATTTTTCTGGATGCACAATTTCTGTCAAACAAGTGGTTTTGCTTTGTAATTACGTGGGAATAAGCCACGCGTCGTTAGTCGGCTGATGACTCGTCGAGAGGAGGCTCAAGAGCATGTGAAATACCGTCGACGGGAAAGAAGACAAATTTTTGGTAACGATCGGTAATGAAAATTTATTCCGCAGGTTAAATGTTCCAATGGTTGAATTTTAGCTCGCGCAATGTTAATTTGTCACAGGCACTCACAGTGATTGGCCATTTTCAAACAAGACACACCCAGAAAAATAATTTATTTGACGAGCCTCCCACAAATAAATGTTTATTTGGTTCAAATGAATATTTATTGAATTTAAATAAATAGTTATTTAACTCAATAAAAATATTGATTTAAACCAAATAAAAATTTATTTGCGGGCGCCCGTCGAATAAATTATTTTTCTGGGTGCACAATTTCTGTCAAACAAGTGGTTTTGCTGAGTGATCTTGTGAGGTTGTAGAATTTTGTCTTTCGTGAATCTTATTACTGTCGAGTGTACGAATGCCCTTCGGTTTATTCAATTTTCGAGGGAGGAAGAGCGCGATAGAAGGGTGCGGGCGCCGACCCTCGTCGTGGTCGATCACGGGCAGTAGAAATTTTAACTATACTGCGATTTCAAACATTGTGAGAGAAGCGACCGTCTGTCGACGACGAGCGACTCCCGGGGTTCTGCCCGTCCAGCACGAGCAGAAAATCACCCTCAAACTCTCATCGCTGGTCCGATAGTCGTTGGGGTCGTCGGGGCACATGCCGGAAAGGACACGGGATTGCGTACATCACGTGGACGAAAAACCGCAGGCGCTTTCAATCCCCCCCCCCGGTCACGTGTTGATCGTCAAACTCCCCAGTATTCCCACTGAAACAACTCTTATTCTCGTATTGCTTCGAGAATTATCGACGCCAAAGTCTCAAACGTACCCATAGAAAATTATTATGGGAAACAGGGTATTAATATTACCTATGTAGGGCTGCACCCAGAAAAAAAAATTATTTGACGGCCACCGTTTATTTGGTTTAAGTAAAATATTTATTTGCTTTAAATAAATATCTATTTAAATTAAGCAAATAATTACTTAAATGAAATAAATATTTATTTAAATCAAATCAATATTTTACTTAAACCAAATAAACGGTGGCCGGGAAATAAATTATTTTTCTGGGTGTGAGTCGAGCAAAAGGCTCCAAAACATATTTCTTGACGGGTGAGTTAAGAAAAAAAAATATTAAAATAAAAAAAAACTTAATTACGTACGAGGCATTAGTTGCTCTTCACTATGCACACAGAGCGTGGCACTATCAATTTTATCAATGCCTCCACCCTTCCGGTATCGACAACTTTTAGTCGGATGAATATTTAATCATTACGCGAGATTTTTCCCGTTGCCACAAACGATCGAACGAAATCGTCGAATCATCTCTTCGTTCCTTCCTTCTCCTGCCACTGATACCTAATTTCGCAAATTTCCGATAATGGAGCCCGGAAGCTTTCGTACGATCGCTTCCCGACTGCCCGTTCCACTATTTCCACTGTTCCACTCTGTGACTCAACGAAATTATGGACTATCGTAGTAATTTTATCTTCCATCGAAATTTATTAGACACAATAAAATAAATTATTTTTCTTGTAACTGATAAATTTTGAAAAAATGTATTCACAGTAAATGACGAAATTTCCTACGACTTCGAGTAACTTCTAAAAATATTCTTTGACGGTCCGGGGCGTCCTCGAGGTAAACTTCACCATAAAAAAAATATGATAAAAAAAATAGACTCAAAGTTATCGTCACCCTTGCATATAAATATATTTCATCCCCAGAAATATCACACGGTAGGTCCATCGTCTCGTTTGCCGTGTACATATTTTCCATCTCGACGTCTGCCGACAAAACCGATGCGATGTGCGGACTGCATCTTCGCGCAGCTCGAACCAGTTTCCCAATCGGATAGGTGAACTGTGTGTTTTCTCATACGGTGTACAAATAACTGGCAGGAGGGAGGGTAGGACCAGCGGGTTGGCAGAGGAAGCTTGCGTTCACGGGCCAATTCCCTCGTAATAACTCCAACGGAGCGTGAACCGAACATTGCAAGAACGAAAGTGGGTTGCCCCCGTGTAAGGGCCGGTGTGAGAGAGGCGAGAGGAAAAACAGCATCGCGATAGAGAAAAAAAAAAAAAGGAAGTCGAGAGGTTCGGTTAACGAGCTTTAACGCAATTGCAACTCGCGTGAGTGCGGAAAACTCGAGCCCGGTTGCAATGTCGATTTAACGATTCTCGTCGACCAATTATCAAATGCAACCTTCGTCGTTAAATCCACGCTACCCCCTCCCCTTCCCCACTCTCTTTCGAGTCCCCTTCCCCTCTTCTCTCTTTTGTTATTGGTTCATTGCTACTCAGCTTCGTGTCAATTATTTTATTACGAGAAGACAGGCAATTTTCAAATTGTTACTATTTTTATTATTATTATTATTTTTAATAGAAAAAAAAGTTACTTCACAAAATTCTCTAATTGCGAGATCGCCTCTGGAATCGCAGCTCGCGTGAGTGTCGAAAGCTCGAGTCCGGACGTAATGGCGGTTTAACGATCCACGTCGAAGAATTATCAAATTCGATGCACCTCTTCCCCCTCCTGTCGATCGCGTGTCTTTCGAGTCTCGTCTTCCTCTTCCTCCGGCAAAACTTCCCGGAAATCCCGCTTGAGTAACGAGGCCCGTTACGCGGAAGTTTTTTTTTTTGTCGTCTTTTTTTTCATCTTCGTCTTCCTTCTTCCAGTTTTCGTGCGCGCTGACGAGTCAGCATTCTTAACGGTTTTCCATTAGCCAACACAGCGGGCTTAGCGGATGGATTTACCGTCCCGTTCTCTCTCTATCGGGCTTTATCTTTCTTGGCCCTCCCCCTCCCAAATCCCGCCCCGCCGAATCCGGCCAAAAGAGAAGATGCAGACTATCTTATTGTACACTCGGCCCGCGCACCGCAAACTGGAGAGGAAAAAAACGCCCCGATTAAGGATTCGACGATGAGATAACAGAAAAAAACACAGCATCGAATTAGCCGCAATCCCCTTAACTTCGCAGTTTCTCCCAGTACGGATAGTCCTTACCCTACGTCACACAACCTCTGTAATGTACTCCGAGCATGGCGAGTGATAGATGGTCTTTTCCTGGTTAAATGACTTCGGGAAATCGCTGCTATCGTAAATCTGCACTGTAAAGTAAGCATCATTTGTGGAGGAGGGAGGCCAGCGCCAGCTAGTCGGTCGATCGTTCGGTCGATCGTTCGGTCGATCGTTCGGTCGATCGTTCGGTCGATCGTTCGGTCGATCGTTCGGTCGATCGTTCGGTCGATCGTTCGGTCGATCGTTCGGTCGATCGTTCGGTCGATCGTTCGGTCGATCGTTCGGTCGATCGTTCGGTCGATCGTTCGGTCGATCGTTCGGTCGATCGTTCGGTCGATCGTTCGGTCGATCGTTCGGTCGATCGTTCGGTCGATCGTTCGGTCGATCGTTCGGTCGATCGTTCGGTCGATCGTTCGGTCGATCGTTCGGTCGATCGTTCGGTCGATCGTTCGGTCGATCGTTCGGTCGATCGTTCGGTCGATCGTTCGGTCGATCGTTCGGTCGATCGTTCGGTCGATCGTTCGGTCGATCGTTCGGTCGATCGTTCGGTCGATCGTTCGGTCGATCGTTCGGTCGATCGTTCGGTCGATCGTTCGGTCGATCGTTCGGTCGATCGTTCGGTCGATCGTTCGGTCGATCGTTCGGTCGATCGTTCGGTCGATCGTTCGGTCGATCGTTCGGTCGATCGTTCGGTCGATCGTTCGGTCGATCGTTCGGTCGATCGTTCGGTCGATCGTTCGGTCGATCGTTCGGTCGATCGTTCGGTCGATCGTTCGGTCGATCGTTCGGTCGATCGTTCGGTCGATCGTTCGGTCGATCGTTCGGTCGATCGTTCGGTCGATCGTTCGGTCGATCGTTCGGTCGATCGTTCGGTCGATCGTTCGGTCGATCGTTCGGTCGATCGATCGGTCGATCGCTCGATCATTCGCTCGATCATTCGCTCGATCATTCGCTCGATCATTCGCTCGATCATTCGCTCGATCGTTCGGTCGATCAATGGGTCGATCAATCGATCAATCAATCGGTTAATAAATCAGTCGATCAATCAATTAATTAAAATTATTTCTCGTCGATCAATTAATCGATCGATCAATCGATTAACGCGGAATGACTAAAAAAAATCTGCACAGGATAGTTTTTTGACCTCTTTGAAGAGAAGTTCTACGATCTCTGATGTATACCAATAAGAAGCGTTGAAAAGCGACCGGGTTTCTTTGATGGAAATTTAGTGTCCCGAATCCCCTTGCGGCAATTCCAGGGATTGCCGGAAGATTGCCGAAGACAAAGGGATGCGACGAGCTTGGGAGATACGACCCGACGGTGGGGTCCACGAGAGGCACGGGCGCGCAAGTATTGAAATGAAAGTCAGTCGAGACGCGAAGCCAGAGGCTAGATATACCGCAGTCGATGCATTTGAATTTGCATCTCGTATGCATTATGCAAATTGTATATTCCCTATGCCTTGGGCGCAGATATCCCTACCGTAGGGTGGAGAGCGAGTCAAAATAGAGCATCTTAAAAAAATATATTCACGGTACAAAAAAGGTTTGATCCCAAATGATTCGGTGATCCCAAAGTTTTGCACCGGTGGTCCATTTAGCCCCGCTATCTCCCCCCCCTATATTGTCGCAGCAATCGCATGAGCTCGCGTCTTGCCGAGCCTAGATCAGTCTGAAAGATTTTTCATATTGATCTACCGCAAATAATAATTTTTTTCTTATATTAGTTCTTTTTTATGCGCTCCCAACCGATGTAGCGAAACTTGTCTCGTTGCATTCGGTCCTACGAAGAGATACGTCAGAGCGTGTCGCTGAGATCGAGGGTGCGAAAACCCGACGCATACCCGGACGTCGATCTCTCTCTCGAGACAACCAAAGTGGAATAATATCATTCTAGTTCGACGTCCTGGCAAGAGTGGTGAATAAATTCCAACGCGTTACGGTTATAGACACACGCGGAGACAAGCGATTCATGGAATCTTGGCAATTTCCTGCATGACTCTATTCGCGCTTGAATTGAGAAATGTTTGAATTTTTTTTTTTTTTTTTTTTCAATTTTTGAGAAAAAGAGGTTCCTCTGGGTCCTCACGTGATCAGAGGAAATCTGCGATTCGATGAATCATGGAATTTTCACAAGGCTTTATATTCACACTGAAATTGCGAATGAAAAAAGGATAATTATTTTTCATACCGGTCTATATATTTTTTTTTCGCTAATTACAAAAGTTAGGACGTTTTGACGGTCACTATTAAAAACATTTTAAACAGCCTTTTGTTTCGAAAGCCCATAAATTTGTGTAAAAAAAAAAAAAAAAAAAAAAAAAAAAAAAAAAAAAAAATGTTAACGTAATTTCCCACAATTTCGACCCTTCGACACGTGCCCGTGAGTGAATATAAAATTTATACCTCGCCTTTTGTTGAATACCAGAGCGTGGTTGCTCGTGGAAGAAATTATACATTCTTCGCTCGTAAATTAGTACAAAGCGAAGGTAAATAGCGAGGGCGATTGGGGTGAAAAAATAAATAAAAGGTAGAAAAAAACGAGAAAAAAAAAAAATCTCAAGCCCGGAGGCGTTGAAGAACGACTCCGTCGTTCTCGTAAATTTTCCCTCACCAGAGGGTAAGATTTGGAGAGCGTTCGCTGGCACAGCTTCGGAAATGCTCGAGAGAAGCGTATATATTATATCTCGTGTGTACCTTGGCTATGTGCGTAAGCGCACACGTGTGAAAGATGAAGAGAGGGGGCCGCGGTCCAGGACAGGAAGAGATGGATGAAACAAGAGGGGGACGACAGCGCGTGGGGCGACGAGGAGGTCGAAGGTCGGACGAAGGGTGAAACGGCATCGAGGAAGGGTATTATACTATACGGGGAATAACGGTGGGAGGAATCGATCCACACTCCGGCGCGTGGACGTCGAATCGACGCTCGATCGGGCTCGCCAATTTCAGGGGTTCTCCAAAGGGCTAACGCATGTACAGTGGAGACTGGTGCAAAATCGGTCGGATTTCGGCCCAGAGACTCGAGAAGTTTTATTGATTTATTTGAAGCGTATTGCAACTTTTTTTTTTTTCAATGACTCAAAAGTGTGAACGCCATAAAAAAAATGTGGGGACTAATGGACCACGAGTGTAGCTAAATAAAAATGAAGAGTTCCGAAAAAATCACGAATAGTTCACTGTATTATTTTTTTAAATTGTTTTCTCGGTGAAAGATATTTTTTCGAAATGTGGAAAATAATTTGGGACAAAATAGATCCATTTAATGGCTCTATTCCGGATACATTTTTATTTGCAAACATTTGAAAATTTTGCAGCTTATTTTACTCCGTTCTCTCCGCAATATACATGTAACTATCTACAATAAATGTGTATATGTGCATATATGTCAGAAAATATGTATAATTATTGGACCGCATAACATGGCAAACCTTTCGACGGTATCTCGAGAGTAACGCTCGATGAATTCTCATATCGAATCATCTCCGTCCCAGAGCTCCTCTCGACTCTCTGATTTATATTCTTTCTGCCTCGACGCAGCGTCCAATCAAGACGAAATTTTCTCACCGGCGTCATTCGTATACCTATACAACTGCGTTCCCTCCGAGAATTTACCTCGAGGTCTCGTTTCGCCGAAACTCGCGTATCTCTCGCTCCTCATCTGCCCATCTATCTGCCCCCTATTTGCATCTCACCGTGATTTATTCCCACTGCGTAATCTCGTCCAAAAATTTGTCAACCCTCTCCGATTATCCCGCCAAAAATTCTACACAAAATATTCGACGAATTATGAAAGCAAAATTTTGTATTAAAAAAAAAAAGAGCAAAAAAAAAAACCTCGCCCAGCCTGTAACAAAAACTGTAAGACATTTTTTTCACGCATACCAACCACTTCCGGTCTAAAGCGAGTCGTCGCACAGAGCCGATGTCAATTAAGCGTCGGGCAACAATTTTTTACCCTCAACCGGAAATGGTTAGCATCCTCGGGAAAAATTGCTTACAGTTTTCGTTACCGACCGCGGTAATTCACATGCTCTGAAGAGGTGGTACGAGCTTACGCGTCAATGTTAATTTTTGAGAGTTGAGAACCCACGCGCAAACGGCAAGGGTGTTTCTTCGCTTTTTAACTGACCTCTGGCCTCCCACCCGCGAAACCACTTTCTTTGCCCGGAGGGCTGTAGTTTGTTTAGTTTAGCCGCGAAGGTTGAGAGTTTGCCTATCTGTGTACAGTATATACATATAGAATGAACGGAGTTCAGCGAAGCGGAGGGTCAAGGAAGTGAGAGAGATGAAAAATTAACGGAGCGAGAGGGACGGAGATGGAGCAACGCTGAGGACGAAGGACCTCCCGAGGGGGGGTTGTTGAGCGAGGGAGATTGCTGTTGCCGCTGCGCGGCGGTAGCGGTGCACAATTTGTCTGGGATTACCGCAACGTCGACTCAACCTCCTGTTCGCCTGGTTGTTCGCCAATTTCCTAGCCACCGTCGGGAACACCACCGGGCCCGCCGCGCCAAATTACCCAACAATATTTTTCATTTTTTTTTTTTTTTTTTTTTTTTGTTCCCCACTTTCGACCGGGCCGAGCCAAGGGAAAGTGGTCGGGCATACCAGCCCCGGAACTCTTAGAGCGGGCGAGAGCACGAACTTCCACTCGATAGCTCGTTCGACGACCTTTCATTTTCGGGGGACTTTTGCGGTCGACGATCGTACGGTCGTCGATCGGCTCTATATATATATATCATCCCAGCCGAAGCCTTTGCTAATATCGTCTAATTTCAATATTTTTACGTGTTCAAATCCGAGTCTTGGCGATTATTCGATTGCGGAAGGACACAAACTTTTCATTTTTGCTTCCTCATAGAGGAAGCTTTGTTTTCGTGAAAAAAAAAAAATTTCGACATTTTCGTGTCAGAGTACTCAAAATAGTCCGAAACGTCGAGAAATGTGATTTTTAGCTGGCGTCCGGACGCATGTGTGTGTGTGTGTGTGTGTTTGTGTGTGTATGTGTGTGACAGAATTCCGTCGTTTAAAACGACTATAACTCGGAAACGGTTCGAGATAGCCAGTTGAAATTTGGTACACTAGTAGAGTGGTCATGTCTCTTCCTTCGGTGCAATTTTCATGAATATTGTGGCCCGTTTCGAGATTTTACGCGATTTTGAAATTTTTGAAAAAATGTCGTGGTAGCTCTAACTTGCGTAAAATTAGAGCAATCGTCCTAAAACTGCCCACAAATATACTATTTTGATCAAAGACCTTTGGTATTGAATTTGGTCAAAATTCATCGAAGGGGTAAGATTTTATGGGATTTTGAGTTTATCTCAGTTTATGAGGATTATATTATATGAGGAAGCCATATGGAAATTTCAATATTCAACTTTTTATTACTTTTTTCGGTAGGATAATTTTGTAATTAATCGATAATGTAATAGTCCATTAGAAAACCATCTCAGGTACACCTTAAAAAAAATTCCCTACAAATAAATCTTGAACAAAAATATTATAACACCCTCTCTCCGTTCTCCGCGTAAGATCTTCGTGAGACAAAGTCGGTGATTTTTCGTATTAAAATTTTTTGTTATCAACAAATTTTTTCACCTCTTCCCTTCCGACTCGTCACACTCGAAACCCGTGTGGGTCTATTCTGACCAGCGAAACGAGAGCGTGCCTCATCGACATTGCAGTCACGTCGAACGTCGAACACCGTCGGGGGGAGGGGGGGTCTTGGTATTGGTTCGTGATTGCAAGAAAGATGTAGCCAGTGGCTTCCGTTTTCTCCATTCACCGGACCCCCCTCGTCCCTTTATCCTCCTCGAGTGCCGTGTTAGACCCCCGTCTCAGGACTCCTCGGCTGTTCGAATTCGGAAGCTGGACGGAGAACGAAACCAGCCGGTTAAGTGACTCCACAGTGCTTAGGACGCGAAGGAACTGCTAGGACGGCGAACAACTGACGGAATAAAGGACGAAGGATAACAATTTTCCACGGAAAGCGGCGAGGGTCGTCGCGCAGCCACGACGATTGCCAATAAAAACGAATACGGTCTTCATTGGTCTCACGGTCAATTGAATCCCGATGAGAAGCGCTCGCGCTGCACATACCTATATACAGTAACCACATCCACAAATCGAATGTGTACGCTTCGGCGCTCCTATTTCATTTTCGTTCGTCTGCCGACACATTCGAAAACCATTTGGACACGGAAGATCCCTGAAAACTACACACACTCGCTATATAAAGTGTAGTTTTTTTTTTTTTTTTTTTTTTCCTCCGGTGTAACGCATTCAACGATAATTCGAGCGAAGAAATCCCTGAAAATTTGATTTCATAAAAATGCGCGTGTTACGCCGTCGACAATCATTTGGACATGGGAAGCGCTGAAAACTGCACACACATACAGGCTCGGTATACAGGAATTAGGGGAGAGTGGGGCAAAATGGCACACCGGGGCAAAACGGGATAATGAGACAAAACGTATTCTCCACTAACTTTGGGATGGTGGCGATGGTGGTGAGTGGGGCAAAACGGCTTTGAAAATCCGGATGTATCGTTGGGACAAAGTGGGGCATCCAAAAATTAATGGAAAATTGAGTTTTGTCCTGACTGTCCCGTTTTGCCCCGCTGTGCCATTTTTCCCCGGTCTCCCCTATCTTTTATTATTTATTTTGAAGTTCTTAACTTTTCATAGACCGCACTCTCCGTCGCGCTGTAGCTGACAAAGTTTTTGTATTACCAAAGTTGTTTCTTTGGCATAAACATTGTCTCCGCTGCGGGTTCCCCCTTGTCCCTCGTTCCCCCAACCAGTCCCATGTATCTCCGACGTTTTCGTAGCCTGGGAGGGTTGCGTGCGCGGGCGCGCTCGCACAATGTTCCCGTGAACAGAGGGAGCGTAAACTTTGGGCTGTATCCATATTACAAAAGCGGGCACGCGGCAAAGGAGGAACACCGCCGCCGGTCGAGGCTCTCTCGCAGGGAGAGAATCTGCATCGCGTGCGTACGGCCTCGACCCGGACTGAACGCTCCCGCACCGTGGCATTAATGCTGCAGCAAACGGTGAGTAGAAGGCGGGCGGGGGGGGGCTTCATTTGCTCGGCGTAAATTAGTCCATGCTCAATGTAAACCAACCTGTAACCGTGTTTGAGGACAAATACTCCGAGTGTCAACGGTAAATTTTATTCGGTTATCCCACATCCCACACCCCACACCCACACCCTCTCGGGGGAAGGTACGAGGAGAGGGTGGAACAAACCGTCGAACCGATTATCGCTGGGAACGATTCAAAGGATGTTAACTTGGGAACAAGAATCTCAGCATCGCAGAAAAATCATTTTTAAATGGTACATTTTTACTTTTTTCTTTTTGTGATAATAATAATAATTTGTATTTCTTCTTGTGATAATAATAATAATTTGTATTTCTTCTTGTGATAATAATAATAATAATAATTTGTAATTTCTTCTTGTGATAATAATAATAATTTGTAATTATATATTTTTGGCTATTTCTGATGGTAATTTTTTTACCGAAAAAAAAGTTATGCGAGAAGAAATAAAGAGCCTCAGAAGAGTATAAAACGAAAAAATAAAAATGGTCAAAAATATTGAGTTTCTTTGTGCTATAAAAAGGCAACCTCGTAGGGCAAAGGGTGTCTATGTATAGTGAATCTATTGTCGGTGCAAGCCCGATATTGTCGGGCGGATTATATCGGAGATAATGACACGGGGATACGAGGGACACCCACAAGTGGAATGGATCGACAAGCTCGCGAGAGATAGAGAGAGCGGAGGGTTGAGTAGTCGACGAGAGAACGCCTGTCTGACCATAGCCCGACCGTAACCCCTAACGGAATTAGCTGAGGCGCGCAGACACAGAGAGCCAAATCGAGACGACGTGAGCCGCAATGAAAACGCTGCATCACTGCCAGTCGTGTCCTATCGATAACTAATCGTAAATTCCCTCGGTGCTAGATACACACCATAATTTATCTACCCGACGACATTTAAATTAAAGAAATCGTTCCTCGTTCGACGCTGCTAAAGTCGTAGGATTTTTTCTCTACATTTTTTTGCCCTCTATATTTGCCTTACTGTCATTTTTGTCAATCCATGTTTACTTAACTTTTCAATTCCGTATTTACATATATATATATTTACATATATATATATATACTAGCGGGTTATTGTGGCTCGCGCGCTTCGCGCGCTCGCACCCATTTATGGACGAAAACCCTTATTATTCCAAATACTTCAAAATACGGGTTCAATACTTGGATGGGTGACCGCGGTCACCCATCCAAGTACTGTCCCCCCCCCCCCCCCCCCCCCCTCGATTCTTGACACGGCGGCGACGGCGGCGGCGGCGACAGCGGCGAAATCTTTTTATATTATATATATATATATATATATATATATGCTAAAGTCGTAGGATTTTTCTCTACATTTCTTTGCCCTCTATATTTGCCTTACTGTAATTTTTGTCGGTCCATGTTTACTTAACTTTTCAATTCCGTATTTACATATATATATATATATGCGGACTTTTTTTCAAAACGGGTCTTGGTTCATTTATTAAAATAAAATAAAATGTAAAAATAGTTCTCGTGAACGTTACAAAAATCAGACGTTGGCAGTTGTTTAAATTTGACCAAAGTCCTCGATGCCTTTCTTAAGGTACTCCGACCGGTCGTTTTCTCATCGAAGTTAATGAAGTCAAGGGAGGTCTCGTGATACAAGAGTCCTGACGATTGCATCGAACCGAAACGGTATGCAGCAATTATCGTGCCAATTGTACAAAGGTTTCGCGAAGCATCGACGAAACTGAAATCCCAATAAATTTTCCCCTTGCACCCCCCCCCCCCTCCCCCCTCCCCAGCGCGCCAATCCCGTCACGATAACTGGTATCGATGGCTCTCGGTGAAGTTTCCAAGCGCATCGCCAATTCCGTTCGTAATTTTAGCCGTCGAAATATGAGTATCGCGAATATTTTTAAAGTATAAAAAAAAAATTAACTGAATTGATAGAGGAAAAAAAGGAAATGCACTTTGAGCGAGATAACTGTACGGGACGTACCATATCGTAACGACAATTTCGAATTCCATGCATATATATGTATATTTACGTATTTTTAACTCTTTCACCTCACAAATCGACTCCCTCGACTTTTCGTCACCCCACTCGAAACGTCTGTCCCGGTGTTACAGGTAAAACAAAAAAAAAATGAAATCGATACCGTGTATATATCATTTTTAGATAGCAGATTGACAAAACGCGTCTCCACTTCGTTCCACGATACATACACCTGTTTCGGCATATTCAATTTGAATGAAAAAAAAATATGGAATTAAATCGATCTCCACTAGTACTGCGCGGATTAAATCGGGCCATATATACTGACCAGGTGGATCGTAGCGGATTTTCTACGTATACTATATATCCGTGAATACATATGTATGTATGCATGTATATATATATATATACAGCGGAGACCCGGATTCCTCGATCCTCTTCACCTGCTGTAGCTCAGCCGCCGTTACTCTTTGATTCTCCTCCTTTGACACACTCCGTGTGTTCTACTGGTAATTATTAATCTGCGTTTACACAGTTGTACAAAGGGTTCGAGCAAGACTAACGAAGCGACCCTCCTACCGGGGTATATACTCGTCTGCGCGTGTATGCGTTCAAATACGAACATAGATACGAGAGCGAAGGGGAATATGGTGTTCTTAGGGGGTGCATAGATTTATAGAGGTTCAGTGCATATATACATGCATGCGTATATATGTGTATGAACTATAATTGTGAAGGAGCACGTGTTACGACGTCTGCCATCTTGCCAACCATGGAAGCCACGTTATAACGTGGACTCTCCGCGTGCATCATTAGATCTTCCATTCGCGTACACCCTTTTCCACCGAGCACCACGTGCTCGTCAATGACGACAGGCCTCTTGGGTTTATTATTATAACACTATATATACACCTTTCCTTCTTTTCTTCCGAGCGAATTTTTTTTTCAAGACCCTTCCGGCGCCTTGAAGAAATCTAACCTAACAATGCGATCGGACGAAAATTTCAATTTTCCCGTTAAATCAATTGTCTTCTAACGAGTGAATTTTTTAAGTAACACAAAAAAAATATCTTTCAACACGCAACTTGATCGAAAAGTCGCGAAAAGTCGTGAAATAATTGTGAAGGAGCACGTGTTACAGCGTCCGCCATCTTGCCCACCGTGAAATCGACGCTGTAACGTGGACTCTCCGCGTGCATCATTAGATCTTCTATTCGCGTACACCTTCTTCCACCCAGCACCACGTGCTCGTCAATGACGAGAGGCCTCCCAGGTTATTATTATAAAACTATACACCCTTTCTTTTTTTCGTCCTAAAGAATTTTTTTCAAGATCGTTCCGACGCCTCGAACAAACTTAACCTAACAAAGCGATCGTACGTTAATTTTCATGGTCACGTTAAATCAATTGTTTTCCAACGATTCAATTGTTTAAATGAGAAAAAAAATATGTTCCAATCATAAGTTGGTCGAAAAGTCGTCAAATTTTGTCGATTAATCGAATCAGCACGAACCCGCGTACGAAGTATCGTCTTCCGACATATTTCGCGCATCACTCGTTTTAATTATCACAAACGGCTTTGTCTCACGTTTTTGCCGCGATAAAATCGAGGAATGAAGTTTTTTTTTATGAGAGAATACGAAATGGCAAGGATCTCTCGCCGGCTCTCGAGAAGTTTCGAACGATCGAAAATGCACGAACTTGCTATATACAGTTGTACCAATGTACGCTGCCACCCAGTAACTTTTCTTATTTTTCAGAACCACCACGTTCGTAGCACATCGAACTTTGTCGAGGCTGCGAAACAAAGTCGACGTTGCTCTCTTACCCTCTCGTCTCCTGGTAATCCTTATCGACTAACCGCAAAACGCTCCGGTCGCACTTCTCCCGTGCGCCTCGTCGACTTAATCTTTTTTTCGTACGACACATTTGTCTCGATGCGATTTACAATAATAAACTAATCTCGTCGGTTGAGAAAAAAAACCTCACGAATCGATGAAAATATTGGAAGGTCGTTCGATACTTTCATAAAAAAAGACAAACGACGATATTGACATTAATTTGATATGAAAGTATCAAAGAGTGGACTCACCTGTCGGCGCAGCGTCACGGTGCAGCACACGAAACGCTTCCCCGGCACAGCCTCATCCCGAATTCTATCGCACCGCACTGCA
Source organism: Exephanes ischioxanthus (assembly GCA_958510785.1). Taxonomy (NCBI): domain Eukaryota; kingdom Metazoa; phylum Arthropoda; class Insecta; order Hymenoptera; family Ichneumonidae; genus Exephanes; species Exephanes ischioxanthus. The sequence goes on from OY294024.1 coordinate 6,736,958, forward strand.
CCACAGAGCACAGAGTTCTCTCACTTGTACCGATATATATATATATACATATTTTATGTATATATATACATATACATATATATATATGTATATATATATATATGTGTGTGTGTGTGTGTGTGTGTGTGTGTGTGCGTGTACAACTACCTATACGCATATACTAACCTATATGTTTTACTTCCTCACGACCGTTTCACGAACAGAGGAAAGCATCGTATTCGCTGTTAGTTTCACGAGTTTTTGCGTGACGTCACCACGCACGCGAAGCTTCGTGTATCCGTCTCTCCTCTCGAGATACGTTTTTTGTTTTATTCGTTTTTTTCCCCTTACGTTACTCCAACACTCCTTGGTTCTTCGATCCTCCGTTTTTGTTTTGTCACGAAAAGCTCCAATGTCTCCGGCAGCTGCCCTGGCTGCCCTCAGAACCGAGGATCAGTTCTCAAAGGCTCGAGAGGTATCAACGTGCGTGTGATAAATCCTCCCCTGACTTTCCACCTACACCTAATCCTACTTCTACACCTACTGTGTAACCGTCGCGAAATCCTCCTCGGTTCTCGCGATCCCGGCGAGTCACGGTGCAGCAGCGAAAGGGCAGCCACCCTGGAGAAAAAAATCCAGCATCCAGCTACGCCCGTGACAGCGACCGGGCGACTACTGGAGCATCGGCGGTTCCGGCGCTAGCTCTGATTTTGATTTTGGCCGTCGGCCGCGCCACCGGCGGATGAAACCGCCATCCGTCCTGCGTGGTCTTTCCCCTAGAAGCGAGAGGAGAGGAGAGATGCGCCGAGCCGTTGAGAGAATGTGTGTGTCGTGGTGAACGAGGGGACGGCGGCCGAGGACGGAGAGATTTTGTGCCCGCGAGTGAGGACGAGACGGGTTTACGGAGCTGGAGTGCGGAAGAGACGAGACACGACACAACTGCGATAGTTTGAGGGTTGCAGAAGCTCGCTGGCTGCTGAGCGAAGGAAGACTGTTGAGAAATCGAGAGGAAGAGAGATGAAACGCGAATGGAAAAGGACGTGCAGAAAATGGGAGAGAGACAAGCGGAGCGTCGCGGGGGGGGGGGGGGGGGGCAGGGGAAAACGAGGGGTTTAGTCCGAGGCGGAACTTAACAAGACGGGAAAAGCATCCAACGTTGCACTCTCTCGCGCGCTACCCTTCCCCCCCCCCCACCGGCAAGTCTCGTTCGCTCTTACCCCTCGTTTCTTTTTCAGAGCGAGGCGCAAGTAGGAGATAGAATCGCCGTGGAGAGAGGAAAGAGGCTGCCCCACGCCTTGCAGCCACGCGGCGGTGGCGGCACGTAGAAACGTATCACCCGTCCTCGGGCCCTCGACAGTCCGGTAGTATTATGTATGCGGACGACCGAACGAAGAATCCAGCGAGGAGAAAAGACGTGAGCGAAGCGAGGCTCGTTATGATTGTTTAATCAAACCATCGATTTTTACGAAGGCTCGTGTACCGTCGGGGGGGGGGGGGGAGGGGGGGGGGGGCGAGCCGAGTATATGTACAGTGATTTTTATTTCTGTTTTTTATTTCGAATTTTTCAGCAGGGACGACGGCACAAAATCGTCACATCAAGAAAGTCTAGGCTGAGGTAGGGATTTTTTTTTTAGTAGACAAGATAAGGGTTCGAAAAATCGTACTCCGAGAATGTGGCGGTACGATCTACGGAGAATCGAAGAATTGAACGGTAGGATGGCATAGCCCCCGAACGGTTATGCCCCGATGATTATCACCCGAAAAGAGTAATGCCCGAAACGCATATCCCCCGAAAAGTTAAGCCCCGAAACGTCACTCTATTAAAATATTGCGGCCGCTTGATCACGAATATGACGTTCATTTTGCTACAAACCCAATATTTTAGATTTTAATCCTAAAAATGCGATTTCACATTAGATCAAACTGTTTTCAGTTCATAAAATCGATGATATAAATGTCCCACTACACTAACGCACAAAAAGGCCAGCAGATTCATGTTCAACGCACAAAAATACTTCGGAATACGTCGTATTACGTGAAATTCAAGGACATTCCAAGACTTTTTCAAGGTCAGGCAAAATTCAAGGACAATTCCAGGAATCCAAGGACTTGAAGGACCGCTGGACACCACGGTGAACACCACATCGAAAAAAATATATTTTCGGCGATTCTGGTTCCTCCGAGCGAAAGTCTCATCTGACGATAACATTGATCCATTGTATATGAGATACCAGATTAATTTAGAATCGCTAATGTTCCGATCTTTATATCGTGCCTAACGTTAGCACAGCTACTTGACCGAACACCACCCACCTTCTGTACCCAACGGAATGCACTTACGACTCGATAGTTTCGATAAGCTTCGCATTATTTTAATAAATTGACGTTTCGGGCGTTAATCTTTCGGGGGTTTGTCTTTTCGAAGGATATACGTTTCGGGGGTAATTTTTTTCGGGGGATAACCGTTCGGAGACTATGCCACCCTACCGAATAAAATAGTGTTCCCTTATTTGTGTCGCATCATATTTTTTTTTTTTTAGGAAATACCCTTGATTATGAACGCTTCACGCGTGTATCATCGTTTATCGCTGTCGCGATAGATTTCTATAGACTAGGCTAAATAGTCGACGAACCGAGGGTTTTTTTTTGTGGATAATAGCTTATCGACCGCGCAAACCGGTCGGACGTCGAGATGCCGGAAATGTTTGTAATTCTTTTCCCTTCGCGCGACCGTCGTTATCAGCACGCTGTAGAAACGAATTTCTTATTCATCGAGTGGCACACGTGTGCCGCCCCATAAATATATATTATTCTCTGGTTTGCAAGCTGCCCTGGAACAGCCGAATTCGTATGAAAAAGTTACGAACTTCTTTCTCGGCTGTTAATCGTTCGTGGATCGTGTTAAATTAATTTTTTTTCTTTGTATAATCGCCTATTTTGCCTATTTTGCTATTTTGGTGCCTCTGCGAATGATCGGCCGTAAGATACTCAGCGGCGGACACGACGACCCGATCGGGAAACCCTTCGAGGAGCCGAAGGGTATTTCCCTGGTATTAAAAAATTAATGAACGTTATCGTAAATTACATATACGATGTACCCATAATTCATGTGTCAACCTACGACCACATGCGATTCGGGGCGGCTTCGATAATTACGTCCGGCGTAAACAAACGATTATTTCACCCTTACCACGCGGAGGACTTGTTTCGGCGAACACTGCTCATAAAGAGCCATCATTACGAACTCGAGGAAAGACAATTGCTATACCTGTCGGATACAGAAATAATGCGTTTAACCAGGAAGGCAGTATAAAGTTACTTTACACTCGGTCAGTCTACTACGACCAGTCTTGGAAAGACGTCGACATCGAGCCTCGTCACTTCCGGTTATAGTTTTAATCTCTTACAGCTCGTAAAATCCAATTGTACCAAAGATGTTCGTGTGAACGTGCAACTTTACGGTTGAGTCGGGTTTAACTATCCTACGACTTTTTTTTTTTTTTTTTTTTTTTTCCTTCGGTCTTCGCACTTCCGGTTATAGTTTTCGACCGAGCGATCGGCTCAGCGTCGTCGATGATGTTTGGGTTACCTAAAATGTTTAGATTCACGTCGCATCATTTTTCGAACTTTCGCTCAGGTTTTTTCTCCCGTCTGTCGACACTCGAGAATCATAGATCGACGATCGTTTTTCTCGCGTCGTTGAGATATCCGGCGGACGAGGAGGAAGCAGCGCGAAGAGGATTCGCGTGGGAGATGAGGTACAGCGAGTTTCCTCTTCGGGTCCTCGGGCTGTGGCCTATGAACGATAAATTCGCGAATGTCAAGTATCTACTGTGCCTTGTAATCGTGGCCGTTTACTGGGTATTCTCGGTCATCAAAGTATTCTTCACCGGCTCCAACGATCCTCTCGATCGTCCGCTGAGTGTCTTAACGGAAAATACTCCATTGCTCTACGCGATAATACAATTCTCTATATTCAAATCCAAAAGTCGAAGCGTAAACATTTTGCTCACGAGGATTTACGAGGATTGGGGCCAATCGATCAATCTGTCCGAGAACGACAGGAAACCCATGTTTGTGTACGGCAGCAAAACGAGGATGATCACTGCCCTGCTCAACGGATTCTTTTTCATGTGTTGCATGGGTAAGAATTTCAAACTCATGGAATATTCTGCGCTTTCAGTATTTTTATTCGCCAATGAAAAACTGCAATCCTTGCTACACAAAAAAAGACAAGTCCAAAATGGAGTGTCTTAGAAAAATCTGGAGCTTAAGAGGACCTAAAATGGCATTCAGATTTATTTGTGTATCCGATTGACTCGTCATTTTTTAATTTTCCATATCTTCTGAAATATCAAGGGGCAAAGGTGTACATTTAATTCTCACATTCAGTTTCACAGCTCTTACTCTTAAATTTGTACTCACATTTTATTTCTTATTTTTATTTTTTTAGGATATTACACTGAACCGCTTTTGACGATGCTGATAAAGGGAAATATGACACTGACGAGATTACCGAACAAGGGATTTTATCCATTCGATACTAGCGTATCGCCAAACTATCAGATCATTTACGCGGTGCAGACTATCATAGGTGCATTATGCTCAACGATGATCACCAGTATCGATGGATTTTTCATGCTCTCAGTGTTCCACGGGTGTAGTCAATTGGCTCTACTATGCAAAATAATAGGCCGCTTCGAGGGTAAAATAAGACACGAAAGAACGTCGACCGATGATCCAAGGGAAAATTTTGCGATTCACTGTCCGTGTCTAAAATGCATCGTCGATCGTCACGTTTCTCTTAGCAAGTACGGAAACTCACTAAAAAACCAAATGTTATAGTTGCCGGTTAAAAAAAATAATCAACTAATGTCATTTATAACGATGTTTTTTTTCCCCCAGATACGCGGAAATCGTGGACGACGTATTCAATGGCATCATAATGTTGCGATTGGTAACGACTACTCTGCATTTTTGCGGGGTTGGATATGTCATCACCATGGTAGGGAAATTAATTAATTTCTTCAATTTTTTTCGAGATGGGTATAATATTTGTGCACAATGTAAAAAATTATTATTATTATTGTGAGACAGTCGAAAGAGACTAGCAAGTTGTTCGACCTCTTCATCAACATCATTTACATGGGAACGATGGTATTCAATTTTTATCTGTACTGTTGGATCGGCGAACAACTATTGCAAGAGGTTTGTGGTTTCTCTTTTTTGCGTATATTAATTTGTGACGAGAATTTATGAATTATTGTTGTTATTGCTTATTAATTTTTTGTTCTTTTTTTTTACTAAGGGAGTAAATGTTGGCCGAGTCGTGTATGAGCATGATTGGTACAGAGAAGAGGCCAAGGTCGCCAAAACTCTTATACTACCGATTCTACGATCGAGGGTACCCTTGAAGGTAACCGCTGGAAGGTTCTTCGTAATGTCACTCTCGTGCTTCAAGGGGGTAACTGGAATCTACTATATGGACTTCCTTTCGGAAATACTTGTGCGCTTTTAACGTCGTTCACTTTCAACCGTTTCATCTGTTGCAGTGGTTCATGAACTCTATGGGATATCTCTCGGTTCTCCTGGCTATTAGGACTCACACCTGAACGCGACTGTTATCCAGAATGGTACGCATGATGCAGAAGGGGAAAAAATGATTCTAAGCGTCAAAAAAAATCAAAGTCCTGCAGTACATCCACTGTACATTTAATTAAAACAACGAAGAACGATCCATAGATCGATTTTCTCTTGATCTTTTGATAACCGGAAATATACACGTCATACGGAATTTTTCATTGAGTTATAAATTTTCTTCAGTTCCTCCAAGTCTTCTCGTGCGATCCTCTTTCGAGCTTCGGGCGTCAGGGTCTCCAGAAGATTGACCGGAAGCGATTTGGCTATTTTTCTGGGTGATGATTTAGCCAACAAGAGTGGCAAAGTTTCGGAGTACAATCCTAAAAAAAAATCGGGATATACATAAAACGGTTATTTACGAAAAATCGGTTATTTACACCAACAACAAAAATCGGTTATTTACGCCAACAACAAAAATCGGTTATTTACATACCCGGACGGTAGTTGAGGATTTCGATCAAGCCAGCCGCCGGTACTTTGTCGAGGGAAACGTCGACGGAACTGGAGTTTACCGGGATGTGCTTCTTGAGTAGAGACGACCATGAAAATGGCAAGATGGCGAATATTCCGGTCGAAATTTCTTCACCCTCCTCGTCAAGGGCCACCCCGGTGCTGATCAAAAGAGCGCCCTCCGACGGACCCTTCGGTCGACGAACTACGTAGATTTTCTTATCGACCAGATCGGTGAACGCGGGCAGCGTGAGGCACATGCACATCGCGAGGAACGCAAAAATGGAAAAATTCTTGTGAATATTCATCGCGCTGAGAACTTTGTAAGACACGAGAAGACGAGCAAATTTTTACTGGCTGTGTGACCTGTACATAATTTTATTACTTGATACAAAAAAAACACTTAAAACCCGTATCACGGAATCGCGCCGAAAGTAGCCGAGAAAGTATGTATAATATATTAAAGGATGTTTGAACAAGTGGCGATTTCATGAGATCTGCGTAAGCGAAATGGAAACTTATAATGATAACGACAGTATTGAACGGTTACGCGCATTCATCTGCACATCCGAGTTTTCCATGATCGATGTGTTCATGTAAGAAACGATTAGTCATCGACGCCTTTAATTTTGGAGGGTCCCCTTTTGTTTATAAATTATACACTGCTCATGTTGTAATTTTCACTCAAGCCACTCAGCTCACTCGGCGATAAGGGCAAATTATGGCCTGTGGGTTTCGGATAAACCGAACCGGTACGAAGGTCAGCAAATTCGGCAGAACGCTGAATAAGGATATTCGTGAAAACGGCTAAGCGCCTTTCCGTCGGCCGAGGAGCCACGTTACACTATTATTTTCCGGGTCCGATGGAAACGATCGGATAAAACTGTATGTCGGGGACAATATTTGTGGATCGACAAAGCGATATTTCTAAAAACAATTACTATTCGATTAATCAGTCGAGGAGTTCGACAAAACGGCGGAGAGAACACTTGCACGAACATCGTCGGGAAATCTTCGAAAATTTTTTAATTCTGAATAAGGGAATTCCTTGATAATTTACATTTTTTTTTTCAGAAATTACTTGCACGTATTTCAATGATTGTCAAGGTAGTTTCACTTCACAGAACTTGTGTACTGTTACAAGTTATAATTAATTAATAAACGGCAGTATAAAAAACCATGTAAAATTAATTATTACTAACGCAAACATGTGCTGTTCGCATTTACAATATACACCGCGGTATCTAAATTCGGCGTTATTATTTACAATTTTTCGGCAATTTGACTGCAAGTCTATTTCCTTTTATTGAGACTACGAAACGTAACCCGAGAACAGCTGTTGCGGCGTCATCGATAAATTAAATAAAATATCAAGATTAATAATATATATAATTTGATCACCCATCGCGAATATTTCCTTCGACTCGTAATCGATAAGCCGCAGTGTTGGATTCACTCGATTTTCTTAACGCAACTTTTTTTGATTTTCCTCGTACGGGACAACCTTGTGAACTTGTTTGAGCGCAATCCTTTCGTCGAAGTCTCATCCGTTTCGATTGTACGATTGTCGAGACCGTGAAGGTTTTTTTTATGGTAACGCAGGGAGGATTTGTTCCTAAAAAGAACACACGAACAACGTTCTCGATATCCGACGTGCTCAGTCAATTTTTTAACCTATAAACGGTCTACTCCACGCTACAAAAATCAATAATTACGCGTATGTCTTGTCGCAGACCCAACAACAATACGGCTGTCCAGCGACCTCGGATTCATCGCCGGTTTGAGAATCTCGATTTTCTGCATGAAAGAGTAAAATTTTATGTAAAACTACCAAATAAATATAAAATAAAAGCCATCTTAGTTTGATCGACTAAATAGTGAAAATGATGATACTTTTTGTTTTTTTCTTACCTTTTTCCAAAAAATCACTTAAACTTTTCAATTTTTTCTGTCCGTTCCTCCTCGTTTCTTTGGCAGTTAGCGGAGCTTCTTCCATTTCATCTGCCACAGGAATGTCAGGAATTAACTCCGTGGCTTCCTGCAACTCCACTTCGATGCTGCTTTGCACATTCAGCCATTTGGTTTCCTCGTCGAACCAGAACTCCAGCGGAGAGTGTTCAGTGGATAGTTGGCTCGCCGAAGGGACTTGATGATCCGTAGTTGCTTCTTGAAAACAGCTTGTAGCTATGTCCAGATCCTGTCCATCGTTCTGCTCTTCGCATAGTGTCTTCGAAGCGCAATCTTTCCATTCTAAGTCTGCTTCGCAAAGAACCTTGAGGCCAAGCTCTTGTTTTCTTCTTCGACAATTCTGTCCCACCGTCTTCTGTTTCGCAGCCGATTTATTGTCATTCGTCTCAGCGCTCGTTGCATCGGTCGCGACATCGTACCGGCTACACGATCGAATTTCCATCACGTTTGTCGCGGCCCCCAACTTCGCGTAAATTTTTTCGAATTTTCCGCAATTTTTACGGATAATGTTCGGTATCGATCGAACTCTTTTCTCATCGAAATAATTCATCGTCGTTTCAATGGAATGAATTTTCAGCTCGTCGAACGGCAAGCGGTACTTTCGTACGATTAATAACGTCCGATCGTAAATACGCGACGAATGAGCCCTCTCGTCGTCGACGAGTCCGAAACGTGTTCTAAATAATCGGTTGACAAATGCGTAAACGCAACGGCGCATCAATAATGGAGATCGCGCTCGAAAAAAGTCGATCGACAAGACGCGTACGCAATTCGAGATTTAAAAAAAAATAAGTATCGCGGGTAGGGTGAAAAAAAAATTAGCGACGTGTTATATTTGTCAGATTTTATTTCTGATAAAAAAAATTGTCAATGGTTATTTTTGTGACGTTTTCGTTCCGTTTTTTTTTTTCTTTAAGCGAATTTAATGTACATAAGTTAATTTGACAATTCGAATGATTGCACGAAGCCCGGAGATCTCCGATCACCCGGCGCACGTGCTGCTTTATAAACGAATCCTTGATAAAATATACCTATTTATCTTTGGCAGTGTCACCAGTCGTTGTTCTCCGAAAGATCGTCGGTTTGATTCTTTAGTGTGGAGAACAACACGTCCCGCACTTTCGGCTTCGGGTCCTCGGTAATTTTTGTCGGTAACGCCTTGGCCTGCCCCAGCATCCACTCGAGTTCTGCAACGATCGATCGTGTTAAAATTCGTACTACTAAATAATGTTTAAATAACTTAAAAGGAAATTCGGCCTACTGCAATAAAAGATTCAAAGAAAAAACGGCATAGACAAACCTTCTTCCGTGAGATTCATCCCTCGCAACTCGATCGGCCCGATAATCTGTTTCTGCATCGTACCCTCGTTGTAAATAAAAATGGTCGGGAGATTTTTGTCCGGCCAGTTAGGTATGCAAGTATTCGAGACACTCTTCAGAAATTTCGTCGCAGGATACTTTCTCGCCAGAGAGGCCAGGTGTTGATTGATCAGAGCGCAAAGCGGAATGCTGTAATTTGCACGAAATACGGTTTATAGTTCTTTCAATTGATTTTTTTTTGTATCGCAGCTAAGGACTTTAATTGCTGCATAATTTTTAAAAATGTAAGTTATTTTTATCAGCCTCCAATAAATATCATTGATTCTTTTTATCATTAATATAAATATGCGGAAAATGGTTTCAGATAGGTCTTTTAATTGCAGTTAAGAACTTTAATCGGTGCATAATATGCTAAAATTTACATTATCATTTTAATAAATATCCAATAAGAATCATTATTTTTTTTCATCATTCATAAATTTTTACCCAGGTTTGTATAGATGAAGAATGACCCATATTCCTTCTCCGGCTTGATTAACTTCCTGCACATAGTCCTGAGCCGAGATCTCTCTGACACTGCCGTACTTGGCTTTGCTCGTCAGAGCCTGTATCTCCGCTATTCTTTTGCGACGATACTCTAGCAATACTTTTTCATCCTCCTCGTCTTCCAGCTCGTCGAGTTCGTCCAGTGTAGCATCCTCCAAGTTGTTTGCGGCTGAAGTAACAAAATATCTCCACTTTCATATCGACGGAATAGAAAAGAGCTTGTCCGTCGCTCATAATTTTGTTTTAATAAAATGTACGTTTATAGAGTACCACGCCCTGTCCTCTTGTCAATGGTGCTCTCCAGGAGGTTCACTATCTGATCCTCACTGACCTCTTTCTCCTTCTGCTTCTCCGGAATGATGCCTTTCTGTCTGAGTATGTCATTCCACTGGGTGTCCTCATTTGGGTCTTGCTGCAACCCGGTTAATCGTAAATTGTGTTAAGCAGGTTAAAAATTCTACGGACGCACGACGATCGTGGGAAACGCAGGAAAATAAATGCGCGATAAAAAAATGTTAACAAAACAATCCGCAACTCACCATCTTAAACGATCGGTGGATCGATGAATCACAAAAGATCGTCGTAGATCAATCTTCGCACGGAGGATTATCGATGAAACAATTGTTACACGATGTAACAACTACGAGACCGAACGAACTCGACACGGGGCTTGAAAAGCGTTCGACTGTAATGTCATCCGCAACACTCCCGTATTTGGTCAATGGATCGGATTACACTACGCTCATTTTTTTGGAGCACTTGCGGAGAATCTCACAACAGGATTACACCACGATCCAGCTGAGAGTTGGAAATGAAAAGAAAAAACGAGCATAGGGAGAGAGACCGTAGAATATTTGTAAATTTTACCGTTCCCTCGCTGTAATATCGCCGATCGGGAAGAAAGAAATCCTTTCGCTCGTCTGCCGGACGATGGTTTTCGGTACAATTTTGTATTAAGCTCCCATCCACGAATTTTTAGTAACTGTAAGATAGTTTGTGGATCGTTACGTTGAAATTGCAAGATTTTTTTTTTTAATTTACTGAAAACATTGTTTTCGTATGTATATTCGCGTACAGCTGTTAGAACATCGAGGCATTGTTGAGCTGCATAAAAATGTGTGCACTCCATTAATTGGCATCATAAATGTGCGGCTTGCAATGTACCGATTACAAAATGCGTCTGTGATTGAAGAAACGCTAAGGTATATGCGCCCATATAATTTCAGGCGCGCAGTACGTTGGCCAATCTGCTTCAGGCAGCAACCGGCTTCTTCGAGATTCATTCTATTTACTCTGCACAAAAAAAAAACACGTCGGTCAAACTCAACGTTCATTCGATCTCAACGCCGTGTGAATAAACAGTATTCCAATAAGGGCCCGATATGTTGCGACGTGGCGTATGGCTAATAGCACAAAAAAATCGTTTGTCGTCACTTCCATTATCGCGTAAACACTCGTCGCCAATGGTCCTCAGTTTGTGCAGACCTTGGAACGCGAGAGCCAACAAACGTAAGAACATCTGTTTTCATTACTGCCCAATAGATTGAGAGTCTCCAGGAAGGCGGAAAATTTCCATTGAATTCATTCCTATCGCAGACACATATAGTTTGGGTATTTACGAATCGTTCAATGCGTTAATAAAAGCTTTGATTGTTGTACAGCCAGAATGTGTCACAAGATTGTCAGTCGTGTCAACGCTTGTTGAAACTCCTGTGTTCGTCTAGCCTCAAAATGATTGTATTTATTTGCGCGATTCTATCGCTCAGAATTGTTTCTTCAGAACAACCGATTCGAAAATTTTCGAACACTTCGGGCTTATCAACACAGACGAAAATAATGGACGGTGAGGGAGATCGTCAGATACTGAGCGTCGATTACGAGGGTCTCATCGAAGCCCGGAAAAGCGGTGTTCTCATTATCGATGTCAGAGAGCCCAGTGAAATAAACGAAACCGGCAAATTGCCCGGTAGCATTCACATACCGAGTAAAAAAAAAAACAAAAATTCAACATACCGTCGATACGACTTCGTTGATTCGTCAACGAATCAAAAGTGTTTAACGAATTATTTTGTCCATTGAAGTGGGAAATGTTGCCAATCTACTGAAAACCCTGTCGGATCAATCGTTCGAAGAGACCTTCGAGAAACGTAAACCCGAAAAAGACACCAAGATCATAGTGAGCTGCAGATCGGGAATGAGAAGCGGCAAGGTCCAGGAAGAGTTGCAAAAATTGGGATACGAAAAGTGAGTGCCACAAAAAATGTCTTCTCCCCTCTAATTTCTTAGCCTACCCTAATACTTTAATGAATGTTTCAGCGTTTACAATTACACCGGCGGCTGGCTCGAATGGGAGAGCAAACAGAAGATATAATAAATAGCTACAAAAGCCACTTACAATGCACTTTAAATAAGATAGAACAGAGGTAATTCTTATGCATAATTTTTCGGTATATACACAGAGTCTGTAGATAGTAACATACTGAAAATTTAATCTAGAATAAAATAGCGTCGCTCGTAATTTCGCGATATTATTTGCTCTATTCGTGAGCGAGTTTCTGATGAACCATTTCTCTGAATTGTCTCAGGATAAGACTTTTGCTGATCAATAAAAAATGGAACTTACAATGCATTTTAATTGAGATAGAACAGAGCTAATCGTTATGCACGATTTTCGTTATATACACAGAGTCTGTCGATTGTAACATACTCAAACTTCGATGCTGAATAATATATCGCGATGCTCGTAACATCGCGATATTATTTACTCTGTTCGTGAGCGAGTTTCTGATGAACCATTTCTCTGAATTGTCCCAGAATAAGATTCTCCCTCTTCTGCCTCTCCTCTTTGCTGAACATTGCCAGAGCTCTCTTCTCATCCGCCGAGTATATTTGATTCTCCTTACGAATACGAACGGCTTCCATGCGTCTGTGTCTGCTGCCGCTCATCACGTACCCAACTGACTCGTAGGACGCTATTTCGTCGGAGGTAAGACCAATCTCTCCTCTTCGTGGTATTCTCTTGCCCTCGGCTACGAAAGCCGCCATTGCCGCACCCTCTCCTGGCAGCAAAGCTTTGCCAAAGTCCTTGGCTGACAACGTAACGTGCTGTTTCTGGACCGGGCCCACCCCACCGTCCTCGCCACTCTCTTCCGAGCTCGAATCTCTTCTAGATCTCTTCTGCTCCGAAACTGCACCCTTCTCCACCCACTCGACCTTTTCCTCCCCGGCATCGTCGTCGTCGTCTGAACTACTCTCCGAGTGTTTTCTCTTCCTTTTCTTCTTTCTCTTCTTCTCCTTCCTCGATTTCTTTTCCTTCTTTAATTTTTTGCTTTTCTGCAAATATACATACACATATTTGTGGTAAGTGAATATTAAAAAAATATATATATAAGAAAGTTGCGAGTAGAAGTCTATGTACCTGACAAAAATGTATGCGAAAATATTTTTTGGAGTTTTAGGATTCACTCTTAGGCCAGAATTATTCTATGTTCCGCAAAGAGGAGGACTTAAAATGTTGGGGGGACTTTGGGAAATATTTTTCTGCATATTTTGTATATATATTGCGATATATGTAATAAATATCAATATATTTGTAGGACACTTTCCTTTTAGAATTCTAGATAAAGATTTTTTCAGACGAAAAACAATGTTCGCCTTGAAAATAACTTACTTTCTTCTTGTCTTTCTTTTTTCTCTTTTTCACGCCGTGAAGCGGGTCGTCTTTGTGTTTGTTTGTCGTTTCATCGTCGTCGTCGGAGCTGTTGAAAGCGATAAAACGAAGAAGTTGTAAGGAGTGCGAGAATAATATTTTGCAAAATTATTTTGAGGTTAGATTCATGTAAATAAACAGCCGCGAGTGTCAACGACGTTTACGAAAAAGTTTATTTTTTATTTTTTATTGTTACTTGGTCTTTGAAGCATTGTTTGTCACACTTACTCATCGATTCTCGTGGGAGATTTTCCCCAGCATTTCTCTACACCGCGTAAACCTATTTCCTCGCGTTCACGGCTTCTAGAATCCATCATTCCGCGCGTATCGGCCGCTCGGACGCGATTAACGGGGAAACTGTGTTTTCCTGGGTAGACAGCTGGATGCCGTTGCACTTACTGCATTTTGCAATTCTTCCGTTTAGTTTAACCAATGATGTAAAAGCTGGATAAATTTAGCCATACAACTTTAAGTAAATTATTTTCAACTAATAATCCCAATCAGTATTAAACGACCACCAAACCGTGAAAATGAAATCATGTGACGGTCAGGTGACCCGTCACTGGTGCTAGTATAAAATGACGGCTATTTTACATCACTGCGTTTATAAGCAGGCAGAGGTGCGTTCAGAGACTCACTCTGGGTAAGATTGAAAGAGAGAGAGAGTGCTGCGCCGATATGAATATCCGAGAGGGACAAGTAGTCACCCGGGTAGATTCCCGAACGCGGCTCGATGTCATTCAGGAAATACTTCCGGTGGAAAAAATTACATTTTCAACTTTTCATAGCGGTTGATGATGGGACAAAAAAAAAGACAAACGAGTTTAACATAATTACGCCTTTTCTTTATTTGTACATCGCTGCTGTTATGCTAATCGTATTTACTCACATAATCGTCATCAAGTAAACTAATATAAATAGGCGAAATAAAATTAAACAAAAAACGAATCAGTCCTCAAAAAAGAATTGGGAAGTCTGTGGTATGATGTTTCGAGTATTCTTTTTTTTCAATCAACGAATCGATCAAAGAAATAATGAGAGCGCACGTTATATACATATATATATATATATATATATATATATATATATATATATAAATATATATATATATTTATATATATCACATGAGGTATCGAGATAATATAGATAGTAGGAATGAACTTATATTCTAGAGAGCTGTTGTAGCAAGTTCGAGGGTAAAACAGCTTCGAGTTTATCCATAACATAGTAGAATGGAAGCGATAGCCACGCGATCATAGCGCGCGCAACGACGCCCATAGTGTCGGGATACTGATGAGTCAATAGGGCGAGAAGTGCCGTGAATGAGCAAAGGCCCGCGGTAAATAGAATGAAGAACGGCAGTTCCTTCTTCGGATAGACGCTAACGTCGTGAAAAGCGGGCAGGAGTTCGCGATCGGCGCATTCCGTGCAGGTCGGGTAAGGATAGAAAAGATGACCTCTCTCTAGCGGATATGGCAACATTCTGAACGTGCCCTCCCACGTGCAGTGCAGCAAATTCAGCGCGCCCTCCATCTGTTTCCAATGAGCCAGGTGAAAGAACGAGTACGCTATCGCCTCGGAATCGCCGCGCTTGAGAACGTGCTCGGGCGGCAATATCAAAGGTTTCATCTCGAGCAGATACTTCGGTACGTGAGGATTGAACTCGACCGCTCTGTGAATGGCCTCGACCGCGGACATCTCGGCGGTCGTCAGGCCCCGTTTGCTAGCTATGTCCGGCGAAAATTTGTCAGCCACAAGACGCGCCTTGAGTAGCGCGGCGGTGTAACATATCGTCGCCGATTTCGGCAAGCTTATGTCGTCGTACTTCGCGAGGACCGCTTGAACGTCCGCGTACGCCTGCATCTCCAGTAGCGCCTCTATGAGATTCTCGTGGATGTTAAGAACGTTCATTATAGGCGGAACTTCCTTGGTCAGATCCCTGAACATCTTAACCGCTTCCTTCAATTTTCCAAGCTTTCTGGCGCACATGGCCAATCTCCTCCTTATGTATATAAGTACATTGGTGTCTCTCCTGTGTATGGCCTCTGCGCCGACCCCCTGATGCTGCGTGTTCTGAGATTTTCTGTAGTTGTTCTCCGCGACCTTGAGAGCCTGCTTGAGTATCTTCTCCGAGTCGAGGATGGTTGTAGCTTCCTCCTCCGCGAGGAGGATGTAAGCAGGCGCACAGTCGGGATTGCGTTCCAGAGCATTGTGGGCGGCTTTTATCCTCACCACAGGATTTCTCTCGCGCCACGCGGTCTGCATTATCTCGTATTCTGCCTTGCCTGTATCTCCCTCGCACGTAAAAAATGTCTGGTGATCCTGGGCAGAGAGATTCATGTCGTAGTAGGTGAGAGGCTCTTTGTTAGTGGCCCAGTAGAAACGCTGGTACTCGGCGCCGCGAAACAGATTTATCGGGTTTCGCCATACTTTGCACTCTGGGACGTTCTGCTGATTGGAGGCGTTCGCGCCGTTAAGGTTTGTGTTGTTTCCCTCCGTGGCACTGTCTCCGCCGCCGATCCACGGGGATATGTGATTCAGTGATACCTGCTCAATGAAGGACGTGCCGTATTTTCTGAAGTACCACCACTCGAATATCAGTATCAGACCGGATATGAGGGACGATGTGCCAGTCAGAGCGACGTAAAATTTTGGGGTTAGGGTACTCAGGAACATCGTAGAGTCCCACATACTTGTGAATAGCAGGGCCATTTATCGTCCTTTGTTTTTCTTTTGTTCTATTTCTTTTTTGTTTCGTCGATAATTCGTCACTCTCGGTGGTTTGCGACTGTTGAGGCTGTTTTCTTCTCACTGATGATGGATCCGAGTGTCAAACATTGACGAGCGATTGAGGTTATGTAGACGACTGTTCGGTACCAAACTTCACTCTTTTGTTCGGCTCGCGATTGTTGAACGAGCTTTGAGTTTTACTTTGCGTCGAGGAACGCTAATGGTCTTATCGTTTATGTGTTCGCTTGATCGAATGTACAATTAATTTTTTTTTATACTTGTTGTCAAATGCAACGCAAGACGCTACCGACACGCATCCCCGTATGGAGGGAAGTCGTTCGGAGACTGCCTTTTCAGCCCTTTACTGATAAGCGAGAAACCCTACTATCCAATTTTTTTTTTCGAGCCGTATCCGCGTGTTCCTTAATTCATCCGTTTCTGTCGCTGGCTACATTCGAGATGAATTACGAATACATTTGGGACTTGTCACATTATCGTTCTTTTCCCCATTTTTCTGTGTTCCTTCCCAGATAGAAAAATGACCGCAGGGAGATGGAACGATGGCGGTACCAATGGTACGATACCCGTTTGACGGCACGTTTTTCTATCTGGGTTAATTCATATGTTGTTGCTGCATTGGAGATAAATTACAGACATTTTTTTTCAAAATTCTGTAACGTCACTTCCGGGTTGAAAAGCTAACTTTTTAAACCAGGAATGACGTCACAGAAAAATTTGAGAAATTTCTTTGTGACATCACTTCCGGCTTGGAAATCTCATTGTTCGACCGGAAATACGTCACTTCCTTTTTGAAAATCGGGATTGCGAAACCGGTACTTTTCCGGGTCACGAATGTTTCTGGGAAGAAATAACAAATGTTCGTTCAATATAATGATTTTATTACAAAACTTCTGCAATTATGGACTACAACATGTAATATAGTAATCGCGTTTGGTCTAGACCCTTATCGAAAAGAAAGCCAAACTGCACCACATTTTTTCTTCTTTGTTATCCATTTGTAGCAAATAACCATGCAGTTTGCGCTTCGGGGACATTAGATGATTCGAAAAAAAAAAAAATGACATTTATAACGCAAAATTATTGCGTCACTTTGTGATGCTTTTCTATAATTCTATAATAGAAGCAATCTGTTGTACAAGTCAACCGGATAGTCTCTATCTCAAAATAATACATAAACTCGTTAAAAAAACACATTTCGTGAAATCGAGAAAAAACTGTATACGGAGATATAAACACCGTGTTTGCGGAGTGTTTCGAAAAGAAAAATCTCTCAGAAGCGCAACCCGCATTTATGGCCCGAAAACACGTCGAGTCCGGGAAAGGAAAGACAGAGATTGTACATCGAAACTAACATACAATCAAGATACATCGTATTTAGGTGTAAAAATAATAAAATTAGATATAGATAAATCATCATTACATAGTGTATGCGTGTCTGTGTGTGTTCGTGTGTGTGTCCCTCGTAAACGTTCAGTTGGAGTAAAGGAAACTATCCCAAGCTGCTAATTCTAAGATAATGTAATATCTTTCGTTTATTTATATAATTTCTATTTATATTAGGTATGCACGTACTTGCGATAACTAAACAGATACATGTTTTTTTTATTTTTCATTTTTTTTTCTGCGAAACACCGCTATTGGCTTGTAGGCCGTCGAAGAATATGAGACACCGGTGAACCGGTGCAAGGATAATTGAAACAACAAAACTCCGTAGCTCTAACGTTTTTTTTTCCTTTTATCTTTCACTTTGTTCCGCTACTTACTAGCTAAATGTTGGAGATCATTACCATTAAATAATTAATTATAAAACAACCTCCGTCCAAAGTTGAGATTTTGTTGTTTCAAAAGCTAATGCTCTACGCCAGCCTCATACTCTTCCCGCCACGTTTAATAACTATATTTAATGATTTTTTAATTTTTATTTTTGTTTTTATAGAATAGTTTTATCAAGTAAAATCTGTAAAATACAATTTACGGCCTATTATAAATTTCTTGTCCTTAATGTTTTTTTTCTTTTTTTTTCCTTTCTTAATATTTCTTTATAAATAGTTATAGTAGTAGTCTTCACACCTTTTGTTATTTATCAAGAAAATCAATATGCCATAACACTTTGAAGTTTTTGTTGTTGCTGTTGTTGTTTTTAGCTTTAAATATTACATTTGTGCCCTTTGCACTATTCAATTTATGGTATTTTGCGTGACTGTGTATATAATACATGTAATGTATATGTATATATATATATATATATATATATATATATATATATATATATATATCATCTAAAGAAGGTACGGTATTTACATATTTACATATAAAACCGGCTTAACGCCCGAACTTGTCAATATCTTTTCATTTCTCTCTTGCGCTACTACTACCGGCCGATCATCCACTTAAATTAAAAATGAAAAAGGACCATCTCTCGTCATCTCGTCGGAAACTCAAATTGTATATAACAGTGTATACTGTATTGATTCTGATTCTTGAAATTGTTATAGTTACAAGTTTCGTGAAATTATTCTTTCACGCGTTTTTTTTTCGTATTTAACATACATAGTCCTGTCAGATCTATATCTCTTTATTTGTTTAGTTCGCTCGTGATATTGCGATTGCCCGTGGTCAATTTATTGAAGGAAAAAAAAAAAAGAACGAAGAGCACGTCTCTTTCGAACTAAGCTAATACAGAACTTCACCAAAGTATTAGGACGTTGACGGTATTATAGAAACCAGGTACTTGGCCAACCTTGGATTCGCATTTTGGTGGCTTTGCGTTCGTTATATCCAATTGTGTTTAAGTGTTTATTCGAATAACAATCGTTAACATTATTATCTGGAAGGTCGCGGATATCAATGATTACAGACCACAATTTTATCGTTCTCGTGGTAATATTTTTGTTTTCCTGTCTTTAAATTTTGTTGAAAAAAAAAAGATCGATTTCAATTATTCATATCCGAGCCACGTACCTTCGAAAACGCATGCGTGATCTCCTGCTCTCAATCACTCAGGGGTATTATCGTTAATGCTGCCGTTTTCTGCTTCCTTTCTTTTTGTTGTATTTTTTTCGTTTTTTTTTTTTTTTTTAGTTTTTCTCTCTAAAGCCCCATTCATAAAGTATTTATCGTGCGAAAGTTTCGTGCGACGCTGTAGTTGCCTGAGCTTCACGGTTGGCCAAGAACTCACTCATGCTACGAATCGAGATCGTCCTCCCTCTGGCTGCTGAAGTATGAGACGAGACCGCCGAATTCGCCGGTGCCTTCCTCGTCGTACTGCTTGTTCCCGGGACCAGAGGGTTCGTTGGGGTGAGGCTGAGGCGGTCCCGGCTGGGGTTGGGGAGGAGGCGGTGGTTGCTGTATCTGCGGCTGGCTCTCCGCGGGCGTTGAGAAATGTTCGGCGGAGTACGGGGAGCCTTGATAGGCCGCCGCGTCATCGGCGGTGGTCATCGGGGGCGGTGGTGGATAAGCGCCGTAGTGATAGTTGGGCGGTGGGGGTGGATGGTAGGGAGAAAAATTGCCGGGTGGTCGATTGGGCGGAGGCGAAGGTTGCTGCATATTGTGATTAGCTGGCGACGGAGTTGGGAACGGCGGTACCTGATGCCTCGGGCCCATTTGCGGATTGTCGGCGAATCTCGCGAGCGCTGGTCCGCCTCGAACGTAAGGCGGGGGTGGTGGTGTCGGGCCTCCCTTGGCCAAGGGGCTCCCGGCTGCCGGAGGAATCATAGCGGGGCCCGGTCCAGGCCCGAGAGGCGAGCTTCGATCCCTGCTGTTAATCGATATCGGACCGCCGCCCGACGGCGAGGGGTCCATGGGATGGTGCGGCGTGTGATAGAGCTGCGGTCCGGGTCCGCGCATTCTCATTGGCGGCGCGCCGGATCGTATAGCGGCAAAGTGTGGCGGCATTGGAGAAGGTCCGGGCTGCCTGTAAGGAGATGGTATTCTGCCACGCGGCGGCATGTCGTAGTTGCTCGGTCGTGGACCGGCCATAATCTGACCGGCTGAGTTCGGACCACCGAAGTATTTGTGTCCCATCGCAGCGGCGGCCGCGGTAAAGGATTGCGGTGTACCCGAGACAGGCTGCGATTGGAGCATCCTCGTGATGACGGAAGACTGTTGACTAGGCGGCAAGGATGGATAGACCGTCTGCTGTTGGTTAGGTGATTGAGCTGGCTGGTGTCCCTGAGATGCGACGACACTGCTCGCTGGTGGTGTTGGCGGTGCCGAACCGGACGTACTGCTACCTGGAGTAGGAAGCACATTTGGGATATCGTCGTGTTTAACTTCTGGATTTGAGTCGGTTCCAGTGATCCCGATAGGGCCGGTTTCGGCGGCAGCTTTAGCAGCGGCCTCCGCGGCTCGAGCAGCCTCCAGCGCAAGAGTTTTCTTACCCTTGCCACGGCCTCTCCTCTTAGGCTTCATCGGTGATCCGTCGGGACTGAAAAGTTGCCCATCGGATCCGGCCATTAACGGTATATGAGCGTCGGGACTCCTCTCTGTTTCGATCGATGACACAACTGTTGGTAATGTGGGATTTGTCGTTACATTAGTCGCTACGTTAGTCGTTACTTCTTGGACGACGGCGGCGGGTATCATGCTACCGGGTAATAAACTCGGCACACCGTCGCGTCGCATTTGTTCAGCTAGAATTTCCGCTTTACTACGGCGGCCGCGCTTTTTCTTCTTTGGGGCCTCGCCGTCGGTGCCCTCCGGTGCGTTTGGATCCCTCTGTTGCTCGGCTGCGAGAATCTCAAGGGCTTTCAATCGGGCCTTCTCTAATTTCTTAGCCTCCCTCTCCTCTTGTTTCTTATTTCTAGCTATCTCGATTGCGGCTAACTCAAGCTGCCGCCTACCGTACTCCTCGTCCTCCATCATCATCTGCTCTATCTGCTCGTCGTCCAGGGCATTTATATCTTCGGGGGTGAGACCGGTCAGCGAACCCTCCGGCACCTCACCGATCATCGATCCCGTCGCCGACATCGTCGAGCCTATCAATGCCAAATTGCAGTCTATACCAACTGCGTATCTTAAATTCACTAACATCGTATTTTACTTATCGATTTAGAATTTTGTTATTTTTTTTTACCTTCCATGTCCAGTCCCCGGGTTATCGAGTCCGTGTCTTTGGGTTTTGGGTCCGGCGCGATCGACAGCGACGACTGACGAGGCCTGTTTTTGCTACCTGGCTTTGGACCGGGCTTTTTTCTCTCCTTCGGCGTACCGTTGTCCGTCAAGCTCTTTCGACCACCCGGACTCTTGCTCGTCTTCGGCTTCTTGCTCTTCGGCGACTTGGCTTTTCCCTTAGGCAATTCTTTCTTTGGCGAATATATGTCACCTGAACGATAATCGCTTGTGTGATGAGATTTTTCTTTGTTTATGAATTGGCAATAAAATCGAGCCAACAAATTAACAAAAATTTACCTGAATCCGAATCCTTCTCGGCGTCCTCATTGAAATCTTCACCCTCGTTAACGACAAACTCATCCTCGCTCTCCTCAGTTTTTCTCAATACCTTTTTCAGTTCCTTCGGGAATGTTCAAGAGAATGAAGTTTGATGAGTCATCGGGGTGCCATTGTTTCCGGCTATGAATAATCGAAACTGCGCTTTTTGGGATAATAATGAAAATTTACCTCCTCACTGTCCGATCCCATGATGTCTTGATAATTGATCTTACGACCTCGGGTGCGCCGCGCGAGGGTTTCCTCCTCCTGTCTGGGCCCGTCGTCGCCTAGTCCACCGTAAACGATCTGGGACAAATAAATTTTATCGTTTATTCCGACTATCACCGAGAAATATAAAAAAAAAATAATAATAATCTAGATAAAATATGTTGCGTCTACCTTTCTTCTTATTGCAGGAGCCTTTTTCTGCTTGGGTGTGGATTCCTGATGAAAAATCGCTTTAAGTAAAATTTGCTGTTTTAATGAAAGAACGTTGCAATTGTTTCTCTTACCTTTTTCTTCTTTTTAGGGAGTTCCTCGTCGGCATTCGGATTCTCGGAATTCTCTTGTTTGTCGGCCTGTTCCTCTTCGTGATTTTCGTCCGGGACAACATTTTCATTCGCCGAGACATTCTCGTTGTCCGGATCTGCTTGTGGCGGCTGAGCTTCCGTCGCTTCCGTTTCTTCCGTCTCTTCCGTCTCTTCCTTCTCGTTCTTCTCGTTCTTCTCGTCCGTCTCGTCCTTCTCGTCCTTCTCGTCGACGGCTTCGTGCTGCGCCTCGATGGCGTCCTCGTTGTCGCTCACATTGTCGGGCTCGATTATGCGTCTTCTCTTCTTTTTCTTCCTCGACTTCGTTTTCGACGTTGCCCGGAGCCTCGGTGCAGGCACGGTTTTACTCCTGCAGAGAACAATTGCCATACAAAAATCGCAACGCCGAAAATCCAAAAGCAAATTCCCTGAAACGAAGACCTCGACTCACTTTTTCTTCCTCTGTCGCCACGAATTGTCACTGTCCTCGCTCTCGGAGCCTTCCCAAATGGATTTCGATTTCTTCCTCTTCGGACGGTCACTATCGTCACTGTCGTCGTTTACTGCGAGATCAAAAAAAATATATATATAAGTTTCATGAATTCCCTAAAACGTGAGTATTAAATTTGTCAAGGAATACGTACTAAAATCTTCGTCGTATCGAGTTTTTCTCGCCGCTCTGGTAGATCTTCGTACGGGCCGTGACTCTCCTCTTCTCCCCCGTCTCCTACTCTGGGCAAACGAGTCGTCGGTTGAATACATCTGATCCTCGTCCTCCTCGTCGTCGCTACTCGAGCCCTTGAAATCTTCGTCGCTCTCCGGATCGTCCTCGCTACTGATGTCCAGACTATTTAATTTTCTATGTTTCTTTCGCGACAGAGTCTTCTTGACGATTATCTTCCGAGTGATGTCCTCCTCGTCCTCGTCGGCCTCTTCCTTATCGACTTTGTAATCCTCGTCGCTCTCCTTGTCGGACTTCTTTGTTTCATCGTCCTCTTCGTCGTCGAGCTGCCTGTTCTTAAGCGCCTCCGCCTGGGCTTCTTCCTTCTCCGCGTTGACTATCGTCGCGATGTCTTTGCCACGTCCCTGATTACCCGCACCCTGGACCGCCTCCACCTCGTCCTGTATGGCCGCGTTTATCATATCGTCGTACTCGTTGAACTTGTACGTGTTCGCGCAACGCCTCTCCCGCAATTGGTACACCGGCTCGCTGTCCTCGCTGCTCGAACTGCTCGAACTCGATTCCGAAGACGACGATGAAGAGTCTGGTGAGAAAAAAATAAATAAATAATTTCGTAGATCTCAAAGCATCAAATAAATCAATCGACAAATTGACCCACCATTGTCCGATTCCCTGCTCGAACTGCGATCGCCGCGTCCAGCCTCAGTCTTGTGTATAACATTGTCTAAGCTTATGCCAACGAAGGCTAGCCGCTTTTTTCGTAAAACTTCGTTCTCGTGCTTCTTCGAGTTCTGATCGAAGATCTTCAAGCTATCCCGCAATTTCGTCACCAACACAGTCTGTAAATTGGTAATTGCTCTTGTATATATTTTCTAAGGTGTCAATAGATAAATATTGTAATTTATATACAGGTGAATATATAATTTTTTTTTCCCGGCCCAACGAGACTTACGTGTTGACAAGGTGGACAGAACCAATCGCCCTCCGGAATGAGCATGAGAGCGGGCCTGAGACAGGAGCAGTGCCAGCCTTTGTCGCAGGTGTCACACAGCAGAATCCACTCGGGATGATCGGCTTTTCCGCATTTTTGGCACGCGTACTCATCCTCGGCTTCCTCGACGTCGCTCGTAGCTTTTTGTGCGGTTCTCGCTCTTCTGAGCGGTTCCGATTCGTCATCCTTCTCGAGATCGCTCTCCGGTGAAAATTCGTGATCGCTCTTGAACAACAGCGAACCCTCGCTCTCGATATCTTCCTCGTCCTCGTCCTCCGGTCCCTCCTCGTCGCTGGTGCTCGAGCCCGACGAGCTTTGCCACGGGTTCGCCTCGTTGAATTCCTTCGCCGAGAATTTCTTCTTCTTTCGATGCTTCTTCACTTTCACTTCACGCTCGATTTCCTTCACCACCACTACCGGCTCGTCATCGCTCTCGGGCTTCTGCTTCTTTCGCTTTTTCTTCTCTGTACCGTCACGATGCTTCTTCTCCTTCATATCGTCGAGGGTCTCCTCCTCGATTCTTCTCTTGTCGGCCTCCTCCTTTATCTTCAATTGGGCAATGCGTCGCGACTGTCTCACTGGCACCTCTTCCTGACCGGTCTGCGAATCTGGGACGGCGATGTCGATGCCTACTTCCAGGCCGAGCACCATTTTTCCTATGAACATTACGACAAAACGATCGAATTATGAATAACGTAGCGTGCGCGGCAAAGAAAAAAAAAAGACAATATCCATGTTACACACAACATTGCCGTGACGGATAGTGAATATTGCGTGTACGTTGCGACAATGCAGACTGGTAAAAGCCGACCTTGATTAAATATTGATGCGTGCAATGTCGTTTAATTTTCGATCGATATTGGGGACTCGAATGTTTTTTTTTTTTTTTTTTTTTGCAATACTCTAGCACGCGATAACGTATTATTTTTTTTTCATCCACGAACATGCACCGAACGTATGGTAGGGTGGCATAACCCCCGAACGGTTATCCCCCGATGGTTATCCCCCGAAACGCATGTCCCCTGAAAATTTAAAACCCGAAACACATATACCCCGAAAAATTTACCCCTAAAAGGCATATCCCCCGAAACGTAACTTTATTCAAATAATGCGGCCCCTTGATCACGAATATGACGTGCATTTTGCTCCAAACCCAATATTTTAGATTGTAATCCCAAAATTACGGTTTCACATTAGAGCAAACTGTTTTCAGTGCATAAAATCGAATATACAAATCTCCCACTACACTTGCGCACAAAAAGGCCAATACATTCGTGTTCAATGCATAAAAATACGGCAGAATATGTCGCAGTTAATTTTACAAACGGAAAAAAACATTTCATACTGACAAAAATATGTCATCAAAAATGCCAAGGCCCTTTCGTCTTCCCAATCCATTTACCCCTTTCCAATCCATCTTTGACGTTTTTCAACGTCCTCGAACGGGACGATAAAACGATTGCAAAACTTTGCACAAGGCCCTATTTTGCGTATTTTTTCCCGTAGAACACGATGGGCAGCCCGGATTTTTCCTAGCTCGATTGGGAGCCGAGATAGCGACCTTTGAAAATCACGACAATCGACATTTTTTCAAAAGTGGCTCAAAAAATGAAAAATTCGCTGTTCATTTTTTTTTGCTTCAATCCTATATTCCACGTATTTTTTCCCGCTGATCACGAATATAATCCAAGATTTTTTCAAGGTCAGGCAAAATTCAAGAACAATTCCAGGACTCCAAGGACTCGAAGGACCGCTGGACACCACGGAACACTACATCGGAAAAAATATATTTTCGACGATTCCGGTTTCTCCGAGCGAAAGTCTTATCTGACGATAATATTGATCCATTGTACAGGAGAAGATACCAGATTAATTTAGAATCGCTAATGTTCTGATCTTTATATCGTGGCTAACGTTAGCACAGTTACTTGACCGAACACCACCCACCTTCTGTACCCAACGGAATGCACTTACGATTCGATAGTTTCGATAGGTTTTGCATCATTTCAATGAATTGACGTTTTGGGTGTTAATCTTTCGGGATGATGATATTAATATTCATCGGGGGGGATAACCATTCGGGGCCTATGCCACCCTACCGAACGTACATTGCAGGTAGGGGAGAACGCAGCAAAATTGATCCCGAGGTCAGATCGGACGATTTTTTTAGCGATCTTTCGGGTGACATAAAAAAAGCTTCATCTCGGATCCGTTGTGCCCTATTCTTCCGTAAAATAAAAAAACTTACGTTTCTTTCGTTTCTTTTTAGACTCCACTGGCGCTGCGACGACTGCTTCTGGAGCGGGAGCGGCGCCATGCTCGGTAGGTACAGCATTTTCCGCAGCTCCAGCGGCATCGACGGATTCAGCTGGTTCAGCCACTGTTGGCGTTTCCGTGGATTTCGCTGTTCGGGTCACCCTGGCCATAGCTCTGTTGCCACGACGTCGTTTTCCCCTTGGCCTGCCTCGGGGTTTTCTGTCGTTTCTCGCCTTCTCCAATGCGCTCAGTGTCGCCCCGCTCTGCTTCAGCTCCACTACGTCGTCGTCTATCTGAGCCTTCGAGGCTTCGTCCTCCGAGCTCATGGACTCCGGACGGCTCTGCTCCACGGACTTCCGCAGTTTCATATCCGGCGATCGTTTGCCTCTAAGCTTCATTCTCTTTCCGCCTGTCTCGCCGGAATCTCCGTCATCCAGCTTGATCGTACCGTCTTCCGAATTCGATTCGTGAGCGCTGTTACGCCTCTTGCGGGACACCGTCGGCGGTACGGGCGGTTCCGGGGAGTCGAGCTTCCAGCCTTCGTAAACCAGGTCCTCGACGGGCTTCACCCGAATACCGATTTTCGGAACCGAGGAGATAACCAGTTCCGGGGGTTTCTTCATTTCCTCTTCGGTGCAAGCCAGAGGGTCGACGTCTTCGACCGTCGCGTCGAACATACTCTCGTTGTCAATGCCCATCGAATCATCGGACTCTAAATCCACGCACTTTATGTCCACGCTGTGAATTTCCGATGGTTTTTCCTCGAGAGGAGCCTGGATCGACGGCTTCACGGAATTTCCGCGAATATCGTCGACCTCGTGGTTCCTGACTTTTTCGAAGATATCGACTTCCGGTTGAGCCAATGTCGAAGGGGCCACCGCGTGGTCGGAAGTGACCACGTTCGCGAACGTGTGTTGCGCAGGGACTTCCGGCCGAGCGATGATACTCTTGTCGTCGCTCAGAGACCTCTCGTCGTTCGGACGGTGATCCGTGATAGTCTCTTTGGCGAAATCGACGTTCGGTGGTTTGGATTTCGTGGGAGGAAAATCGTCGCCGTCCGACACTCCGTGCAGTCTCTTGCTCGCTTCTTTCTTCGATTCGTTTTTGTGGGAAGTGGTATCGCTGATTTCACTGCGATTTAATGACTGAGGCGGGTCGTGCGGAGTGCGAATTTCCTTCGAGTTGTCGCTCGAATAATTCATTCTTGACTCCGATAAATCGAGTCCGAGATTTATCGAGCTTACGTTCGATACTTTTTCGTCACTTGGTCCTGAGACGTCCACTTCCGAAAGAGCGTTGTTCGCGCCAATTCTTTCCGCTGTTTGCAGTGCAACGAGATTCACGGGAACTTCCGAAGCCACGGGAATTTCAAAGCTTTCAGGAATATCGTAATGCTTTCCCGGTAGTGGATTCGTTTCTTTCTCTTCGCGAGTTTTGCTTGATAACTCAGATTTTTCTTGGGCAATCTTGGAGTCTTTTGGGACATCGTGCGCTTTCACAGCTGGTTGATTCGTCAGGTCGTACATTTTTTCCGGTACTTCCGGTTTTAGCTCAGCGTCATCGGGCAATGAATCAACGACGTCCACTTCCGGTTTCGAAGCTTCCAAAGCCACCGGTACATCGGGCTCGAAGACTTTCTCCGAATCGTCAGTTTTGGTCGTCATCGTGTTTTTGTCATCCTCGCAGTTCGAAGATGCATCAGTTTCGGGTTGGAAAGATTGAATATTTTTTTCTGCCAACGCAGCTTCCGCTGCGATCTCGTTCGGCTTCGAACTTTCCTGAGTGAAAGATTCCTTCCTCGCGTCATCTTTGCAGGCCGCTTGCTCGATCTGCTTCGATTCCGCGTCAATCGTGCTGGGAACTTCCCTCGTTGTTTCGCTGTCGTTAGTCACGATAGCTTCGTCCGGAATATCCTTTAACTTTTCTTCGTGCGTCTCGCTGGTATTCACAACATCGTCGGATAAATCGCAAGATTCCACGTTAATCTTACTTGCACCGTCCGTCGACTCTTCGATCGCTTCCGGAATCTCCGTAATCTTCCCCGTTTCTATCCTCTCGCTGGGCTCCACCCGTTTGTCGCGATCGTCGATCTTATCGTCGGGTGTCTCGAGGCTCTTATTCGAGGACGCTTCGAGATCGATGTGCAATTTTTCCCCCGAATCATCGTTGTCCTCGTTCTCGAGCTCGGCTTCGGAAAAATCCTTGTTGTTCTCGCACGGCGCGGTTTTCGGTTCTTCTCCGATCGACGTATTTTTC
Organism: Exephanes ischioxanthus; assembly: GCA_958510785.1. Taxonomy (NCBI): domain Eukaryota; kingdom Metazoa; phylum Arthropoda; class Insecta; order Hymenoptera; family Ichneumonidae; genus Exephanes; species Exephanes ischioxanthus. The sequence continues at coordinate 6,765,463 of OY294024.1, forward strand.
AATTTACTCGCCAGGCTCTTCTCGTTCGCTTTCGCCCCGTCGACTTCCGTGCTCTTCGACACAGAGATCTCCGTTAGCTCGTCACCGTCCCTAATTTCAATCTCCCCTTGCGGTATCGGCTTCTCGACGGTCATGTTTCCTTCGATGTTTTCCGACTCGATGGGCGATTCGAAAACGTCGTCGCTCACGTCATCGTCGTCGCTGCACTCGTAGTGTGGAACGAGCGAGGATTTAACGCTCATTGCTGATTTTTCTTGGACCTCCGTAGTCGCGGATGTATCGTCGATTTTCGAACAGGCGGGAGCAATTTCCGGTTCTTTTTCTTCGCGAGACTCGGCGGTCGGAGGATCGCTCTTCGTTTCCTCGATATTTGTAAGGCGATCAGTTTTCTTGGTATTTGAATCGACCCCCGTCGTCTGAACGACGTCTTTGTCACTCGCGTCTTCAATATCGTCGCATTCTTCCACAGCTTCGGAAGCTGGCTCCTTCGTCTCGGCGACTTCCGGTTGCGCAACGGATTCCTCGATTGGTGCCTTGATCGCCGGAACTTTGTTTTTGAAATTCATCGATCCGTCGGAGTCCGAAGTTCCATCGTCGATGACCATTGCCTCGTTGGAGTCCTGGTCGGCCGAGCTCGGATTCTCCGAGAAATCGTCGGTGTACGTATCCAGAGAGTGCAGGAGTCTCGACGAGCTCGATGCTTTTTCGCTCGCAATGGCAATCCTCTCCGGTGACTTCGATATATTGGAATCGACGATAACAGCCGGCGTTACCTCCTCGGCGGGCAGTCCTTCCTGGACTTCGTCGACGGGCGAGGGACCGGAGCTCCCGAGAAGGGACGCTGGTTCGCAGATCTCCCGATCGCTGGTTATAGAATCCTCGCCGCCGCTCGGATTTACGAGAAGACTCGCCGAACTCGCGGCCACCGAGTCACCGGAGGAATCCTCGGGAAGCTCGACGCTCGTGATCGATTTTTCGTCGGGGCCGAGCTGCTCGGGCCGCTGCACCTTGGGGACGTTGCCGGTCGACTCCAAAGTGTTTTCCTTAGTTTCCTCGACCACCTCGGAACTCTTCGAAAAACCATCCTGAGCGTCCTCGTTACAGAGTTCGTTGGTCTTCTCCTTGCTGTTTTTCACCACTGACACCGAATCCTCCTCCGATTCGGTGGATTGTTTCGTCTTGTCGTCGACGTCGCTGGACAACTCGAGCTGTTTACTCTCCTCCGGTTTTTCGTCCACAGTGTCCATGGTCTGGCAACTATCGTCCGGAGTCTCCTGCAACGAGAAACTACGAGGATCGTTCGATCTCGACAGCGGCAAAAGATCGTTGGAATCGCCGGTCTGACGAGTGTCTTCCTTTTCTTCCTCCGGTTCCGCGATCTCCGCCGAGGGTTCGACCTCGGGCGATATTCCGGGCTCTTCGTCGATTTTCCTCTTCTCCTCCGAGTCGACTTTGGCGCAACTCGCGTCCCGTGAAACACTCGACGAGGTTTCGGCCTCGCAAGTTCTCATCGACAAGTCTTCTTTTTTCACCACCGGAAGTTCTATAGCTTCGGCGAGCGGAAGGGAAACTTGCGGCGCGCTCGACTCCGACTTGGGTTCGAGTTCGTGAAAATCCAATTTTTCGCTCGAATCGGACTGATATGATTCACACGATTGAGATATCGGTGTAGTCTCGGTTGCCCGAAGCCGGTCGGTAGTATCGACAGACGCCGAATCGAGGGAATGAACTTCAGGGATTTTTTCTTCCCTCGCATCTGCCGGAGCCTGAAGGTCCATAGGCTCGGAAGTGGCGGTTGAGTCGGTTTCGTCTTTGGCGCTTGGACCCGTCGATGACTGTACTCTGCACTCGGCTCGCGCAGCTTCATCGCTCTTGTCCGACGATGCACTGTCCGGCTTGTCGTTCTCCTGGTTCGTGAGCTCGACGCTCCTCAATCTCGTCTCTATCTTACTCTCGCACGAACCCTCGGAAGACTCCGAATTGTACGTGTCTGCGATCTTGACGAAATTGTTGTTATTTTTCGCAACGTCAGCGTACTCCATGCTCGCCGATTCCGAGGTCGTGACGGAAGTCGTGGCTACCTGGTTCGTTCCCGATTGAAGGTCCTTGGACGTGTAGGACACGCAGTTCGGACCGAAAAAAAATCGCGCCGGCGAACCGCTGATCCCGCCGGTCTCTTCGTTCTCGGATTTTCGTTGCATCGGGGAGGCTTTCACGCTGCTGAATTCCTCCTTCACAGTTGACTCCACCGACTGCGTGTGATCCGCCAACGACGATGTGGCGACGGAAGAATCGCACTGAGGAATCTTCGATTTTGCAAACGAACTGTCCGGCGTGCTGGAGGGAACCTCCTTTCGTCCCTCGGCATAGTCGCTTCCACCTACGCTCGACGAACATTCGGCAATTTTAATCTGTGAACATTTTTGATTCGATGTGCTCGTGATATCGTCGCTCTCTGTTTTACCCTCGACGACGCCGTCGTCCTCGGTCGGAGACCTGCTCGTTTCCGCATTTTGATACTCGTCAACGTTTACGCTCTCGTCAGCCGGTGATATGTGCTCCTCGGCAGACACTATGCTGCTGTCGCATTCCTCGCTCTTTCCCTCGGCTCTCCGGACGTCCCATCGGGACAATTTTTTACCGGCCGAGCTGCTCGATTTTGCGATCACCTGAACGCCGAGGGTCGGTATGAATTTCGACTTGGGCGACACCGAGGACACGACCGTGGACTGGCAATTATCCGCGGGGCCGCTGGCGTTCGAGCTCGACTGCGGGTAATTGGCGTTTATCTTCAAGGGCGAGGATCTCGTTGCGTCTGTGCTCGAAGCGTCGTTCACACTGCCGTCGGCGGGGGATATCCTGGTCGGTGTCAGCGACGTCGAAACGTCGCTGCAGCCCTCGTTTTTTGATTCGTTGCTTTCCTTATTGTCGGACGACGTGTCGTCGCCGGGATTCCCCGTCTCGCATTCCCGCCCCGATCCCTCGCCATAAAAAAATATAACTTGCTCCTCGATAGCATCACCGACGACGGGATTAACGGCGTCGCAGTCACTGCCCGAACCCTCGCCGTGGACCATCATAACCGGCTCCTCGATCGCCGGGCCTACCTCGTCGCGTCTCGGACCACCGACGACCGGTGTCGGTCTCTTGTCCATCGAGCCTCGCATCATCAACGCGTCGCCTCGCATTCTCTTCAGCATCTCCTGTTGCGGGTCTTCGACAATTTCCAGCGGTCTCTTCAACGGCCCTCCGGCCATCCTCATCGAGGCTATCTTGCTCGGATCCGAGAGTATCGTGTAATTCGGAAGTCTGTGCTCGTCCTTGACCGGTATTCTCGCTGCGGCGTTGTGATAAGCCGCCGCTGGAGGAATCTCGTAGCCGGAATAGGACATTTGTTTCTTACTCAAATCCGTTACCATTGTGTGATTTCGAAGTATAACCGTTCGAGGATCGTATGCCAACGGTGTTACATCCGGCTTCGTCATTTTTCTCGTGCTGAGATCCATTTCGCGATGCTGAAACTCCTGAGTTCTGTAACCGGCCGGATGAATGTCCGTGGGTTTCGTTGATTTTCGACTAGATAGATCGATACCCGAGTAATCCATCGGTCTGCCGTGATCGTTGGAATTGTCCCAGCCACGCTGAGACGTTAAATCCATGCCGCGTTGGGTGCGAGCCGGGAGGTTCGAGACGTTCGATTTCTCGGATGTACCGCGCGAGACAAAGTCCTGCTGCAGCTTGTCATCGTCGCCGTTCGCCAACGAACCGTGAGCTCCGCTCGAACGCGCCAAACTTTCGGCTATCTTCTCGAGCAACTTTGCGGCACCGGGTTTCTCGAGCTTCTCCGACTGTATTCGCGATAGATTAGCCGCGAGTTTGTCGATAGGCTTCTGAGGAAATTTTCCCAGTGACAATATCGAATCCGAAGGCTGGAAGGCGAGAGACTGCTTGCTCGGGTATTTTTCCTCTCGCTGAGGCTTTCGATCGTCAACTGGATTCTGCAGGTCTTGAATGTTGACGAGTTTTATGGGTGACGTCGTTATCACCGGAGTCTCGATAGCCTTCGGCGGCACCGCCTCGATCGTGACCGGTCTGGGAGCGACAGATTTTGCCACGTGCGAAAGATTCACCGTTACCGGAACGCAGGTTACATCGGGAGTTGCTGCTTTCCAAGGCCCTCGTGGCTGCTTGTCGACTAATTGCTGCTTCACCAGAACCACTTGAGGCATTTGATTGTCTACGATTCTCGACGAAGTTACAGTCGGCGGATTGTCCTCCTGATTAACCGATGCATCTTGGGAGTCCTCCTCATCGTCATCGTCCTCGTCGTCTTCCTCCTCCTCCTCGTCGTCGTCGTCCTCATCGTCGTCGGAGTTTTGCTTCGAGCTCTCGTCGTTGCTCGCCTCCTCTTCGTCGCCTTCCTCGTCGTCGTCCTCGTCCTCGCTCTCTTCCTCGTCGTTGCCATTATTCTCGACGTTCATCGCATCCTCGGCGGGCTTGCTCGGCAACAGTTTGCTGTTGATTATTATCGGTACGACGACATCGTCAGTTTTCGTTTCGTTGGGAATACTGTTCTCGAGCCGGGAATCTTCCTCAGGACTCGACGATTCCTCGATTTGACCGGTATCGATTATCGGCTTCTCGGATATCTCCAAGCTGTTGCTGTCCTCATTTATCGGTATCGGACCAGCCTCACCGTCCGACAGGGTGTTTATCAAGCTGACCACACCCTCGCGATCCCTGATTGACAAGTAGACAATAATCGATTAAAAAATCGCTAATGAACCGCTGAGAACTAAAGTTACAATAAAATCTCGATTATCCGGGGGGCGATGATTTTTTTTCTTTCTTTTCTCACCTGGCAACTAGTTCCCAATTTTCCTCGTCCAAATCCTCGCGATATACCCTTATGTTACACTCCTCGTCCAACTGGAACCAATAAGCCAAGCCAGTCTTGTCGCGTCCCAGTGGCTCGACGCGCAACTGCTCGGCCGCCAATTTGTTCACCTCGTTTTTGAATCTTGGATTCAGATCGAACTGAGCTTCCATGAGCACCTGCGAAAATTCAATTTATTGTTGATTCCATTTTTTTTTTTTTTTTTTTTTTCGTGCAACGAGAAAAAATTCAATCGTACGATCCGAGTACATACCTTCAGCAGACGCAGCTTGACCGCTATGCGAGCTTTTTTGTAGCCGAATCTCTCCAATTCCCAACCATCCTGATTGGAGTAAGTGTGACAAAATTTCACGAGCGATCTCTCCCATTTCTCCGGCGATACTGTCTTCCGCGCTTTGCGCAACAATTTTATATGCAGCTCTATCAGTGGTTGAGGTACTAAAATTCAAACAACCATCACGTTAGTCGGGAGAAATGTCGATACACGAAAGTGTTAAATATTAACAAAATAATAAAATATTTAATAAAATAAAAACGATATATCGTAAGTCAATTACAAGGTGTGTATCGTAATATTCGTATTTAGTTATAAAATACATATATCGTATTTTTATAAAAAAAATTAAATACCATAGCGATGCAAAAAATAATTAAATAATCTCGAACATCATCACCCGGCATTGCAATAACGCGAATGAAATAATAGATGAAATTTCTCAAAACAGCGAATAAACAAACAAACAAAAAATTGAAACGCCAAATTTTTAGCGCCACGGGTCTCGCAGCGGGATCGACCAATCACAGACACCTCCGCCCGCCACGATAGAACTGGCATGCGCGAGAGGGGAAGGGAACGATCGCCGACAAATTGGAGTTGCGCAGCTATCGAAAAACAAAACAGGAAAGTTTTCGTGTTTTTTTCTTCTTTTTTTATCCTTCGCACTAAAAACAATATAGGGATGAAGTACCGAGGATAGATTGACACGTGCGAATCACTCGATAGAACACTGGCAAGGTACGACCAAGAGAGCGCTCGTTTGTTACCGGGATACCGAAGGCGAGACGGAAATAATCTGTCATCAGTAGCGTGTCAATAGATGCGACAATTTGCGCGGGGTTCGTCACCTCTCGCGTCGCAGTGTTCTGCCGCTGATATCCCAAAAACATTGATTCTCCATGCGAACCGACAGAAAGATAGACTCGGTTCGCCGTCCCAAAAAAATGAAAACAACAAAAACAAACGAAAAAAAAAAAAAAAACCGCGTAAAAGTCGAACACCCCGAGAGACTCTCGGCGAATGGTTCGGTGACGGTGTTTCGTCGAAATAAAATCCGTGCGCGTGAACGAGATGGAATCATTACAAACGGGCCAAGAGGGCAGGGAGGTAGGTAAGTTGGTTCGTCCGTGTTGCTGGCGCGCGCACGACGAATCCAACGAGTCACGCTCTTACCTTCGTGAGCGTCCTCGAGCATCTCCTGCAGTCCCGCTATGTCCGGATAATTGATGCCGCAAGATTTTCCAAACCGCTCGAGAAACGAGCATATGACCGCGAAATTTGGGTCACTCACGCAGGAGGCTTCGTTATCGGACGCCATTTTTTTTTTCCGCCGCTCTCTGTCCGGTAAGCTCGGGCGCACCGTATATTATAACACTACGCTAGGCGGCTTGACGACTCATGTTCACGGCGGCGGCAGCGGCGCGTTGCTTCTCAGTTTGGACGATCGGGTTGTATTGGGGGAATCAACACGCGGGACGCCAGACGCCGGGTTGCCCTGGACGCTCTCAGCACTGGCACACTCGCGGCACTGAGCGCCCGCACAAATCCACACACCGCACAAACTCTCCTCCCTCTCCTACTTCACACTAGTATTCTCTATTCTCTCTATACACCTTGGTTCTAACACCGTCGTCGCCTCACCCACCTCCTTCCTCCTTCTCGTCCTCGTCGTCGTCGTCGTCGTCGTCGACGTCCTCCTCCTCCACCTTCTCCCCCCTCCCCCTACCTCCTTCTCCACCGCAGCTTATACTGTTGCTGCTCCTCACTCTCTCCCGCAATATATCTCTGTCACACTCTCCTCGTTCGCACGTTTTCTTTTCTCTTCCTTTCTTTTATTTTTCTTCTCAATCTATAGTTTGGGCTCTCACTCTTGATCCCCCACCGCCCATTTCTGTCGAACACGAAAATCGCACTTCGGCTCTCGTGCTTTTGGCGTTAACCCGTTCCGCTCACGTTTGACGCGCTAACAACACACACACACACACGTACGCACATATCTCCCGAGGCGTCGAGCACTATCGGGCCTCGCGCTCAAAGGCCCTGTCGAGCTGCCGGACACTTCGGTTGTTATTTTTATTCGCGTCCAGCGTTTCCGTCCGGGGATTCTTTGAAAAGTCTCAATGGGGCTGACGAGTTTGTTACAACGACGTTGTAAGAACAGCGCAGAAAACGCTACCGCGGCCCCCCTCGCAGCGCGTACTGGACATCGTTCAGTTCGGCTCCGGGGATACGAAACATCGTGGTTCTCAACCGGCTGAGTACCACAAGCGCGGCTTACACACACAAAACTCTCGACTCTCTCTCTGGGGGCTCCGGCGTTACGAATGATCTCTCTTTGTATATCCGTGTGGCTTTGCTTCGATGCCACTATTATCTTCCCTACGAAACACCTATGCCCGTTCTCTCGCGCGCGCTCTTACTATTGCTTCGCCGTTTGCTCGGTCGGCTCAACTGACCCCTTCCCGCGCCTCGGAGAGAAACCCAACTATAGGACGCACAGCGTTTAACCCCCTTGCAGTCTCCTGCCAGCGTCAAGATACACATCACTCAACCGCCCCACCATCCACCCAGCTCCCTCTCCCTCTCTGTGTCCACCTAATGCAGTTTCGTAACTTCGGCTTCCGAGTCTTATCGATCGGGTGCACCGAGGATCACAGTGATATCTCCTATCTACGCCGAAACCGACTCGGAAGATCCCTTGAGTCTTTTAAACGAAAGCGAATTAAAAAAATGTTGCGCCGTACATAGGAAAACGAATTATTCTGGTAACTTTATCGATTTTTCGTCGGTTCTTTTTTTTAGAGCCTAGATTGCCCCGAGGTGTTGCTGGACATCTCGGGCTTACCGCGCGAAGGTTAAGAAGCGGAAGGACGCGCGGAGAGGGAAGGAGGGTTTGCGCCATGAGCGCTAGAGTACCCGCGAAAGGGTACTCTATCTTGCGATCTTGTTCCAATTTAAATACAAAAGCTTACGAGACTGGATTATCGGTTCATCGATCGAAGGATACAGGTTTCGTTATTGATCAAATTTATTAACAATTTCCATTGATACAAAATTTTACTGTACATGCATTTACGCATTATTTTTTTTTTTTTTTTTACTGTACACTTCATTTCCTGACACTCTATTTCCTGAGTAGAGTACTTTCAGATCGATCGCTTCTTCGTTAATCAATCGTCGATAATGTCGTTATTAACGCACGTGGAAGCATACGGGAGAGCTTGGAATGTGATAGTTATATCGAAAGAAAAAAAAATGAAAAAAAAAAAATCCTTTCAACGATAATTTAATAATCGGAAATAGAACTTTATTGCTTTCAGGTATTCTCGATTACACCGAAGTAAAAATAGAACGAATCGAGTACGCAACGTCGCTGTCTTGCATCCCGGAGATGGATCACGTTTCGCTACGAATCTCCGTATAAAAATGTTATATCGTTCGAGCTTTAGCCCCCCCTTCCCTTTAGAAGATGCTCGAAATTGGGCCGTACTCCGGGATTATCGGAATTCAATGTTGTCTATAAAAATAATGTTAAGTAAGCTACAATCCGCACGATTATTGCCTAGCGTACGAAAAAAAAAAACTCCATTTCCAACTGTCAACGATTCATCATAGACCGATATTTTTATCAAATTTTTTCCTCTTTTTCTTCAATTCACTTCATATCTTTTCTTTCATTCATGTCAACAATGTATATTACATACTCTACAACAAGATCAAAAAACCGCAACTGCGGCTGTACAAAATTATTTCGTTAATTGTAAACAAAAAAAGATAAATCAAAGTTCGACATTAAAAAAAATAAAGGGAACGGGTATTTTTCTTTTCTATCGTGCAAGAGTCAATCGGTGTTGGCTTTATCAAAGTGTCAATGTGCAATTGGGATTGTTGAGTTTCGTATAAAAAGAACGGCGACGAGGAAGAGGGTCGATGTTCGAGAGATTAAAAACTACGAGTTTTACGAATCAATGGTCGGCGGATATGCGTGAATAATTACGATTGGCACTTTGTACAAGATGGGTATTCGAATAGGCGTAAGCTCCGTTCGGTGTATCGTAGATAAACGGGGATTAATGTCAGGAGGAAACAATATGGATTTGATACGCGGTAGACTGTTTCACAGCCCACGGGGCCTTCGAACGTCTTGATAGTCGAGTGATGAGCGAAGTAGAAAAGCGAAATTATTAGCAACATTTCCATCGCGTATCGATGGGAATCCAAAAAAAAAAAAAAAAAAAAACAGGAAAAAAGATTCCTTCTCTCGGACGCGTCGAGTTCGAACTAATTCTCACTTGGTTCGCGCAACGACTTGTCCTTCCGAAATCCATGAGATTTTTTCTAGAGCCGAGACGGCCCCTCGGCGATTCCCCATCACGCATTAAAAAAAAATTCATTAGTTATTTCACTTCAAGGCCTTTTGCCCCGTTATATTTTTCAGTTGTTGCTTGTAAATCTCAGCTTCCTCTTCTTTCTTCAGAAGCTGCTTACGATACTCGGCCGCTTGTCGTCGGGCCTCTTGCAGTTGTCGATTCAGCAACGCTATGTCCATCACCGGCTCGACATTGTCCTCCGTCGAATTAACATCTTCCGTTATCTCTTCGATTTCATCGTCGAGAGTGAGAGCCACAGGTTTTGTTACCTTCGGCGAAATATCGACAATTTTTTTCTGTTGATTAAGTAAAAACGTTTTAGTCCATGCGGATTCGAATTATTTCATATTACGAAAACAATGAAATCGATTGTGTAAATGCGACAAACCATGGGCGAAGGAACGACAGTTTTGATCGGCGCCATCGGAGAAATCGTGTTCGTATTGTTGCCGAGGGACGCGAGAAAAACTTTCCCCGCTTGTTTCTCTCCTGTGTTTCTTTTCAATATGTTAGGCCCTCGAGGTGTTAGCGTCGGTGTGCTCTGGCCGAGAATCTGATCGGCTCGTATCGCTATTACTTTTCTCGATCCACCCCGTCGCGCTCCCATGTGCAGCCTCTTGACTCCCCCGATCGTCGGCGTCGATCTCGTTAGATTGAGAGCTAGTTTGCCGGCCTCTGCAAGTGACGAATCAAATTGGAGATCGGTCGGCTACGAAATTAATTTATTACGCGGGATTTATTACCGATCGCACCTGTAACGACGAGCGTTCGTCCGCTCTCCATAGCATTCTCGACGATACTCGCGTCATTATCGACCGGAATCATCGTGATACCGTGAGCTTCGAGCAATCTCAGTGGCTGTTCCAGACCCAAAAGATCTTTGTGTTTCTTCGGGTCGCCGTGATCGGCATTCGTCAAGTCGTCGATCAGCTCGGCGTCTCTGTCTTGTTCTTCGTCGCTCGGTGGCGCGGTCATTCGTATTTGTTGAAATATCATACGCTGCTTTTTACCCGCTTGAGCTGCGAAAAAAAAATTGATAAAGAACAGTCAAATAATTATATTTTTAACGTACAATACATATAATTTATATAATTTTATTATTTACAAATTTTCTTTTTTGTTCTTACCTTGCGCCAATCGGCGTTTCTGTTGTTGCTGCTGCTGCTGCTGCTGTTGCAGCTCGAACTGTTCCTGCTGTTGTCTCTCGACCTCCAGCTGCATCAAGCTGTGCGTCGCCTCTTCCAGTTCGGCGGTGTTGGCTTGATTCTGATGGACGTTCAGCCCCATTATTTCTCTCTCCTGCTGAAGCACGTCGACGAGATCGAGACGATCGTGCTCCAGGGCGAGACTTATAGGAGTCTTGTCGAATTTGCTCGTCGCGTTGGCGTCGGCACCGTGCTCCAGAAGAACGTTCATCACCTCCACGTGCTCCCTCTCGACTGCCCAATGCAGAGGGGTCATTTTTAACTGCAAAGGTAAATTCGTACGAGTTTTCATTGAAACATTTTTTTTATGATCGAACACCGATGGACGCCGATTAGCATTTACCATATCTCTGCTGTCGGCATCGGCACCGTAATTGAGAAGCAGCTCGGCCATTTCGTTGTGGCCCTCGTAAGCAGCCAGATGAAGAGGCGTTCTGTCCACCTTGGTTCTCGCGTCCCGTGATATACCCGCTCGCAGCAATACCTCCGCTGTTTCAGTGTGATTATTTTGAGCCGCGAGATGCAACGCACTTGTACCGAGCTGTGAGAGAGAAAAGGAAATTGAAAAATTAGAATAAAAATTCAAATAGCATGAAATTAGAAAAAAATAAAAATACTCAATGGGAAATAAAGTTTCTATGGCTTACCCAATCTGTGGTGAAGGGAGCTCCCCGACACATGAGATCTCTGACCATGTCGGTGTCGCCATTTCTGGCGTTAAGAAGAAGCTGCTTTCCCAGTTCCACTATGGACAACGCATCCTGTGAACGCGATTGTTGTGTAACATCGCCGGAAAGGATTTCCACCTATTTGTAACACGTCCTTCGTTGGGGTTAGTAAATTACAAAATAATTCCAAAATCCTTTGCACCATTCGAGGAGTAACAGACTAACAAATACATTTACAGATTTAATGTAAATAAATATATATATATGTATAAAACTCATAGATTAAATTTAATATGCAACAAGCTGAAACGAATGCTCGGTATATTAAATGAACTTTCCAAGATTGTTTACTTCTCAAATGGCATCCCCGGCTCGAAGCAGCACGAATGCTCAGGCTTGACGTTATCATTGTACGCGTTAATACAAATAAATTGATACCTCGAAAATTAAAGTTTAAGAAAGCGCTACATTTTGGTTAAAAGAAGAAAATACACGGAATGCAGATAGCGTAGTCAAATTCCTTGAGATTTTGGGTTCACTCACCGGAATGAGGGTTTCAGAGTCAAGTCCCTCGATATCATTGTCGCAGATACCTTCGGCTTGCATTTTTTCCACTGTACGCTAGCGCCTTTCGTCGAGCAGGCTGCAAAGAAACAATCCGCGTGAGTAAGCTTAACCTCCAATGTAATGCCAGGAGGCGACGTTCCTCGTAGACGTTTCATTTCTCGAACGAAATTGAACCGTGTGCAGCTCCGTGCACCTCAGGCGCTAACGGAGCGGGTATGAAAAAGTGGGTCACTATTATGTCGCGAGCGATTGAAATTTATCGTCAATAATCACGATCGTGTACAACAGTCGCGTCGCAAATTAACCCGATCGAGTTTTTAACGACGGACGAGTTAGATTTTTTTGAAAATTTCATTCATACAGGATGTTTTTATTTTGCCATCTCGGACGGCGTCGATGAACTTCCTGTTCCTGTCCATTGAACGGAAGTCCCTTGCCATAGGCTCCGCGTTTTCCTTAAAAACTACACCGACAAACGACCCTCGACAATCTCTCGACTGTCGTATACTCACTTTGACTTCATTATTTAACGAGTATCCTCTGTTTTTCGTTGAATTAACGCGACACCGACGAAGGTTTACGTGAATTCTCGTTCTCCACTGCCTTCTCGATTTATCGTCTCGACGATATTTCATCAACATGGCGACCGGTTCGCGCTAATTGTTCCCACGTTACAGAAAAAAAAAAAAAAAAAAATCTACACCGAGCCACCTACAGGGAGCACCGAGAAATCAGTCTCCTCGTCCTCTCGTTTTATACTCTATCTCATGTTCTCATGTAGGTAGAAGAATATATATTTCTCACGATTTTCTCTCGCGGATGATGAAGTTACGTCGCACGGATTATAGCTCGAGTATCGAGACCGTGCGTGTGTCGAGTGTGGAAAATCAAGCACGCAGTGGAAATGGAATAGAGAGCGGAGAAACGATATATCTGTGCGTGTGTGTCCGCCGATATTCGGCAGTGTAGCTTTTTGACAAGCGACGTCGGTGTCACGCACGATCCACGGTAATCGCGACAATTGTTTTCCAAGCAAATATGTAACGTGTATCGTTCAGGGGGCGTATTTTTGTCAGTGTACATACACATCGAGCGTCAAAGCCCTCTGTGACAAGATTAGAGCGTGATCCGTCGTCGCCGCGCTCTCGTAACGGAAAAACCTATATGTTCTGTCGATTGTCATCGAAGACCGTACGTCAAGTTGGATCGAAGATTCGACACTTTCGTTTTGACAGTCCTGACTCGCGACAATCGAAGGCGATCTTTTGTCTCAATCATGTACACGTCGCTCGAACGAATTTATCCGCAGAAACAGTGTACAGGCAAAGCGTGCAATTGTCGTTGATCAATCGCAGCGAACGAGCAAACCGTGGATACATCGTGTTTTAGTAGAGTAGACGGAAACCATGGAGGCTGCCAATGGACAACTGCAGACCAAGTACCAGAAGATCGCAACCGAGTACTCCAAGGTATGTTGACAGTAATAAATTTCGTGTATGAAAACCTTTCGCTGTCAATACTCTTCGTAATATTATGTGGAATTTGTTTCACAGTTTTTCTGATCAACTCACTTTTTTTGTTTTCGGGAATATTCGCTCGGGATGGTTGAGAGTAGAAAAATGGCAATTTTTACTAAACAAATATTATTATGATTATTATTACATCAGCAAAACTTTCACCGCTGAATTATTTATTTATTTCGACATGGCAAAAATTAACATTTGTGTGTAATTGAGTATCCATTAAATATTATTATTATTATTATTATTATCATTATTATCATTATTATCATTATTATCTAACTGAGTCATGTCTCTCTGGAGACTAATCAGATTGTTTTTGGTAATCGACTTAATTTGATAGGCGTTAAAATATTTCAGATACGAGCACAGGCGAACGTGCTGAAGAAAGCGGTGATAGAGGAACAAGGTCGAAACGCAGAGATAAGAGAGCAGCTGAAGGAGAGAGAGGTGGAGGTTCGAAGAGCGGAGCAAGAGTTGGATAGCTTGACATTCAGAAACCAACAATTGACCAAGAGAGTAACCTTTCTCCAGGAGGAGCTAGATCGTGTGCAAAACAAGTCCAAAAAGGGTAGAAGTAAATCTTCAGAGTATAAGGATCAACCAGTTTCGCCACCCAATCACATTTATGTGGAGGAATTTCAGAAGAAGATCGTGGAGAACGCTCAGCTCCTCTCGCAGATCGCCGATAAGGAGAACGAGATCGAAGCGCTGAACGATCGAATAGAACATCTTGAGTACAAGTTGGATATTTCAGAGAAGTCCAAGATCGATCTGGATAGCAAATATCAGGACAGAGTTGAAAAACTGGAAAGGGAGAAGAATGACTTGCAGAGAAAATTGGCCGAAAGACAGAAGCAGGAGGAAACGGCATCGTGGTCCAGCGTCGAGGGAAACGACTTGAAAGCGGGACTGACCAATCATCGACCGAACGACCAATCGCCGTTCTCCTCCCCGTCGGTCTCGCGCCGATCGTCGAAATCCATGGGCGACCCAAGAACGACGAAGGTCGTCGGCGGCGACGACGAGAGCCGCGACGAATTCGAATTCGTGAAACTCTGCGATTTAGAGAAGGAATTGAGTGTCCGGAAAGCCGAACATAACATCCTCAAATTGAAGTACGACGAAATTACGCAGAGGGAGAACTCGATTACTAGTCAACTTGAGAAAACTACTCTGGAACCGACGGAGATTAGCGACATGGTAGAATTTTTTCATTTCGTTTACAAATTCGTCTTTCGTATTTTCGATATTAAGATAACTATATTGGATCCATATGAATTCATTCATTATAACTTGTCGAAAAATTGTCCCCGAGTGCGGACACGAATTCCTACGGTGACATAAAAATTGTTCCTGCCCATTCTGCTATGTGGATATCGATAAGTTAATGTTGGTGTTTGGAGTAACGAAGTTTTTTTTCTCTTGCAGCTCGGACGACTGAAAGCTCCGTTTCCAATACCGGAAGAGATCGAAGCCCGTGAGGCGAAAATCAAGGACTACTTCTTGCGGGAGATAGACAGATTAATAACGGAAAAGCATATTTGCCACGTCGAAAATTTAGCCATAGCTGCCAATGTATGTCTCCTACATACAACGATTTTTCGGTCACAATTATATTCGGTAAATAAGTTACAGGCTCGCAGCAGATATATTTTTTTTTAATTTCAGAACGAGGTTCTTAACGTTCATCTGGAAACGAGTGAATCGAAGCGAGAAAAGTGCGAGACTTCGCTGCACGAAGCTCTGTCGAACTGGACGAGTTTGCAGGAGGACAAGGAGGTTCGAGAGGGAAATTACAAGTCCCAATTGAGCACGATGAGCGAGCATCTCGCGAACATGAACGAAAAGCTCATTCGTCAAACGGAAGAGATACAACAATTGAAATTCGAGCTTGGAAACAAGGTATGTCCTAAACGCGATTATCATAAAAAAAAAAAAAAATTAATCGTCGACCAATTAATGATCTATCAGTTCTCTCTTCAGAATGGAAAAAAGGGAAAGCAAAAGTGAACGCAGTCGTACTCCAGCGATCTAAGACATTCCAAAACGAAAGAAACGAAAAAGCTCCCCTCAACGTGCTTTATTTCGTGTACATACCGAGAACCGTGCAATCATGATAACGGTTGATCGAGCACGTTCGTGCGGTGTACCTATGTAATTGTAGATATGCGTCTCTTTACTCGATGTTACATTATTTATGAAACGAAAAAGAAAAAAAAAAAAAAAACAATAAATTAATTTTCAAGTCTACGAATCGAGCGAGTGGTCAATGGTTGGATAAGACGAATACCGATTGCAACTCTAAACACTGCATCAGCTTTAATAAACGATTAACAAAATATATACAATTCTCATCGTTGGCGACAAACGACGATACTATACGCCTACGTTCACGTAAAATCTTTGGTGCATTATTCGCGGCAATGTTGATGACGATCTGCCGCGATTTGGTCGACAATTTGATAAGACCTGTTTTACGCCAGGCTCGATAGTCGCAACGTCTACGATATTCTTCACCGAAGTCGATCAGTCGACTTTAATCGCGAAACTCGCGCCGCAGCTGCAGCCCTGCTCCGCTAGTGGATTGTTCGTTATCCTGAACGCCGAACGTATAAGTTCCGCGTGGTAATCAATCGTCGCGCCTTTAACGTATTCCAGCGAGGTCGAGTCGATCACGACCTTTGCCCCGTCTTTCTGAAACACCCTGGAAAAAGAGGTAACAATGTAAGTTGATTCTTTTAATTCCCATGATCGAAGTAACGAGAGTAAAGTAGCGTACAACATGCTTTTTGAATACAACAGTCTTTTTCGCGTTAATACTTCGCGGTGAGCCCGACGCGGTAATTTTATTACAAAAAGTTTCCGCGAAAGAGAATATTTTTTGCGAGTATAAAATTAAATACATTTTTCTCGTCAATTGGCCCATTAATTGGTAGCGACATTTCTATGATTTTATGTTGGTATTAAAATTCAAATTTAAATTCTCCAAAGGTCTTTCAGTTGTCAACCCGGTGCAATAGAGACGCCAATGTTTTCTTCGAATATAGTACAGCCTCGATCTAAAACAACTTTTGTTTTGTTCAAAGATCGGTCAGAGGGTGTCGACACCGTTAGTTGAACATTCAATGATTGCTTACTTGTCGTCATCGTGTATAGTAGCGTCGAGATCGAACTTGTACTGAAAGCCCGAGCATCCTCCACCTTCGACGGTAACTCTCAGACAGGCTCCGTTTTCCGAAATTTCTCTCAGACGTTTGGCGCAATTGTCGCTTATAATGAGAGCATCCTCGTGCGCATCCGTCGCAGTTTTCGTCGCGAAATCTCTGATCCCTGATGACGAGACATTGTTCCAGGGTGAGCTATATAAAATAACATTTATAAAATATAAAAATTAACAATTATGTTTGACGCAACAAATCATCAAAGTATTCGCGGCAAATCCGTGAACCACAACCGTCTAGCTTTACTGGACACAAAAACTTACATCAATAATCGCGAAAAGTACCGGTTTGATGCAAAATTCGACGACAGTCCCCAAACAGCTTGCCGCAGTTTCGCCATGTTTCCGACATCAATCAGCTGATTCTCTACGCGGTTGACATAGCGTCGTTGCTTTGCACACGCACAAGCGTCCTCCCCTCTCTCGCCTGTATTCCCTCCCCCCCTGCCCCGCGTAAAATCGACTAGCTCCCGATAACTTACTGCCCGAGATATTCAGTATGCGGCAAGTTCGTGCACATCGGGGTAGAAGGCTACGGCCACCAGTCGTTCGAGGTCAAACCGAGAGGGAACGCCGGGAGCTTGCGTCAGCAAGCTCGCTGTACGGAGCTAAAGAGCTTCAGGGATTGGCCGGCATATTTAGGACAGACGGAGAGACACCCATCGGCGAAGCTCTGGAGGTCGTCCGAGCGAGTTCTCCCTGCGGCGGCGTGAGCTTTTTCGCCCGAGCGACCTAGAACCCGGTTGGTCCGAGGACCTTCGACAGGCTTTCTCGACGGGAGCTTCGCGCGTGGATCGCCCTCTCGATCATCGGCGAGAGCACACCGCCGAGTCAACCGACCAATCGAGACGAGCTTACGAGAGAAAATTCGAGGGTCGCTTATTCGGCGCTGCTTGCGCGAAGACAAATCGGGCGCGCAAGCCCGTGGGGGTTGTTTCCGCCAATCAGAAAATCCCGATCGTTCGCGGAGAGAAAAGAAGAAAAAAAACGTATGTATCCGAACAAATGTACACTCGTACGTTTAATGGCTGTCATCGGTCGGGTAAACGCGACTGATCTGGCGCAAGGAGATCCGACGGGGATATACGAGGTGGAGGCGTACCGTGATAATAGTAAATCGGAGGGACGTAGTTTAGTACGTCCCGACGATAAGTCGTCGGATCTCGCAGCCTCCTGAAACGCTTCCGGGCGTCCGCGTTGCAAAAAAAAAAAAAAAAAAAATACCAAAAATACAAAGAAATAATAAAAAAGAGGATTCGCCGCGGTCACCTATCACCAGAGTCTGCAGCAGTCTTGCCTCGGTGGCCAAGGCCCCGAGATAATCGTGCGTCGTCTCTTCTTCCGCTTTTTTTTTCTCTATATTAATACTGCTATACATACATACACACACATACTTATATATATATATATATATATATATATATATATATATATATATATAAATATACATATATAAATATATATATATATATATATATTTATTTAAAAACCGTAAAATAAAAGAAAAACTAAAGATATAAAAAAAAAAAATGAAGTGCGAACTGAACGCGACGGACCGTGTGTTTGTTACGACCGCACGACGGTGGCGTTGACAAAGGGAAAAGAAGAATCGAGTAGCGAACGGTTGGACATAGGAGGAAGAGTAGCGCACAGTGGGGAAAGTGTATAGAGGAGAGAAGATAGTGGAACGGGATATTTAGAGGATATACATCTCGGTGGCTCTCTACGGGAGCCGACTAGGCAGCCAAGATAGATCGCGACGCGGCGTCGACTAAGAGGCGAACAGAGGAAAAGAGCAAGAAAAAAATTCATTGGCCGAGTTACAAGAGCTAACCGAGTTTTCTCACGGGATCGCGTTTCGTCGAACGGATCTTTTCGTCATACGCACTCCCCCTCCCTCCCCTGTCCACCCCCACCGCGCACACCCGTCCACACAGGGGCCACGGTGCGATTCCGCGAGGACGACGGGAATCCTCGCGTCGTCGATCGTCGCGGAATCCAGGATAACTCGAAGGATATAGGATACCACCGTTGTCGCACGGATTATTGAAAAACAAAAAAAAAAAATATACACCAGAGAACGTAAACGTGCTTGCTACTGGAGCTTCGCGCGATTTTCCATCCGTTCCTCGTCGTATCGCATCCTCGTACGCGGTCCACACTTCCTCGTGCGGGAATCTCGCACGGTTTAACGAGTCGACTAGATAACTCCGTCGTTTCTCCCGCTGTGTCTGACGTAAGTGGGGAAATTCCGCGAAAAATTAACGAGACCGATAAAAAATAATGATAATATTAATAGAAAGATTCACGCCTTTATTGCAAACCGTGCAGTTCGTGCAGTCGCATGACAGTTCGCGTGACAGGAGATTTGATATCGCCGATCTTGACGATTTCTGGAAAAAAAAATATATATACATATGTATCCATTCACGTTTGTTCAAATCGCGCGATACCAGAATTGGTTGACAGTTCGCACTAATCGTGGGGCTCGTCAAATTTTCACGATTTTTGGTTGTACATCCGTTGCATACAATTTGCATCGCGTGTCACGATCCTGAAGATATATCTGCATGATATCAAACTTCATCATTGGCAAGTCTCTATGTCGATGTACTGCTTCGTGAAGAAAAACAATTGAACTTGCCGCAGCAAACTTTGTGACGCAAAACATAACTGTCATAACTCGATGACATTTAGTCTAGTACAAACATCTTCAGGGTCATCGAGCAACATCCCTGAAGATATCTGCACGTCATCAAACTTTATCGTTGGCAAGAAGAAACAAAATTGGTCACTTGTAGAGTTTTATTCGCCGAGTGACCTTTCTCGAGCAAAGTTTGTGCAACGCAAAATACAGCCGTTATAACTCAACGAAATGTAGTCTCATGCAGATATATTTACAGTCAATGCGCGTCTTACATTAAAATTTTTTTTTTGTTCTTTTCAGATTGCGCTTATAAAATGTTCACCGGCACGGTAAGCGTGGAGATCTTCGAAGCGTCGGGTCTCAGGGCAACGGACAAGCAGCGCAAGTTCTGGCAGGACGCACCCCCGATCCTTGATCCGTACGTTCTCCTTCACGTCGATCAGAATCGTCTGAACCGTACCACCATCAAGCAGAGAACGTTTGATCCGGTATGGAACGAAACGTTTGTAAACGAGGTGCAGGACGCCACTATGCTAGGACTCACAGTCTTCCACAATGCCGCTATTCCGCCTGACGACTTTGTTGCAAACTGCAGCATACCGTTCGAGGAGCTTGTCATAAGAGAAGACGAAACTTCTGACTTTTGGGTTTGTATTTCGAAGTTTTATCACACAAAGGAAAGCCCAGAAGAATTTTTTTTGCTGAGATAGGGAATACAGGAATGCCTTGGATCGGCCTCGTAACGAACTTTGCTGTTTCACTGCAAGACGAATTCTATCACTGATAAACGTATGTTTTTTTATTTTTTTTTTTAGATAAAAACTGTTTACCCAGAGAATTTACGGCCGTCGGGATCACGACGCTTTGCCGTCACAATCTTTACGTTCACGCACGAGCGACACGCAACGTCGACGCATATGTTGCACGCGATTTTTACCATAGAGTCAGTAAACGTTCACGAATACGCGATATTCAGGCATATTTTGCATAAATTGTCAACACAAAATCATCTCACGTTTGTATTCAGTTATTATTTGTATTTTACATTTTCCGTATGCGGCGTAAACGGCGTCAACGAACAACAAAACAAATTAAACGATTACGAATCCGTGATAGTCCGTCTGCAAGCATTTGTAACTGATATTTCCAACTTTCCGATTCAGTGAATAGAGAACTATTATTGAATATATTGATTGTCGGAGCGCGTTCGTCGATATCAAAGATAGTTACGATAAATCCGATCTGGGTTTTCAAAGGCTGGTCGATAGAAAGCACAAATCCTTGATCAGGACGGCTCTTCTGAACACGAAAGAGATGCTCGATGATTAATGTCTCGCGGTGGTGAGTGACGGTAGAATGAGAGAAAAAAAACGCATTCCGAACGTTTCAGGTGAACCTCGAGCCTCACGGGAAACTCCGAATAAGGATAGATCTGCAATGGAGCAATCAAGGTGAGTTGTTGGCGTGAGAGTCATAGCTTCGTAACGATGACACACACGACCGGCCCGTTAGAGCCGAGCGAGTCGAGCTACGAAAATGAAAAGTATCGACGATAATCGAACGTTCTCACGGTTTTTTTTTTTTTTTTTTTTTTTTTTTTTTTTTTTTTTTTTTTTTTTTTTTTGTAATGCACCGAATTTCTTAGATCAACAAGCGGTCTGCAGTGGCGGCGCGGATGGAGAAGGACTCGGATCGGGAGGCGGCGGTTCGGGAACCGGGGTCGTGTCGAGCTGCAGGAAACCCCGTGAGTTCAAGGAACGCGAAGGCTTCAATCGACGGCGGGGCGCAATGCGTCGAAGGGTCCATCAAGTGAACGGTCACAAATTCATGGCGACCTTCCTCAGGCAGCCTCATTACTGCTCTCACTGCCGCGAATTCATCTGGTATGTTAAACGGCACGGAGATTCTTAGATAGTCTCCGCGAGAGGTACATTTCCGCATTTTATTTTTCTCACCCTGAGAAACTCGAGAGTGCTTGACAATGGTTGGGAGAACAAAAAACAAACAAACAAAAAAAGCAACTCGAAGGAAACATCCGATCGAGTTTGGTCACGGAGATTCACACAATCAATTTTTTTTTTATAATCGGCAAAAAAAAAAGTAAAATATTATTTTAACCGGTCGGATACTGTTGATGTGTGCAGTGTGAGCGTAATTAAAAGATTACATTGTGTCGATCCCTGAACGATCCATATGGGAATTGCGATATGACTTCCCGACTGGGGCATTGGGGGAATTGGGTAATCGTATAGTTTGCGAGAGGTATCGCTGAATGATATTCGGTAACCGATAAATACGCACGCTTTCAATACGGGTATACTATTTTTAAATGGTAGCTCTCACGTTCGCCTAACTCAATGCGGTGTCGCTCCGGAACCATGGTTTACACCTCTGTCGCACAATATAAGTGATGATTATTTCACTTGGGTATTATTACTTATTTTCTGCAGTGCACATTAGCAGGGGCTAATAGACACGTTGTTGCATGCGGGTTACTTGGTTCTTTAAATTATCATCATCGTTTGTGTCTAAAAACACGTTGCAAACGCCGGTGATATCTCGCGCAGGTAATCGGGCTGGTTTACCTGGAAATGCATGCTTTACGTTGTGAGAGGATAAAGGAGATGAAAAAGAAAAGAAAAAAAAGCAAAGTACTGAAATTAATCGCGCTTCGAAGTAGCAATCGATCGAGGCCTCGAGGCTCGAAAATACACAGCGACGTTCGACGCGATCTACCACGTTAGCACGAGGGCTTAGAACATCACAGGAGGTGGGGCTCTTTCTCTCTCGATTAACCGATAATCGTAGCTCGTCGAAGCATCCTCATGATTTCCATACCCGCTTCCCGTGTGTCCCGCTCAAACGCCGAATCTCCGAGCCTCGCTGAACCCCCACGATCCACGATAGAGCTTCCCCAACCCTGACTCACGGGTGGTTCTTTCTTTTTTAATTTTTTTTTTATATATCGCGGCAGAAGGAATACGTACGTGTTTTCAAATTGGGAATTCACGGATACGATGTGACGTGTTTTTGTCTGTTGGATTTCAGGGGCTTCGGAAAGCAGGGCTATCAGTGTCAAGGTGAGAAAGACACAAGTCACGTTATTAACCGATTATATATCTATGTACTCGCTTGCAGAATTTCATCGTGTTGCGTGCGTGTGAGTGGGTGTGTGTGTTTTCTTAAGTTTGTACCTTCACTATTTTTGTAATTCATTAATTTGCTGTTTTTTTTTGTTCCCGAATGTACACGTGTATGCAGGCAGTCAAGGCTCAGAGAAACGAAACAATGTCAATTAACCCATGAGGATTATTGTCTTTTTGTCGATACGCTATTTAGAACCGGCCTCTGCGCGGCTTTTGGTATTCACAATGCTTACATCTCGCCTGTGCACTCCCAAACAAAACATTATGTTTTAAGGTAGTCCTAGCGGACAGCCTGAGCCCACATGAGTTCGGAGAGAATTGAGAGAGAATTGCGAATACTTCTCGATGCGATAAAAATTCGAAAAAAATCAAGCATATGGAAGGTGCTGAAAAGATTGATTTTACATAATAATAACTCCAAAATATTATTAACAAATGCATAAAAAAAAAAAATTGTTCAACAAATTCCCCGGCAACTTAACTTTTTGTTCATATAAAAACAATTTGTTAATCTTTTTGAATACGTATGAATTTTTTCAGAATTTTATCTAATTTTTGAAAAACACGTTTTTTTATTAACTAAAAATGCAATTTTCAAAAATTAGACAAAATTCTGAAAAAATTCATACGTATTCAAAAATATTAACTTATTGTTTTTATATGAACGAAAAGTTAAGTTGCCGGAAGATTTGTTGAACAATTTTTTTTTCATTCATTTGTTAATAACATTTTGGAATTATTATTATGCAAAATCAATCTTTTCAGTACCTTCCATATGGTTGATTTTTTTCAGATTTTTATCTCGTCGCGAAGTATTCGCAATTCCACTCTCAATTCGCTCTGAACTCACGTGGGCTCGGGCTGTCCGCAAGCACTACCTTAACGGCAATTATACCGAGCATCCTTTATACCATAGGGAAGAGCGCTTTTTTTCTCGCTTCTGTAATAAAACTCTCATCCACTCGTTCGAGTCGACAAATCTCACACCACTCTGACTTGGGCATTCCTCGAGAATCGAGAAAGATGCTGTCCGAAGCGAGCCACTCTGTGCGGCATCGATTGGCGAAGC
Source organism: Exephanes ischioxanthus (assembly GCA_958510785.1). Classification (NCBI taxonomy): domain Eukaryota; kingdom Metazoa; phylum Arthropoda; class Insecta; order Hymenoptera; family Ichneumonidae; genus Exephanes; species Exephanes ischioxanthus. The sequence goes on from OY294024.1 coordinate 6,789,052, forward strand.
TTTTTTGTTTCACATACCCTTTTGTAATTGTACTGATGCGTTTTATCGTTTTTTTTTCCTTCCTCTTTCGTTCTTTCCTTGATTGTCAGTAGATGATCGAGGCGCGACTAATAAACGCATGTTTTGGGGCTTTTGGTCGTGCAGTTTATTCGGTAATATTATAGACATATATGGCACGAGCGACTGTGGGAAATAAAAAGACGGAAAATTTCGAATGTTTCTGTTACAGTGTGCACGTGCGTCGTTCACAAGAGATGCCACAAATTAGTCGTTACAAGGTGCCCCGGCATGCGGGATGAGGTACGTCATGACGACGACGACCAAATGTGCAATATCTATGTTTTTATATTTTTTATATATATACATTTTTTTTGTTATCATTACAATCTCTTCGTGTTTCTTCCATCGGATTCTATCGTTACGCTCTTCATTTTCGCACGATACTAACCCACTTCGGTGCAGGAATAACGCAGTACGGGAACGCGGGTACGGGCTTTCTTTTGCCGTTTGTTTGTTTTTTTTTTGTTTTTTTTTTTACAAATTACTTTTGATTTATTTTAAAGTTTTTGTTTTTGTTTTTTGTTACACATTATTCTCTCTCTCGCCCCGTTCGCCTGTAAAGGAAACGGGTACTGTGTTGCAGACGAGCGAGGGTACTCCGGGACAGAGGTTTAATGTCAACGTGCCTCACGTTTTCGAGGTACACAATTACAAGCTCTTCACGTTCTGCGACCACTGTGGCTCCCTTCTCTACGGTCTGATCAAGCAGGGTCTTCAGTGCAAAGGTAACGCAAAAGCTTAAGGTTAAAACCGTAGCGTTTGAAATTTTTATTGTTTACCTCAAGTTTGTAAATAACAATTGTTATTCGTTTTTTTTTCATTCGCAGTTTGTAATCTGAACGTTCACAAACGATGTCAGAAGAACGTCGCGAACAATTGCGGCATAAACACGAAGGCGATGGCGCAGATTCTTAGCACGTTAAAGTTCTCGCCGGATCAGCAAACGAAGACTCCGAGAATAAATTATCGTCCGCAGGGCGAGAAGGGTGGAGGTTCCCAGCAGACGGGAACCTCGAAGGAAGCGCCGGCGACGGAATCGTCCTCGCACGGCGGACAGTGGTCGAAGGACTCGAACGCTCCGGGTGCGAGCGACGAGGGCGGGAAAGATTCGAGACGGTCGAGCAACGACGATCCGAAGGAGAGAGTCGGTTTGGCGGATTTTAATTTCATTAAAGTTCTTGGCAAAGGGAGCTTCGGAAAGGTCATGCTGGCTGAGCGGAGGGGACATCCCAACGAGGTTTATGCGGTGAAGGTATTGAAGAAGGACGTCATCATTCAGGACGACGACGTTGATTGCACCATGACGGAAAAACGAATACTCGCTCTCGCGGCGAATCATCCATTTCTGACCGCGATTCACAGTTGCTTCCAGACTGAGGAGAGGCTCTTCTTCGTTATGGAGTACGTCAATGGAGGTAATTGTCCCTTTTATTTTCCGATAATTGTCGAAAAAGCTATTCGGTTTATTTGACAATAGTACGTTTTTGTTTGCATATACATTATCCAACCCGCGACCGGAAGTGACGTCATACCGGTAATACGTCACTTTCGGTTTGAAAATATCATTTTTCGTCCAAGCCACAACAACCCGGCAGTCGACTATAAAGTACAGTCTGTACACTTAATTGTATAACTGACGTTTATAAAAAAAAAAAAAAAAAAAGAAAACTTGGTACGAAGAAAATTCTATTGGATCTCATAAAATATGGAGACTGTAGAGCCGTGCTAACGGAATTGCTAATAGTAAGTTTTTAGATTGTCTCAGAAAGATTTTTTTGTACTTCCAGGTGACTTGATGTTCCAAATACAGAAAGCCCGTAAATTTGACGAGGCGCGCGCACGTTTTTACGCCGCCGAGGTAACGCTGGCGCTCCAATTTCTTCACAAGCACGGCGTTATATATCGCGACTTGAAGCTCGACAATATTCTACTGGATCGCGAGGGTCACTGCAAGCTCGCCGATTTTGGTATGTGCAAAGAGGGCATAGTCGACGGAAGAACGACGACGACGTTTTGCGGAACCCCCGACTACATAGCGCCCGAGATACTTCAAGAACTCGAGTACGGTGCGAGTGTCGACTGGTGGGCGCTCGGTGTGTTGATGTACGAAATGATGGCCGGACAACCGCCCTTCGAAGCTGACAACGAGGACGATCTGTTCGAGTCGATTCTTCATGACGATGTTGTTTATCCGGTCTGGCTTGCGCCCGAGGCGGTATCCATACTGCGCGGTTTCATGACAAAAAATCCCGCTCGACGACTCGGCTGCGTCGCCGACAACGGCGGCGAGGAAGCTATAAAGTCCCATCCGTTCTTCCAGCAAATGGACTGGCGAGCTCTCGAAGCACGGAAATTAAAGCCACCGTTCAGGCCCAGAATCGTTAGTATCGAATCTATACGCGAACTAATTACAGCCATTTTTAGAATAACAATGAAAATAACATTTTTTCTTTAATTTACAGAATAACGAAAAAGATACGGCAAACTTCGACGCCGAATTCACGCGGGAAGAGCCGGTGTTGACACCGGTAGACCATGGCATCGTACTGTCGCTCAACCAGGACGAGTTCGAGGGTTTCTCGTTCGTCAACAATGACTTCAAACCTAACAGGCTTGCGAATCATTAATGCCCGAGTCGAGATGAGTATGTTTGCGAAAGTTTTAACGCGGCGGCTGATCGCCGGTTGTCGAGTTCGAAGTAACCGACGTTCGCGGCCCGGTCTTCGCCGTACGCGAGGAGCAATACAAAAAACAAAACACACACAACAACAACAACAAAAAAACAAGGAAAACAGAAAACGTCGCGCAGGACTCATCGAGTGTGACCGGTAATCGTGAAAACGGCAATTTGATATCCACAAATTGTTACAAGGCCCAGTCAAGGAAATTTCGGTGAGTCTTGAAAGTCGTGCCAGAATATTTTTTCTCTCTACCACACTTACGAGAGGATTAATAGGATTAAAGGGTGCGCAGGCAAAGTCAAACGGGGACGTACCGATTTGTGTACGTCTTTTGTTTATCTCATAAAGAAAAAAAAAATTGTTAACTTTTTTTTTTAATTTAATTATATTAACCGCGATCTCGAACTCATCGATCTCTTCGCACCACTCATGAGACTCGGCGTGTCGCGGCTCGACAGGGACGAGACCGACGCGGCGTGCGTAACGAAGTCGCGAAGAGATCGACGAGTTTCACTTTGAATGAAAAAATTTCGCGGTTCCCAACGAGATTAAACGACTGGCGCTGAGAAAAAAAAGCCAGTCGACACCGAAACGAGGTTAAAGCCAGGCGAGACTCGAGACGGTATTTTATTTTATTTTTTTTTTTACGAAAGATGTTTCGGCCAACGGCGACGAAGCCGGGGTCGCGATCTTTTGTGAAGTCTAACTTGTTCCGACTAGGCTTCGCGATCGAACATCGCGACCCTCGGCTGAGTGAGATTGCAGGAGCGGCTGTGCGGGTACGGTAACAAGATTTGTAAAAATATTAAAAAGTAAAACACAGCAATGCGCCCTCGACATTTCGCCTTGCCCGGTGTCTACGAACTGCCCGGAGCCGCTCGTGTTGTCTCTCACGACGTCGTCGCAATTCGAACCTTTTATTTTTATTTTTATCACCAATTTGGGCCGTGCTCTTGCGCGGTCAACTCCGTTTAACCCGTCACTCGAGTCAGGGTCATGACGAGAACCGATGGTATTTGCGAACTGCAAGAAAAAAAAAAAAGAAAAAAATTAAGGGTCGAGAAGTTTTAAAGGTTTAGGGAAAGTCTCGGGCCGCTGGTCGCCTGACTCAGAGTATCTAAATATACACATATATATCGATGACTCAATGCCATAAAGTCTCATCTGGAGTGTATAGGCACAGCCCATACGCCCTTCTGGCATTGAACCATCAATATATCTATATATATCTATATATATATAAATCTATATATATATACATATATTAAAAATATGAAATATATATATAACTTATTTTAGCATACGCCTAACGTAGCGGCAGAGCGAAGGAGGGAAGAAGCCCGTTGGCTTGAACTATTTTTTTTTTTTTATTTTATCAACGAGACGCGTGGTAGTCCCAAAGCTCGGGTAAACTTTCGACTTCCATCGATTGCCGCAGTGTGGCGGGACTATCGCTCGCCTCTCGCGTGTTTCCCGCGCTTATCTTGAAGAATCAGGTTTTACCGAGGAGGGTGGTGCTTAGTCGCGCCGTTAAGGATTTACTCGTACGTGTTGTCTCTAGTTAGGTATCTCGATGGCTTGACTCGTGAAAAAAAAAGAACTTAATATTATCCGAAGAAAAAAAAAAAAAAAACATTGATGCACCGCCAAGCGTCCGCACGATAAAGCATCCCGAACGATCTTCGGACAAACCGATCGCCCCGAAGAGAACGTTCTCGTTTCGCCGGGACAATCGATTCTCCGACCATCGGTCGAACTTGCGTTTATTATGAAAATATTATTAAAGAAACAAAAATTAAAATGCGTGCGTACTCCGATGTACCATGCAGAGCGGGTGAGATTCGTCGTACTTAAACGTCGTGACTGTGTCGGGTTAAGTCGTAATGATTAATTAATATAAGTTGGCGGCTAAGTCTTAAGATGCGTGATAGCGAGTGAGACAAAAGATTTTCTTACTCTCGGATTATGTTCGAGGTCAAAGAGCGAGAGTGGTAGATCGAATATGAAAAAAAAGCATCTTTCGTCGTGCTCGAATCGTGCGAAATTCGCTGCTACAAATTTATCGTTTGTGCAACATATATTTTTATCGTTTCCGAGTGAATGTAGAAAATTGTTTCACAAACGATACGACTTTTTGTATCGACTGGAAAAATGTTGTTGAGGCGTGATCGTGTAAGTGCGAATCGATCGTTTATTCATGACCAAAAAAAATAGCGTCAACTCGCTATTAGTCATTTCGGAACCAGTCCAGGCCCTCCGCCGGAAGTGATACCAACGTGTGGACGTAGAGATACCGGTATTAGAGATAAGTTGTAACGGTTACGACGAAGCTAGGTTGTTTAGAGTCCGTAGTGTATTTTTTAGTGTCAAAACTGGCGGTCCCATCAACGCCGAGCCGTGTCATTCCGGCTACAACGAAGCCCTATTTGTAACCGGGATGAACCGTAGTTTTGTCGGGAGAGGCGAGACCCGCCGATTGTTGTCGTGATCGTTGTCGTTTTATTGATAAATTATTAACGTTGAATTAATAGAACTATTACGCATAGATATAGGTATAGAATTAGCGAAGAAGCACTTCTAGCAGGTAGGACAGATATTTGAAGGATGCTAGGGACTTTTTTTCATTTTCGTTCTATTGCGTATCGCGTGTCACGAACCTTCGAGCTCTCGGCTCGCGACACGAATGATCCGGCGACTGGACGTCTTGTGAGTCAACGCTAATTTCCTCGATCTAAGAGAGAACAAAAACTTCTTTCGATTAGGTGTCTCTCCCTGTTAGTGTGTGTCGATACAAAGGTGCCGCACGATACGGCATTGTCGCGAGCGAAATCATTAGTTTTTTCTGTGTTTGTCGATGCGAAGTGCAATTTGTGCAAAAAATGAAAAAATTCCGAAACGTCTTCCCCTCTCGCTCTCTTCCGTCGAACGTCGTCGATCCGAATGCCTCGTCGATTTTCCTCAGTGTCTCGAAGCGACCGAGAGAGAGACCTTTGTATTCGCCGTGACGCAAACTCCGACGGTGCACGTTGAAACGGGCGATATAACCTCAAACGCTTCGAGGTACGAAGGATAATCGACGAGGAAAGTGTATGAAAACAAAACAAATAAAATGCAAGAGAAACAAAAAAAATGGAAAACATATTAGGAAACACGCGGCGAGCGTGTGAGCTCACAATTGTCCGACGATCGTGAAATTGGGGAGAGAAACGGTTAGTCCGGCCTACGTATTAGCAAGAGTTATAACGCGTAAATGATAAGCAAAAAAATATATATATGGATTTAACTAACGATAAACGGTAACAAAAACAAAAACAACAAAAAAAAAACAAAAAAAACAAAAATGAAAACTGAACATATATGATAATATTAATGATAGCGTAAGATTGCGTATTAGGTAGGAAACTTTCTCATAGGCTTACGCGTGTTTTTTCGTGGGGGATGCCGAGCGAGTGATAGTTGAAACAAAACAAACAAAAAAGATGACGGAACGACACTGGCGAATAATCTTTCGCCGTGTTCGATTTTCGTTTTTTATTTATTTCTTTTTTTGGGAACAATCGTTGAGCGAGTCTTCTCGAATATAGGTTAGCTAATAGGATTCATTAAGTTTAATGTTTCGCGTGTGAATCGCGAGTGGAATTCTCACGTCGTCTCTCGGTGGCGAGACTCGAGCCCGAAATTCGTTTGCGATCTTACGAGCCTCGGTTGTGACTTCTTCCGCCATTCTTTGAGATCGCTCTCCGGGTAATGGAGAGAACTTCACCGACCGATTGCCGTCCTGTTCACATCGATTCGAAGCAACAGTCTATTAAAAAAAAAAAAACAACAAACAAACAAAACACAAATTACAGATTAACAAGAGAACTGAGAACTAGGGAGTCACAATGCAATACACGACATATATATATATATTTCATTCTACTGAAAAACTATAATGGTTCGTTGCACCGAGGACGCGCGCCGAAAATTCGGAGACGATGCGACAGGCCACCATGCGACACCATGCGAATTCCCGCGCTATTGAAATTAACGTATATATATAGTACAAGACTCGAACGTAGTCGCATGGTTGTTGTTTCTTTGATAGAGCGTAAAAAATATTAACAAAAAAATGTTTAAATACCCAAAGTTAATTCACGTTGAAAACGTCGGTCAAAAGCGCGCAGTGCATACATTTAAACGAGAAAAAAAAAATACTTTTTCCAACGCTTATTTTTTTATACTCCCAAAAATCTCATTTGTCAATTTTTTTTAACGTCCGATCGAACTATTTTCGATAACAAATATTATTCTTTTGAACACTTTTACTTGAAACAGATTTTGTTATTTTTCGTAACGTCGAGGTGTTCTTCTCGACACGCTCGTCAAGTATCGCGCTTGCTTTTTATATTAGTAACGAAAAGAAAAATAACGATTATAATTATTCAGAGAGTATTTGCGAGTATTTTTTTTCGTCAATGGCGTCATAAGTGTGAAATGTGTTTTGCGAGATATAATCGTGCGTTTAGTGGAGGGAAAACCAGGTAGTCTCGGAAATATTGTTTTTATTTATTTTCGTTTTTAAAATGTTACGTTAAGTCGCTGTAAGGTCATCTCGTCCGGTCCGTTACACCGCCGCAATACCATCCGTACTGGTTAAAATTAAAAAAAAAGAAGAAAATTCTTGTAATATACCCAAGTCAAGAGATACACATGCGAAAGAGTCGTGGGGGGGGGGGTGTTGAGTGTCCAAAGCGGAGCTTTTGAAGTATATACATTTTACATAGAAAGAGTCGTAGTATATATATATAGAAATAAATATAAATATATATAGCGAGCCCTGGTCCCTACTAAATCGCGCTGTCCTGTTCGATGTGATTTTTTATCGCTAATTTATAGTCTAACTAATAGCGGTGACGAACCGAGGCGTACGTTGAATGTTGAACAAAAGAAAACAAACAAAAGAAAAAAATTATAATATATAACAAACACGTCGTTAAGATATTCCTGTAAACGTCGGTATACTATAACGTGCGTTTGTGTTTAGTGAATTAGATGGAAACAAACAAACGAACGAAAAAAAAAAAAAAAAAAAACAGACCTTATAATCGTTGAACGCTCGCGCGCGCGTGCTTAAGAAATGAAGAAAAAAAAATTACAGATTTGATGTTGAAAGTGTATAAGTAATGTATGTAAAAGCGCGAGAGCACTCTCTCGTCGGGAGCGCTCTCGCGCGTGTTGTACCTAAAAGTGTGCGTGACGTTTGCACGCACGCTCTCCGCGCTTTTATATAGTTGTTAAGAACGATACACCGAGCACCGTTGCAAAATATAGGATGATGAAAAAACCAAACAAATAAACATATACGTAATCGATACCAGCGAGGACAAAAATTAGGATCGGGAACAAATACGTATTTGCGTAACCCGCGGATAAATTATTCTCGCTCGAAGAGCCACTCCGGACAACGCGATATACTGCCGACGGAAATGTATAATTAATATATATATATATATATACATTAATTATATATATCAATAACCAAAAATTATTAGTATATATAATAATATGATATATTTATATATATGTCCGTCAGGCATTTTTCTGCTCGCCTCTTCCCGATCGAAGCTGATAAGAGCACAATAATTTTTATTTTTTTTTAGATTTTTCGTTTTCTCTTTTCTATCTAATATCTTCATAATTCGTACGTCATTTGTCAGAGATTACACAGTATTCTTCGCTTTTCCTCTTGAAACTCGTGAAAAAAAATGAAAAAGAACTGGCGGTGCTTAAGGCGCAAAGCGTACAAAAGCGTCGAGCGCAATTATATATATTATTTCATATAAAGTTAGGTGTAGATCGGTAGTTGTACGCATGATTATGTAGATTGAAACGCCAGGTCAATTGACACAAGTGCAATGTCCGTAAGTTTTGTTTTTGTCTTCAAACGCGTGTTACGGAAAAAAAAAAAATCTAAAACATTATTTTCAACGAGAGATAGACATACATGTATACCTTCAGTATATTTAGAGATATAGGTCGTATCAGTTTCAGGCCGCTGAGCGGCTCTGGCGGATTGAGGGGCTCGAGCGACGTTTTGCCACAAACCCGGAGAGCCGTTTGACGAACACGTTCCGTTTCGTTACGTTTTAACTCCGTTAAGTTCGTGTCAACTCGGGGCTCTCGAGCCGGTGTTGGAGCCCCTCGCTTTTACCAAAGACTATGTTATAAACACATACACACACACGCACACATATTTTCTCGTTCCGTGGACCATCGCCCGTGGTGCCACGAGACATCGTTAAAATATCCTGTTTTGATTTATCTTAAACACGTTACTATCTCTCAACTATTCAAGAAAAATATTTCAAAAAAAAAAAAAAAAAAAAAACAATGAAAAGAAACACGAAAAGAGATAGCAGTCAAATATGCACGGGTGTGAGCGCGCCTAGCTTTATTAGTCGTTAGATAAGTGAGAAAAAAGAAAGATATTTAAAAGAATAGCAAATAAATAATAACAAGCGAGAAGCAAACAAAGCGCAAAATATTAAGATTTAATAGTCGAAACGCAACCGTAACTACCTGACATACATGACAGATTTTCGTATTAGAATCTTCGTTGCCACAGATCTGAGCAATTCAAATGAGTCTTACGTACTATTTTTTTTTTTTTTTTTATATTACTTCTACATTTTTTTCGTTATTATTATTGTGATACCGAGCAAGGCTAGGGCAGAGTCGATCGTTCGCACTCATCGAGGCATAAAATAAATCAATGATCTGAGGACTAAATGAAAATAAAAAAAATGGCCGGTGCGACCCTCGAAATGTACTCACGAAAATGTATGGGTACTCGCCAACGATCCGCTCTGCGAACACGCTGCCAAACGTATTAAAAAAAAACTGTTGTATTATACATATATACATATATAAATATATATCTATATTTTTCATTTTATCTCACTAATTAATCAGGTAATCGTTAAATAACAAACGATTATCCCTTACCGCCGTGCGCCAATGAATATTTATTTGTCGTCTATTTATGTATTATTTTATACAAAAAAAAAAAAAAACAAAACTAAATGTTTTAGACGCTAAAAGTATTAGGCTCGAAACCTCGTTTCGGGAAAACGAGAAGAAGAGAGGGAGAGAAGAAAAAGGAAAATACAAATTTATCCGGCAATGCGTTGTACATCCGTGTGCGTGTGCCGCGGGAGTGAGGGGTGATGTTGCAATATCGGATGACGTGTACTAACGCGAAGGAAGAACAAAGAGAGTTATAGAGAGATAATTAATGAGAGAAAAAAAAACCCTGTGTACCTTCGCTTTGTACGAAAGTAATTATTAATAATTAAATATCGTTATTATCGTTAAGTAAAAAATATTTAAAAAGAAGAGTGCAATTAGAGCTGGCTCGTCCGCCTCTGGGTGGACGATTAAACAACAACAACAACAAAAACAACAAAAAGGAAATGAATAAAATAAAAAGTAATGCTTTCGGTGTTTCGAATAAGCAGAAATTATAAATAAATAAAAAAGAAAAAAAATAAGCGTGTCGATCCGAATGTGAAAAAGCGTCTTGTATCAGGAAGGAAACAAACAAACAAAAAGTCAGATACAAATGCGGTAACTGATTGAATATTATATTTAGACGTTTAAGGAACGAACAACAAAATTGTTGAGAAACCGTATTCGTAAAAATGTGCAAAAGAGAAAACTAATCAATCAAAGTGTCTCGTACATATTGCGAATTACGAATTATTGTGAAACTACTTAATTTCAAGCCTTTATTACTGTTTTAATTTTTTATTCGAATAATTGTTTTGAACGTGCCATCCGCTCAGAGCCGGTGGATGCTGTATTTATTCGGCGAGGATATTGCACAGTTACTTGTTTGTCTTCAACCTCCGACGATCGAACCGTGTGCGATCGTCATTGAGATCTGTCGGATCCACAGCGTAAAGAGGCTGCTTCGAAGTAACGAAACAGATGTTTTATCGGTGCCAAACACGTTAAATGACAAAAGAAAGGGAAAAAAAAAATCGATTCGCTTTCCGGTGCAATGTCCTCGCATAACCACGTGACAGATGCTCTCAATGTGAAAGATCCGCGTGTGCCCGACGACCAGCGCCGACGTGGCAGCACGCGCAAGTTTCCTGTTGCAGGTTAATCCGCCGAGTTTCCGGCTCCTTGTACAATTTGTCTCCGTACAGTCGCGCTGGTCCGACGGCGAGACGAACGCGCGTGGCCTTACCCGTACCAACATGTTTGATGCGTCTCCATCGAAAGAATTAACGAGAAAAAAAAGAGTGAAATACAAGAAAAACCTGTGTCCTCGCGATACTTTAACGAGACGAATTCGGTGAAACAAAAAAAAAAAGAGAAAAAGAATAACAATCGAAAGGAGCGAAGAGCGTTTAAACACGAGAACAAAAAAAAATCGGAATATTCGATGAAAAGTGAACAAAATAAAAAAGAGGTAATAACGCAAACGTTAGGTAAGCGAAATTGTACGGATGGCTAGAAGATAATTCGTAATTTCGCGACAATTGGTCGAGATTATTGAATTGCTTCAGTTTTCCGTACGCGTAGAGTACATAAGTGAATATATGCGTCTACCGTGACTGTAGCGTTTAGATAGATAATGTATCTATTACATAATATAAACGTACGCGCAATCGACGATTGTTCAGTACCGGGAAATCGCTTCCGTTTTATCCCCGCACTTGCCCCCAGAGAGATGGGAAACGAGAAAAAATCATATATATATATATATATATATATATATATATATATATATATATATATATATATATATATATATATGTGTGTGTGTGTATTTCCGTGTATGCGCGTCCTCCGTGTGCCTTTCGGGAAGCCGGAATTATGTCGACACGGTGTTGCATTTTTGTCCCGCGAAGTTTCTTGGCACCGAACAATCGCCGACACATCGTGAACACTGTTATTTGTCTGATTATTGTGTAACGAATCATAAATAAATATATACTTATATATATGCACAATGTGTGTATGTATATATAAATATATGAAAAAAAAACAAGCGTGATTATTGCAGTAAGAGGTTCCGTGTGTTCGTTTCGTAATAATTCGTCTGTTTCCGTCGTTGGCTACATTCAAGATACATTCCAAATGATAGGGTGGCGTAGACCCCGAACAGTTATCCCCCGTTGATTATCCTCCGAAAAATTAACCGCCAAAACGCATGTCCTCCGGAAAGTTAAGCCCCGAAACGTCACTTTATTAAAATATTGCGGCCCCTTGATCACGAATATGACGTTCATTTTGCTCCAAACCCAATATTTTAGATTTTAATCCCAAAAATGCGATTTCACATTAGAGCAAACTGTTTTCAGTGCATAAAATCGACAATACAAATCTCCCACTAGACTTACGCACAAAAAGGCCAGCAGATTCATGTTCAACGCACAAAAATACGTCGGAATACGTCGCAGTTAATTTTATAAACGGAAAAAAACATTTGATACCGACAAAAAAATTTTCACAAAAAATTCCAAGGCTACCCTTTTCCAATCCATTTTTCACGTTTTTCAACGTCCTCGAACGGGGCGATAAAACGATTGTAAAACTTTGCACAAGGGCCTATTTTGTGTATTTTTTCCCGTAGAACACGATGGGCACCCCGGATTTTTCCTAGCTGCATTGGGAGCCGAGATATCGACCTTTGAAAATCACGAAAATTGACGTTTTTCCAAAAATGGCTCAAAAATTGAGAAATCGTTGTTCAATGGATTTTTTTTTTTTCAAGGCTATATCCCACGTATTCTTTCCCGCTGATCACGAATATAACGATTATTTTACTCCCAACCCAATATTTTCCATTTAAATCCCAAATATACGATTTTTCGTGCATAAAATCGGGACTTTCAATGTCTCACTGTACTTTATTCCCAAAAAGGCCAGCGGATTCGTGTTTAGTGGGAAAAAATACGTCGAAATACGTGGCAGTTCATTTTACAAAAAGACAAAAACATTTACGAAACTAAATATACGTTTTTAAACAAACCCACATTTTCGGGGAAATAAAAAATTCAAGGACATTACGTGAAATTCAAGGACATTCCAGGACTTTTTCAAGGTCAGGCAAAATTCAAGGACAATTCCAGGACTCCAAGGACTTGAAGGACCGCTGGACACCACGGAACACCACATCGGAAAAAATATATTTTCGACGATTCTGGTTCCTCCGAGCGAAAGTATCATCCGACGATAATATTGATCCATTGTATATGAGATACCAGATTAATTTACAATCGCTAATGTTCTGATCATTAGATTGTGGCTAACGTTAGCACAGTTACTTGACCGAACACCACCACCTATCTTCTGTACCCAACGGAATGCACTTACGATTCGATAGTTTCGATAGGCTTCGCATTATTTTGATAAATTGATTTTGGGAGTTAATCTTTCGGAGGATATACGTTTCGGGGGTTATTTTTTCGGGGGATAACAGTTCCGGGGCTATGCCACCCTACCTTTCAAATATGTTTGAGATATATCACATACGTTCTTTTACTTACCCTCTCACCTGTGTTCCTTAATTCATATGTGTCTGTCACTGGCTCCATTCCGCATGTATTAGTCAACATTTTTTTAAATTCTCTGTAATCTTTCTATTGTTTGTACCTGAAATGTAGCTCATGTCAGAAACGTGTGAATTAAGCAACACAGGAAAGAACGTTTGTGACACGTCATGAATGTTTTTGGAATTCATCACGAATGTAGCCAGTGACAGAAACTCAGACAGAAGTTAGGATTTCGGAGAACCGTTTTAGAACGTAATAATAATAACTAAATGGTGAGTTTTACGATTCTCGCAATATACGACTTTATTCTGTTTATAGACAGAGCTTTCGAGTATATCAATATATATATATTCATATAATACCGTAGGCGCATACATTGTGTGTCGTGTATGTGCGTTTGCGTGTTCTATCAGTCGCGTCGCGTAGCTTTCTTTCTTTTTTGTTTTGTTTTCCTCAGTCGCGTGTAATATTATTCTTCGTATATATTGTGTATATGTATACATTTATATACAGAGCGTTTTTCTTGTTTTTTTCATATAATTCAATAACATCGTCAACCAATAATTTATTTAGACTAAAACTACGTACGTACGAGGACGCGCGCATAACTTACAGGTTTATGCGAGCGCGTGTAACCCTCCAATCACGCGCAGCGTCGCGGATCCCACAGCAATGTAAAATCGCTCGACACTTTTCTCACATTCGTTCCCTCACGCCGTAACACACACGGGCACACTTGCACACACAAGGCTTGCATTCAACATCGCTCGAAGCACAATACATACATTCGCGCAACTTTTATCACTCATCGTCAAACTTTGTCCCGAATACTCGAAGGACACCCAACCACGGATCACAGTCTGTCTCTGCACTCGTCTCGAATCGACAAAAAAATTATAATGGTAATTCTTACGTCACAGTAATAATCGCGAAGAATAACGTTAACGAATTTGCGGTGTTTGGTCACTCGGCAATCCACTTGGTCCGAACGACCAACGGTAATTTTTTTGTTTTCTTTTTGTTGGATTGATTTTTTTTTTCCATGTGGTATTTTATGCAACGCGGTATATGGATTTCGAGTAATTCTCTTCTATGTACATACACGAGGAAGTCGGGACAACCTGGTAGCTTGTATTTGGACGTGAATGTGGGTGATTATTAAACTCTGGACGTAATTTCGAGGCGCTCCTCGATCTTGCTAAGTTCCTTTCTTCTTTACTTTTTTTTCACTTTTTTTTTTTTTCGTCTCTTTTACCTATCTAAATCACGTTAAAATCGCAAACGGATCTATAAGGCCTTTCTCAATTTAGTCTAATCGGAAAGTTATTTTTTATTTTTTCTTAATCTCCGCATTGTCGATACGAGCGCCGCAGGATTGTCTCAAGGAGCGAATAAGAAAAAGAAAAGGTAATTAACGAGTTTTTTCTTTCTGGGACGAACCGACAATAGAGTCGAAAAGAAAACGCTCGACTCCCTCGTACAAGCCATATAATATTTGTGCACAACGCGGTTTACGTCAACTGGAACGCGACGAATGCAAGAAAAAAACACATTGGCTTTTTCTCCCTAAAAGCTACACTCGCGAGAATACTTCTTTTTTTAAATTGTTATTATTAGTTTAATCTTGCCTACGAGAGCGATAAAGAAGCTGTACAGTAAAAGGTCTATACTCGCTCCGCGCGATAATACCATGCCACTAATTGGTTCAACAGAGTTCTCCCTTACCGTCGATAAAACGTGACACGAGTACGGGAGCAATGATACCGATTTCGTTAAACGCCGAAAAAAAAAAAAAAAAAAAAAAAAAAAACTATTATTTGGACAAAGGTACTTTTCGATCTGGTTTACAAGTGTATATTATGCAGGTAGAATCGTCTGTGAGTCGTTCGATTATCGACTGATATGGCACACCGGTGCTTATGACGGGCAGATAAATATTTGTGCATTGTCTTTTTTGTTTTTGTCCGTTTGTTTTCTTCTTTTTTTTTGAGGACAAAAGTCTTTTCTTTATGCATATATAAAAAAAACGTCAAAAGGAACGTTTTACGTTCACGGTGTGAATTCGTCTCTTATAATCGAGTGATCGGCGAATTGTTGAAACTATTCGACAATTTATATAAGATGAATAACAATTGTAAAATGGAGAGAAGAAAACATCGGCTTTGGTTCCGCGTTACGTTATAGGTATTAATTTTTTTTTTGTTCTTTACTTGATCTTTTTTTTTTCGAGAATAAAAATCCTATGGCAGTTTTGTTATCGCGTCTCTTTAGTCGTCGATCTACTATGCACGTCCCGTCCGCGGTTGTCGTGCGACGAACGCGATTCCGAGATCTCTAGAAGCTATTTTTTTTTACTTTGCTTTGTTTTACTTACAATAAATACTGGAAGAAAGAAGTATCTAGGCTAAAATCGTCGCGCTACGTAATCGCCGCCCGACGCATTCGTCGTTCGCTGATAGGCCTCTGTCGGTGAGTATATCAACCTCGCCCAAAGACCCCTTTGGTTTCGCTTTCGTAAAACTTCATCGATTTTGTCGATACGTCTTCTTTTTTTTTTTAACTAGCCTGCGATTGTATCACCGGCGCTCCTCGATGGAGCATCGAGGCTGGTCGCGACTTGCGACCACCGCCACCTCCCTGCGTAGCGGATATTACATTCGCAGCTGACGGCTGGTGCTGACTTATTTGCTGGACTATCGTCGAGTCACGTTTCGGTACTTCCGGCGGCGATTGAAGCACTTCCGTGTACTCGCGGATCAAATTTGATATCTGACAAGCCTGGTCAACATACACGAAAAAATGTTTAGTATCAATGAAAAATCTTATTATCAATAATTTCACGGAGAATAAAAATGGTCTCGTTGCTCTATGAAAATATCGAGGTACGATAATTTTTTTGAGCGTGTATCAAGTGGACAATTGAGGGCGGGGTAAGGTATAAAATTGTTTTTTTTTGCTTTTTTTTAAAATGAATGTATAATATCTCAAGAATATTGTGTTAAAATTTCAAGTCGATCGGAGCAAAATTAACGAAGTTATGAGTATTTAAGCGCAACCCAAAAAAATTGGGTTGCGGCGAAATTTGTTGACCAATTTTTTTTTTTCATCAATTTGTTAATAACATTTTGGAATTATTATTATGCAAAATTAATCTTTTGAGTACCTTTAATATGCATGAATTTTTTTCAGATTTTTATACAATCGAGAAGTGTTCTCAAACTTATGTGAAATGCTAAGCGACCAAACTCTTCGCGTTTTTCAAAGTGTTTTTCTGAAACTTGTCATATTTGAAGTCCGTGTTCACGATAACTCAAAATCTACTGGACCAATCGTTTTGAAATTTTGCACAGTACTTCTTCACATAATTCACCAGGTATTGTCGAGAGCTTTTTTGTGTTATTAAAAAAAATAATTACTAATTTTTCAATAACAAATAAGCCGATTTTTTTTTAGCGAAAATCGGTTTTTTGGCTCCCAAGTGCTACGAAAAATTGAAAAACCGAAAAAAAAATCCTATCGTCATTACTTCGAGGAACATCTCCTTTATCAAATGCATTTTAATTTTTTTGTTTCGGATGATTCTGTTGCGAGTTATCATGAACACCGCAAATCAACTTTTTTTCGAGGCGCCTCCGGAGATTCATTGTCACTCGTTCAATTTGGAATATTTTGCAATGAAAATTTAGAAAAATGTTGTTCAAATGTTATATTATTATATGGTAATTCACTGAATACACGAACACTATCTGTATCGCCAAAAAAAATCTTAAAAACATGTCTTTTTTCACCGAATTGACCTTACCCCGCCGTTAAGTTATAAAAAATTGATGGATCAGCAATTTTTTTTCTCCGCGCGAGTTGAGCGCACAAGTAAAATTATAATTCTAATCTTACCTGAGACGTAGTCAGGATGACTTTGCTCTGTTTCTTGTCGGTGCCGGTGATGATCATGAGACAACTGAGCGCCGGACTGTAGCTCAGAATACTGCTGTACTCGTAAGTGCACAGTGCATTGCGCGATCGATGCTCGAGTAGGTGAAGTCCCTGCTGATCCACGGCGAGCCACAGCACTCTCGGCCAATTCGAGGTGAAAGATTGCATAACGTCGAATATAGTGGCTTTGTGAAGCGGCCACGACTGAATCAAGTTCAGGAAAGCTTTCTTAGCTTCCGGTGGCGTCATGCCACGCAACGATTGATGATGCTGGAGTACACCCTCGACGCACAGATTCGGCACGAGTCTCGCCGGCAGGCAGTGACTAGCTATTGTTCGATACTCCTGAGCCATCGGGCCCTCCTCGCAGTCACCGAGCTCCAGCTGAGCTTGCAACGCAGTTAGCATCATCTGCAAAACAAAAGCGAACAATAAATAATGAATCTTTTTTTCTTTTTCTTAATTATTAATTCCAATCGACCAACCGCTTCTTTCTCGGTGATCGGGAATCGATCGGCCCGTAAATCATGGAGTACTTGATGATACAAAAGTTCCTTCTCGACCGGGTCGTCGAGATTCATGTACTGATCGAGGAAGAGATGTTTCTTGAATAGGAACAAGTGGTGACCGTGCTTGCGTTGAGTCTGATGACCCTGCTGGGTCACGCTGGCAGTTCTGTAGCGTTCCCATTTCGACATAACGTCAGCTATTTTTTCCTCCGGCACGAGAGACCGTTCGGTCGAGCCGAGTACCTCGTAGATCGCGTATCCTTGAGAGAAGAAAATAAAACACGATTTATTCATCACAACGAACGATAGTATGAGAGAATTGTGAAATTCAGAATTTTCAGACTCACCCATCGCAGTCTCCTCGAGTCCGATCTTCGCCTTTATTATCTCCATAACGTCCCTGGCGGTCGCGGATGGATGGAACTCGACGGCGTGATATTGACCGTCCATGAAGTGAAATCTGGCGTAGATCGGCCTTCTATTTATCGTGCACATTATCTCCTCCCTGCTCGGCGGCCACTGTCGTCTTCTCGTTCCCTGAGTTTTGTTCAGACATTTTTCCGCGAATCTCGCGTATTTACCCTCCTCGGTCACATAGTCGCTCGCGCATCTTTTTAGATGAGCTATGAGATACTTGCGAATGATCTTCTGCGGCGGTAGAATTACCGAGCATGCGAGCGAGAGAAGCGCCCAGTGTCGGAGATTGACTCGACTGTTCGGATCCGGATGATCGGTGGTTTGTTTCACGAGCTGAAGATAAAGCTCGCCGAGAAGATTCTCCTTGCGCATGCAACGTTCCATCACCGTCTGAATGAGATTGACGTGCTCGTCCTCGACCCGCCGTACCATGTCGCCGTTCTGTCCCAATCCGGCGTAGGTCAGCACGAGCTGGAAGACACTCAGGGCTATCTGCTCCTCGGCGTCGGGCAACTTCGTCAGACTCTGCGGTATAGTTTGCCTGCTGAAGGCCCAATAGGCGTGAGGAAAACCCTTGTATGTTTCGCCGTGATCGGTTGTGCTACCGTGCTCCTGACGAAGTTTCTCTATACGATGCTTCGAAAGTCTTCGCAGTGTGTTTCTCAAAAAGCCACCGCCGGTGTCCTGCGGCTTTCGCAGGGCCTCCGAGTCGACGAGTACTCGTCGGCAATTCACGAGATTGTGATAAAGCCGAACGCGATCCTCGTTCGTCATTCCTTTTATCTTCTTCGCCGGTGCCTCGTTCTCGGTTATCCAACCGGCCAGCGCCGGACAGTAACTGACGATTAGGCTACCGATCTCGTTCTTCTGCGGTGTCTCGAAGACGAAACACTTGTGCGAACTGTCCGGATTGTGTCTCAGCAACGATAGCGTTATGAATGAATCGCTAGGATCGAGCATAATGCTCTCGACGTCCTGGTAACGATACTCCGAGAGTACGAATTTGTCGTCCGGCTTTATCAGCATCAGACCGTCGGCGTTTATACCAAGTATCAGCTGGTTGCCGTACGACCAGTAACCACGGTACGTCACGTTGAACATCGTCGTGCCATAAAGCGGATACTGCATTACGCACGAGAGATAAAGTACTTTCGCCGTGAGCTCCGAGCGACCGGAACCGTATTGCTTGTGAGCCTGGGCTATTATCGGCACCCACACGTCGTCGCCGCGCGCACGACTTATTCTGTACGGTAGAAAGCTGTCGACCTCGCTATAGTAATCCAAACGGTCGTTGTCCTTTGGATCGCCCAGTGCTACTTGCGCCTGCAAGCCCGCTAGCTGCAGGGCCACTTTCTCCGAAACCGGAAAATCGTCGCACTGTGAAAGATATCAGTGAACATAACATTTTTGTCATTAACAAGGAAAATATTTATTTTTCCGCTATATATTGAATATGGGGAAAAAAAATGCCCAGCTCTTCGACTTTTATCGAATCTATAACTTTTTTTTTCGTACCTTGACGACGTTGTACACCGCCTGGGAGTAGAGCATGTTAACTTCGACGGGATCCTGTGAGAGTTCGCGGGTATTGCGGAAAAGTCGTCGCTTGAAGACGAAACGATTGTCACCGCTGCCCAGTGTAGCGTTGTTGCCACGCCTGAGGGTTGAGAAGCTTGACTGAGACGTATTGAGCTTGCACTGCTTACTGTGAAATGGAATCCAACGCTTCGTGAGTCGAGCGTCGAGTAACGTCGATGATGATGATAAAAAAAATAATTGTTAGTTAAAATTACAGAGGAATACTTACACTTCCCAAGCGGCGATAACGTCGTAGAGATAATCGTGGGCTCGAACGTGCTCCTCGCCGTCGGGTCTGCTCTGATAGATCGCCCATCCCTCCAACGACCTGAGTCCCAGCTTTTCGGCCAGTTTCGCAGCCGCGTCAGCGGCCGTGTCGGTCGGATGGACGTCTATCGCTTTGGTTCTACCGTCCAGAAAGAAGAATCTGCAAACGATCGTTCCGAGTCTCCGCATTGCCGCTATCTCCACCGTGGAAGGTGGAAATTGTCTGCACGAGACTTTCGTGTTTTTGCAATTATCCACGCACCACTGTACGTACTGACGTAATTTGCCCTCGAGGGCTAAATTTTTTTTCAAGAAAGACACGAAGTACTTGTAGAGAAGCTTGCTCGGCTGAAACGCCACGATCGCCAGACAGAGCAGCAGCCAAACTCTCTCGGCCCATTCCATGTTCGGATTGTTCGTCGCTTGACGCATACACTGCACGAGAATCTCGTCTCTGAGCTCCTCGCGCTCGATTCCATAGCCAATTATGCTCTGTATCGATGCGATTTCCTGCTCCAGCTTCATCTCGCCTCGAAGATACTTGCAGAGATCCTGATTTAATGAAAAACAAAACAAAAAATGCATCTAAGAGTGATATCGAATGGCTAATAATTATTAAATTGTTCTTTTTCATATATCGATTTTTTTTAAACATTGTATCAAATTTGTTTTAAAACGTGAAAAAAAAATTATCCTTATAGAGCTTACCCTGAAAACGGAGCAGGCAACGTTAACGTTGTCCGGATCGTACATGTGAATATGAGAGTTCGGTATACTGGAGCCTTTGTAGTACGTAACCATCTCGTATTTGGGCACGAATTCGATGCTCTTCCCCCGTGATTTTCTCGTGAGCGTTGCCATGATCGTGCCCTCGGGGGATCTCTCGTGGCTGTTGAAGTAATTTTGGGCGAATTCAACGATGTCGTGATAGGTGACCTCGGGCTCGGGTAAGTCCTTCTTGTCCTCCAGTTCTTGAAGCTTTCGTTCGACCCGAAATTTTCGACGCTGCTCGCGTTCGGCAGGTTGTTGCTGGGTGGGCTGTGGGGTCTGCTGCGCCTGTGGCGGATGCGACACGACGTCGTGACCGTTGAGCTGCGGCACCGCCGCGAGATGATGATGATTCGGGTGAACGTGATGAACGTTGGAGTTGCGGGACTCGGGTCTCGACGGCGGACTACCGGCGAGTGGTTCCTTGATGATCTTGCTCGTCGGGACCGGCGGTGGCGAACCGCACGTCTCACCGTTCACCAATTGTCCGGCATTGCCGTTTATGAGGATCGGACTGCTCGGTCCGATCTCCTCTCTCGGAAGCACCGACTCGTATATCGGCTCGCCGTTGTCCGCCGAGGAGTCGCCGTTCGTCACTTGGGGAAGCGGCGGAGGCGGGGGCGGAGGAGGCGGTCCGGTCGGCTCAGGGAGACTCGGCTGTCCCAGCTTCGTCGTCGCTGCTATGCCGTTCCTCGGTGACATGCCGTCCGGCGAATTCAGCTTAGAGTCCGTTCGGGCGTTCATCTCCATCTCCAGCTGTATCACACTCTCCAATTCGGCATCGAGATCCTCGACGAGCTCGTCCATTCGCTCGCCGATCTCTTCGATAATCTGATTGCTCTTTGTCGATTGTACGTCGGAGAGGAATGAGAATAGATTGTCCAGGTCTACCGACTGCAGCTCCGAGGCTGCCATCTTCGAGTTTATGGTCTCGGCCATCTGTGACAAGGCGGCTATCTCTTCTTGGGCCTTTCTGTAAATTAAAAGGTAAATTAAAAATGTTAGCGGAAAGGTAAGCTTTTTCTATAATACGGACGAAGATGTTGACTTCACGAAAAAAAAAAGAAATATGTAGGAAAATTATACTTCGATAAATTTCGTTTACAATTTTTCTTTTCTTTTTTTATAAATGAATCTTACATGTTACTGAGTAAATTTTTTTTTTGCCGAGGGGTACTGCGCGTGGTCAATATATATGTATTAATTAGCGAGCATGCCTGTACAGCAAGCTGGTCGTGAATAATTACGGAGTACGTAAAAGCGAAATTAGTTTGTCGCTCGTCGAATATTTTGTTTATCGTACAAGTGAGTGTTTGTTCTGTGAGTGAATTACGATTGAACACTACTCTGAATGCTCTGGATGCCGGATTTTCTAACCACTTACCCAGCTTCCATTCCGACAATACCGTTGTACTGCACGCTACAAGACACAAACGAAATTTCCGTTTAGTCTCTCGACACAGCGGCATTTATTTTTCTCAGCGTCGTTAAAAAAAAATTGCGATTTTTCTTTTTTTTTTAACTCAGTGTCTTTCCCGTACCTCTGACTATCCTCCAAGGCTTTCTTGTCCTCCATGAGTCTTCGCTCCTCCTCCATTCTCTCGCGTTTACGCATCTCCTCGTCGACGCGACGCATCTCGCGAAGAGCCGCCGCGACTTCGCGTGCGAAGACACCTCGGAGATGGGATTGGATTACGATGGCGGCTCGACGCTTCCTGATGAACATTATTCGCAGCTTCCAACCACGGTAAGCATGCTGAACCTTGAGAGCGGCTTCCCTCACTCGGCGATATTCTAACGTGAAAATATTTTGTAAGTAACAATCTCTCATCATCAACGATAATTTCGGCACTATGAAAAAATAATAAAATTACCGTAAAATTAATAATGATATTAAGTTTTTTTTTTTTACTTTGTTTATCGTAGATAGATATTATATCCGAATTGTCTCTCACCCTTTCTGACTCTCCAAGCCCGCCAAATCTTCTGTATGAGGATGGCATTGCTGGTGACCATTTGATTTCTCGTATCCTCGAGAGGCTCGTGCACGTAGTTTCTCAGAAAAACCTTGCTCTTACCGATCTGCCATTCGGTCTCCGGTATTCCCTGACGAGCGATGAGACATCTGACCGCATCCCTGTCATCGCTCGGCAGTTTGCTACGACCTTTCTCGAGGCACCTGTATCGAGCGATGAAGTCGTGAAAGGGCATGTGCACCGGAAATCCCTCCTTTCTTATCCTTATTATATCCAACATCCCCAGATACTTGAGCTGATCGAGCACGAGTTTCTCATCGTAGTTGTTGGATTTTTTTTCCATGTTCGGTTTTATGCATCTCGCGTACCACGGTGTGGTGGCTTGTAGAACGTCGACGAGGGCTTGCAACTGGTGTCGAAACGAGTCGCACAGAGTCGGCTTCCCTTTAGATGTCCCGCGGGACATTGTCGTGGCGTTGCCGGGAGCTCGAGCCACCGTGCAACCCAGAAGATCCTGATAAGCCGTTATCTCTTGCACAAACTCGTTGGTACTTCTCGACATGAAATCGAAGAAAACATCCTGCTGTACGTCCCGATTTTTGTCGACGAATCCCTGAACGGTGTAGGTCACACAGCCGGCGTAGTGCTTCACGCCGAATTCCTTTTCCCACTTGCGACGATCGTCGCCCTTCACGTAACACGGATGACTGTCGAACTCGGCGTGAAGATTTGTCAGATAAGCGAGATCGGAACCCTTCGGCATGTGACACTGCTCGGTCAACAGTTTGAGCACGCAACGCGGCGGCTTCTCGATAAGTTCCAGGCACAGCGTGTTGTCGGTGAATGTGATGTGCGAGTACTGAATCTCCTCCTGACGATACTGCGGATAACGAAACCAAATTACATGAATTAAAAAATAAAACAAAAAATCAACAAACAAGGCGGCTACGTAGGGAAATAATTTCTTTCGTTTACCAGTTCCTGCTCGAGGGCGAAAACGTAGTGGTTGAAGAACTTGTGGAGCTTCTCGTTCGTGTAGTTGATGCAAAGTTGCTCGAAGCTGTTCACCGCGAAGTTTTCGAATCCGAATATATCGAGTACACCGAGAAATCTCGAGATGTCCTGTCCGGGATTGATGCAGTTGTTGATGTGGTTTATGAGCCAGGCGAAGGTGCGGGAGTAGAGGGCTTTGGCCATCGCGTGTCTGTTCTCCCGAGCTTCCTGGACCTTCAGCGGTATCTCCGTTATGTTACCGCGGACGTTTATCTGCCTGACGAGCACGACCCTCGTGAGGTCCTCGACCTGGAGACCGAGGAGCGGAGCGACGGTCGACACGATGTCAACATCCTCGCTCGTCAGCTCGCATCTCTCGCCGTCGACGTCCTCGAAATTAAGATTACCAAGCCAGAGAATCGCCGACAGAACTCTGAAGATACCCTCGCACATCTCGGCCGGTACCTGAAGAACGTTGAACGCCAGGCGCAGAGCATCCAATTTTCTCGAGTCCGATATACCGTCGATCTTCACGCAACCGGACTGATTGAGGTACTTGTACTTGCCGGCCGGCACGAGCTTGTACTGCTCCGCGAATTCCTTGTCCCGCATACCGCCCTCGACCAGCTGATACAGCACGTGGTAATTACGCTCTCCCGGACTCTGAAACGTTATTCTACTCTGCTCCAGCAGATAGTCCTGAATTATGCAACCCTTTATCATCCACTTGCTGTCGAAGCACACCTGCATGAATTTTCCGAATCTCGAGCTGTTGTCGTTTCTGACGGTTTTTGCATTGCCTGGGAAAAAAATTGAAAATAAAAATTTTAATATATATATATATATGTGTGTGTGTGTGTGTATGGCGATCGAACTGGGCGAGAAACTTTGTTGATTTACCGAAAGCCTCGAGAATCGTGTTAGCCTCGAGAATCTGCTGTTCAACCCACGTGTCGACGTTGCTCGTTACCGAGCACAGATACTGGAGTATAAATTTCGTGGTCTCGGTTTTGCCTGCGCCGCTCTCTCCGGATATAACGCAAGATTGATTGCTCTCGGTGTCCTGAATCGAGCGATAAGCCGCCTCGGCCAGCGCGAATACGTGCGGCTCGAGGGCTCCCATTTTTTGTCCATGATACCGATTCACGTGGTCCTGGAATGAAAAACGAAAATAAATAAACAAACAACCCAAAAAAAACATCTAAAAAATAAATACGAACCCGTTCGTAGTCTATAAATTAATGATTTAATAAATATTAAATAAAATTCAAAAATGTTGAAAAAAAAAAAAAAAAAAATTTAAACAAAAAAATCAAGCAAAAAATAAATCTATCGGCGCCACTAGACAGTCCCACAGAGGACTTCTGCTCGACGGACCAAGAGTGGAAAGCGTTCTCTCCCCTCTGCGAGGAATTGAAGATCCGGGAGAGTGTTCATTGTCGTTCGTTAGTCGAGAGGAATAATCCAGGGGGATGAGACGGATGGAGTGGAAACACAAAAGGGTGTGTAAAAAAAAAAAAAAAAAAAAAGAAGAAAACGCTTGTGAACTGGTAACCCGATTAATTGCTGGGTGGTAGGTGTGTCATTCGATATCTCGCGGCTCCCTCGACCGAATTACACTCGGAGAGGGAGCGAGAAACAGAATATCTTTTCCCTCAGGGGTCGAGGAGCAAAAAAAAACCCCACCCTGCGTTACTCAATCCAGGCATTGCACCGCGAGGTGACGTTCGGTGCGAGCCTGGCGCGTAGCGAGTAGTGCAAACTGGATGCAGTCAGACGCCCCCCTTGCACCGGGCTGTGCGTGCATCGCTGCGTTCGTTTCACTCGGCAAGCGTATCGATTATAATCGCGTCGGGCACGATGACGGCGAAACCTCACATTTGCCACTCTCTTTGTCATCGATCATAGCTTCATTTTTATTTTATTTTTTTACACATGCACATAAACTATAATGGCACGACCTTTGCCGAGAGTAACGATACCCCCGGGGAGACATTGGAGTAACGATCACCTCTCTCCCTCACACGCGAACACACACACACACACACACACCCACACACACACACACACACACACACACACACACACACACACACACACACACACACACACACACACACACACACACACACACACACACACACACACACACACACACACACACACACACACACACACACACACACACACACACACACACACACACACACACACACACGCGCGCGCGCGCGCGCACACACTGTCGCTGTCTCTCCGGCTGAAAAGTTTCAGGTCAGATATTCTCGTCACCGACGATATTTCTTGGTCTTTTTTTTATTCCACGACCAAACTATGTTAAACTATGAAAAAATAAAATAAAAATAGAGGCAGCTGCTGCATGAACTGGTCTGTATATATTCGGTATTTTATTTTTATTTTTATTTTTTCTAGCCGACTAGGTAAATCTCCATTTCGTTGCATAGTTGATAACGATTTTCTTGGTATTAGTGACTCGACTAATCCGTTAGAGTAAGACAAACAATCTCGGATGTTACGGGCTTCTGGCGGGCATCCGGTCGCTGTGTGCGATCCACCCTCGGTTTGTTTCTTTAAGCATCGAACAGGCGGAAGGGAGGGACAGTGAGGAAAAAAAAAAAGAAAAAAAGGTTCGCGAGAAAAAGGATGGACGACGGGTTTTTCCGGTCTTCCGGAAGCCGGCCAACGGAAACCCGGTGGTGTCGATGCGAATGATGTAAAAAGCAAAAAAAAAAAAAAAAAAGACGAAAAAGAGCCTCGGCAGGAAGACGGAGAAAAATAAGGGGCAATATTCGTTATACCCCTGCGAAGAATGCCGAGGGAGGTGGGACTAAAATAAGGATGGGTTCGGACGATAATGGAACGGCTCGTTCCAGTTCGAGCCTCCGGTGAGAGTTCTCTCCGCACCCCGTCCGTGATTAGAGAAGCGCGAGCCGGCATATGATAGCCCCATTCTCGACTTCTTCCTTCTCCGCAGGGGGAGACCGGGGCAAAACGGAACACCGGGCGAAAATGGACCACGCAGATAACAAAAAAAAAAAAAAAAAAATACTAAAATCAACAGAAAAGTTCCTTTTCCGATAGTCACCGGATTTATTTCTCACTTCCGGTTTGAAAATCTCAGTTTTTGACCGGAAGTGACATATCTCCGGTACGACGTCACTTCCGACCAAAAACCAAGATTTTCAAATCCGAGGTAACGTTTTCCCGTGTGACATCAGTACGTCCTACAACATGACATTTTTTTGTAAATTTCTTTCACGCACTGAGAAAAAAAAAATCGATCGAGTCAACAAAAATGAGCGCTTACGGGTGGCGAAATTTTTTTTTTGTTGATCGAACGAAATAATTGTTGTATTAAGTAAAGAAAAACATGAATCGACGGCCTGTTAGTTCGATCAACGAGGTATTCCTTTCGATCAACCAAACATTTGTTTCGCAAAAAAAAAAATTGATTTTTTTTTTTCTCTGTGCGTCGTACCAATTTTTCGCAGAATAAAAAGAGTTCCATCTCGAGTGTAGGATACTGGTCCGTCTTGTCCCGCTCGCGTCCCAGCATGCATGTACTCGGTACAGCGCGTCGTTGCTAGAGAGGGCGTCGAGGAACGTCGCGGCGTGTCTTACACGCAGAAAACGTGAAAAGCCCGCGATACGGACAGAAGGGAAGAAGAAGCAAAAGGGGAAGAAGGGGCCAACGAGAGGCCTCGACAGACGAAGTGCTAGTCCACTGGAGCTTGAGACGAGCGAACATGGTGTGTGTATATATAGCATAACGTACGGTGCATATAGCCTTGTTCCACCAGTGGTAGAATAAGGGAGCTCTGAGACGTCCCATTTCTTTAGTGGGTCAGCAGCCTCGTTATCGTTTTTATCATCGACACGACTTTGTGACTTTCTCGTCTCTCATCGGACAAAACCCCACCGCTCTATCCGTTCCATCGGCACTGCACTCGTATTTCCTCGATGACTTTTCATTCTCGACAGGCCAATACTGGACGATGGGCTGTTATCGATTCGCGGTCATTAAATATCGCGGATCATTCAACGAGCACCTTGGCAAAATAACTTTTGAGCGTTACGTCGAAATCTGTTGAGACACCAAAATTGGTATGTAACGCTTTTATGTAACGATATAAAGCGGAAGAAAAAAAAAAAAGAAATGTCGTATTCTCCGGATAGACAGGTGAATTAAACAGTAATTGAATTATCGGGGTGCCGATAAGCTTTCGACGGAAGATACGGAGAAATAATGAAGTTAAATGGTGCAGGGCGGTGTGGATACCTCTGTCGGATAGTTTGCCCTTAGGGAGCACGCGGGGGTTCCCGAAGTCGTTTCACAGGACGAACAGGGAGGGTCGGAGATGATACTCGCGAGAAACCGGCGAGACTTTACTACGTAGAGATACGTGATGCGTCTGCTACCGCTCGTTTCACGGAGATATATATATATATATATACATACATATATGTACATATATGTGTATGTGCGTTACATATATGTGAGAGGCTCGAGGGCTTTTCGGAAAGGTTCGGGTCGGGTTAACGCACTTCCGGATGCAAAAAAAAATATATAGTGGAAGAATTGGAGGATAATGTGGAAAAATTGCCAGTCTCGTCAATTTCAAATTACGAGAAATTCGACAAAAAAAACGCACATACACATATATATGTATATATATGTGTATGTGCGTTACATATATGTGAGAGGCGCGAGGGCTTTTCGGAAAGGCTCGGGTCGGGTTAACGCACTTCCGGACGCAAAAAAAAAAGATAGTGGAAGAATTGGAGGAAAATGTGAAAAAATTGCCAGTCTCGTCAATTTCAAATTACGAGAAATTCGACCAAAAAAACGCACATACACATATATATGTATATATATGTGTATGTGCGTTACATATATGTGAGAGGCGCGAGGGCTTTTCGGAAAGGTTCGGGTCGGGTTAACGCACTTCCGGACGCAAAAAAAAAAGATAGTGGAAGAATTGGAGGAAAATGTGGAAAAATTGCCAGTCTCGTCAATTTCCAATTACGAGAAATTCGACCAAAAAAACGCACATACACATATATATGTATATATATTTGTATGTGCGTTACATATATATGAGAGGCGCGAGGGCTTTTCGGAAAGGTTCGGGTCGGGTTAACGCACTTCCGGATGCAAAAAAAAAAAAAGATAGTGGAAGAATTGGAGGAAAATGTGAAAAAATTGCCAGTCTCGTCAATTTCCAATTACGAGAAATTCAACAAGAAAAAAGCGTGAAATTATCAGCAGTTACATTTCAGGAGATTCTTCTGAAAGCACCCAATTTCTTTTAACACAGCTATTGAAAAACTTATCGGAAAAAAAAATCAGAGACTCAGCAAAAACCGAAAGATCAGTTTCATCCGATTTTATCTCCGTAACGGACGACGATCTTATTAAATGATCAAACGATCAATTTGCGCAATAAATTCTGTAAAAAAAAATATCAGATTCCTCCATTCGTCGGAACAATAAAGGGTGCATAAAAAATGCATCGTCTGGTAGAGAGGAGTGTGCTCGAGAGAGCCCGGGCTTTGAATGAAAATTCACATGCACCGGCGTACGAATATACGGCAATCGTGTATACGATGATCCGTGGATAACATGTACGTACACAAAATAGTGCGGGGACCAGGAGTTTCGAGGGTCGCGAGAGATTCGCGGCAGGCCACCGCGATGGCGAGAAGGAATGTCGAGAGGAACGAAGGAATTTCACGTGTGGATCTCACCGGGTTCCTTCCCGAAGCGCGCATAGTCCTGACGACGGGACGAGCAGGACGAACGGGGAGGGCGGGAGAGGCCGAGAAGCATGCTGTGCGGATGATGCACGTCGGGTGGTATCGGGACGACCCCACCCTCCCTTCCAGCCCCCACTATAGTTCGCCGGAGCGAATAAGGCAAGGACGAGAAGCGAATGAACGGGGAAGGCTTGCGAGACGGGGGCAGGGGAAAGTACGCGAGCAGCGGCAGCAGGAGAACACCGAGGCGAGTCTCTCCTCCGAATCCGATGTGCGCTTCGGCCCCCGCGCGATCAATACACAGGGGCGTGCACCAGCGGCACGCGGTGCGCACGGGACGTACGCCCTTTTCCTCCTTGCGATGTCCTGCAACCACCGGGACGGGCTCTTGACCTCTTGGACCGAGATAAATAATCGTCCCGGACGAGGACAAGTGGCAGCCTCAATTTTAGGCTCTTTATAGACGGCAATCAATTTTTTTTTTTTTTTTTTTTTTTCATTCCGAAACATACATCGACGGAAATATTGAATTAAATTAAAAGGGTCTGTTGAAAATATAACGACATCGAAAATCGCTCGCTCCAGATTACTTAGATTAATTCTGATTTAAATCATATGTAATTACATGTTTTCTGTATTATTCATCTATATTAATCGATATTATTTTCATTTTAAATATACATAATTGATCGATTTCGTTGTTCTGAAAACCTCGGATCTACGTCGTAATATGTAAGATGACTCAGATTAATTCTGATTTAAATTATATGTAATTACATGTTTTCTGTATTATTCATCTATATTAATCGATATTATTTTCATTTTAAATATACATAATTGATCGATTTCGTTGTTCTGAAAACCTCGGATCTACGTCGTAATATGTAAGATGACTCAGATTAATTCTGATTTAAATTATATGTAATTACATGTTTTCTGTATTATTCATCTATATTAATCGATATTATTTTCATTTTAAATATACATAATTGATCGATTTCGTTGTTCTGAAAACCTCGGATCTACGTCGTAATATGTAAGATGACTCAGATTAATTCTGATTTAAATTATATGTAATTACATGTTTTCTGTATTATTCATCTATATTAATCGATATTATTTTCATTTTAAATATACATAATTGATCGATTTCGTTGTTCTGAAAACCTCGGATCTACGTCGTAATATGTAAGATGACTCAGATTAATTCTGATTTAAATTATTTGTAATTACATGTTTTCTGTATTATTCATCTATATTAATCGATATTATTTTCATTTTAAATATACATAATTGATCGATTTCGTTGTTCTGAAAACCTCGGATCTACGTCGTAATATGTAAGATGACTCAGATTAATTCTGATTTAAATTATTTGTAAGTACATGTTTTCTGTATTATTCATCTATATTAATCGATATTATTTTCATTTTAAATATACATAATTGATCGATTTCGTTGTTCTGAAAACCTCGGATCTACGTCGTAATATGTAAACTTGTACATATGGTGATCCGGAGGGACTTTATAAGTGACTAAAAAAAAAAAAAAATGTATAGTCCCGTGGCCGTCAACGATAGCCCCTGATACGATTTCCATTCGGCCCACCGGACTGTAACCTTATCCGAGATGAAAAAAAAA
Source organism: Exephanes ischioxanthus (assembly GCA_958510785.1). NCBI lineage: Eukaryota > Metazoa > Arthropoda > Insecta > Hymenoptera > Ichneumonidae > Exephanes > Exephanes ischioxanthus. The sequence goes on from OY294024.1 coordinate 6,820,200, forward strand.
AATGTTATGGTCCTCTTTGACATCCACAGGCCCGAAAGCCTCATAGAGTGCAATCAACGGCATTGTAACTGTTGTTTCCGCAAGAGTTGATGCGTGAATCGATTTCGCCCGTTTCGACGAAAACTGCCCTTCGCCATACACCTCGAACGATATTTATTTTTGTTTCTTTACATTCTCGGTATTGCGTTATTGTTTCATCGAGGAACGAAGGACACAACGGGGTGGAGCCGAGAGGATTGGGCGGCGGGGTTCGTGGAAGCCTCGGTTCGACGCTCCGACTGAGTGCCCCGCGTGCTTTGTACAACTGCGAGGGTAATAACCAACTGTCGTATCGCACAATAACGTACAGTCCATGGATAGGTTGAGTTCCGCCACCCCGCCCCGGTGTTTACGTCGCGTCTCCGCGAGGCTCGCGCACGCGGTTCACCGTTTTTCGTTCGCTCACCGAAAAAAATAGTAACTGACGCTGTGTGTCTTGCGGTCTCATGCAAGTGCCTGTCGTGACTCCCAGGCTGTCGCGCGACCCTCGACCCTGATGCAGGCGTGCACGCCTGATGCGTGTCGTGCATGCTCATGATCTATCTCACTCTCCGTCGACCATGGGACTTCTCGTCGTGTAGTCTTTCGCCGTTACTCTCGTGCTGTACACTTCCACACTTCCTCGATGAGGTTGCACGTGGCGAGACTCGGAATAGAAATTAAAGGGCCACCGAGCTAAAATAGAGGTCTGGCGAAGGGAAGCCATTATTGTCGTACTAGCGGTTTTTTTTTCTCGCAGTAAATTTATGTGTAAGCGTAACGATTTTTTTCCGATCTATTCGTTATCGTTCACTTCGAAATAGGAAATTGCACGACACGCCATTATCTGTCTATACAACATCAATCAAAAAGTACTGATATATAGTGCAGTCAAAAATCCTGTACAAAGATTATTTCGCCGTTACTCTCGTGCTGTACACTTCCACACTTCTTCGATGAGGTTGCACGTGGCGAGACTCGGAATAGAAATTAAAGGGCCACCGAGCTAAAATAGAGGTCTGGCGAAGGGAAGCCATTATTGTCGTACTAGCGGTTTTTTTTTTTTTCGCAGTAAATTTATGTGTAACCGTAACGATTTTTTTCCGATCTATTCGTTATCGTTCACTTCGAAATAGGAAATTGCACGACACGCCATTATCTGTCTATACAATATCAATCAAAAAGTACTGATATATAGTGCAGTCAAAAATCCTGTACAAAGATTATTTCGCCGTTACTCTCGTGCTGTACACTTCCACACTTCCTCGATGAGGTTGCACGTGGCGAGACTCGGAATAGAAATTAAAGGGCCACCGAGCTAAAATAGAGGTCTGGCGAAGGGAAGCCATTATTGTCGTACTAGCGGTTTTTTTTTCTCGCAGTAAATTTATGTGTAAGCGTAACGATCTTTTTCCGATCTGTACGAATGTCGTTCGATCTATTCGTTATCGTTCACTTCGAAATAGGAAATTGCACGACACGCCATTATCTGTCTATACAATATCAATCAAAAAGTACTGATATATAGTGTAGTCAAAAATCCTGTACAAAGATTATTTCGCCGTTACTCTCGTGCTGTACACTTCCACACTTCCTCGATAAGGTTGCACGTGGCGAGACTCGGAATAGAAATTAAAGGGGCACCGAGCTAAAATAGAGGTCTGGCGAAGGGAAGCCATTATTGTCGTACTAGCGGTTTTTTTTCTCGCAGTAAATTTATGTGTAAGCGTAACGATCTTTTTCCGATCTGTACGAATATCGTTCGATCTATTCGTTATTGTTCACTTCGAAATAGGAAATTGCACGACACGCCATTATCTGTCTATACAATATCAATCAAAAAGTACTGATATATAGTGCAGTAAAAAATCCTCTACAAAGATTATTTCGCCGTTACTTTCATGCGGTGCACTTCCTCAATGTAGCCGCATGTGGCGAGACTCGGAATAGAAATTAAAGAGCCACCGAGGTAAAGTAGAGGTCTGGCGAAGGGGGTCATTATGGTCGTTATAGCAGGTTTTTATGTCTAAGTGCAAGTGCAAAAGTAACGATCTTTTACCGATCTATGCGAATAGTAATATCAATCGAAAAGTACTGACACCGTACAATCAAAGAGTCTTTAAAAATATTCTTTCGCCGTCACTTTCGTGCCGTACTCTTCCTCAATGTAGTCGCACGTGGCGAAACTCGAAATAGAAATTGAAGCGCCACCGAGATAAAATAGAGGCCCGGCGAAGTATTTGTCGTACCAGAACGTTTTTATGTGTAAGTGTAAAAGCAAATGCATGTCTAAGCGTAACGATCTTTTTGCTATCTGTAGCAATATCATCCACAAAGTACTATATAGTCAAAAACTCTTTACAAAGATTTTTAAAAAATGTGCTAGAGTCACCGTTCATTTCCCGACCGGAAATCGCACGGGATGCCATTACGACTATCATTATTATGTATACAGATTACATACATATATTACATATACCATTATCGCCATTGTTATTATGTATAAAAATTATACACACATCTATACATGTATATATATTCTCGTTTCCGGAAGCGCCGGAAGACCTGACGATAAGAGATGCCCGAGATTCCCCGAAAGCCCATCGAGCTTCTTTTTATTTCCCGTCCCACCGGGTGTTATTGATGTATCTGCGAATGCTCGATCTGCGCGACGCTGTCTATACATACCGCCTTATGTACCCGTTTTATACCTAGACGATTCATAAATATATACCGCCACTACCCGGTTACTTCTTCGACCCAGAAAGTTGTACCTACGCCGCGCGGAGAGCGATAGCTCAGTTGCGCCTATGTATCATATACTTTGTACTATATTATCGCGCGGCCCGGTCTCTGCCAACGGGAGAACCCATCACGTCTTCGGTTTCCTGTTTTTCATGCCCGCGGAAAGCCGCGGAACCGATATACGGAGAGACGAGAGTTCCGATGAGAGTGGATGAGAGCGCGGTGAATGTTCGCCGCGTTTCGTTGGGTGTAGGGGGGGGGGGGCTGCAGTGAAGAGTCTCGTCAGCGGTATAAAAGCGCGTCCTGCTTGCTTCCCTGTCCGGCTCTCGACCCGTGCTCGTTCAACGACGGAAACTCCCGGATTCCCGACGACGAGCCTCTCCATCAATCTGATTGCCGCGAGTTCCGTGAATTAAAAGCGCACACGAGTCTCCTCTCGAGCGCGCCCTGCCCGTTTGACCTCGTGTCGGGCCAGCGTTCGCGACGCCTCTGTCGCCATTGTTGTTGTGTGTGCGCGCGCATCCACGCACGACATCCGAAGGCGCAAAACCGCTTTAAACTCCCGATGCGGACGCGTGCCGCACGCGTCGCTCGTTGCGAAGCTCGTGTGTTACACAATGAAAATCCGTACCCAGCTAGTCACGCGCTCAATATTCGACGCGTGCACTTCCGGCATAGCCTCGGGACAACCGGAAGTGCGTAAGAAACCGCCTCACGGCGAAGCCGCCCGGGCGTTCCGCGAATACTTCGATCGGAGTTCCGCTAACGCGGCAGGTGCGAGAGATAAATGAACGAAGGTACCGAGTTACTGACACAGGGATGCAATTAAGGTAGTCCTAGCGGACAGCCTGAGCCCACATGAGTTCAGAGAGAATTGAGAGAGAATTGCGAACACTTCTCGATGGGATGAAAATTCGAAAAAAAATCAAGCATATGGAAGGTGCTGAAAAGATTGATTTTACATAACAATAACTCCAAAATATTATTAACAAATGCATAAAAAAAAAAAATTGTCCAACAAATTCCCCGGCAACTTAACTTTTTGTTCATATAAAAACAATTTGTTAATCTTTTTGAATACGTATGAATTTTTTCAAAATTTTATCTAATTTTTGAAAATCACGTTTTTTTATTAACTAATAACGCAATTTTCAAAAATTAGACAAAATTCTGAAAAAATTCATACGTATTCAAAAAGATTAACTTATTGTTTTTATATGAACGAAAAGTTAAGTTGCCGGAAGATTTGTTGAACAATTTTTTTTTCATTTATTTGTCAATAACATTTTGGAATTATTATTATGCAAAATCAATCTTTTCAGTACCTTCCATATGGTCGATTTTTTTCAGATTTTTATCTCATCACGAAGTATTCCCAATTCCACTCTCAATTCGCTCTGAACTCACGTGGGCTCAGGCTGTCCGCAAGGACTACCTTAACATTGAATGAGGCTTCGTTAATGTTATTGTTATTATTATTATTTGGTTCGAAAGATCGAATATTGTAAAAATGAAACGTGACTCACCATCGTGTAGACGTCGACCTCCTTGTAAGGATTCACGGCGACGAGAATGGAACCGGTGTAAGTCTGTGGAATCATCGATGTCTTCGGGTCAAGGATAATCGTAGCATGTAACATTGTGGATTAGATAAAGACGAATAAAACTTGTCGATAGTTTCACAGCCGAAGCTTTTCGTATATTCGTGGGACACTCGTCGAGGTCTCATCTCGATCGGTGAAACAGTTTTGTACTGTTAATCATTGGGCCGAGTAATCCACCGGTCACCTCGAATAAGACAGATCGATCCGTAAGTCACGAAGTAGCTTTTTCGTGAGACGTCGTCGATCCTCCCAGCGCGGCACGGTAGGAGGAATTAAAAAAAAAAAAAAAAAAAAAGCGTAAGGAAAAAAAAGTGACATTTCATTCGGGAGGGACGACGAGAACCGCTTGCATAATAACGCGGGAGCGTAGCGGATACTGGAGCGAACCCTCGGTATAGCGAATCGCCGGAGTCGTAAGCGAGGACATCGGGACGGTGAGTGACGTCACGCTCCGGCCAACCCCAGCCACGACGATGAGTCACGGCCATATCGCCGCTCGTACCGCAAGGGGGTAATACACCCATAACCGTTCCTGCAACAGCCCAGGCTCTCTCTATACGCGACGAGGGGTTGATGCACGAGCTAGTAGAGCCCGCGGACAGCCACCCTCCATCCATCCGAGGGCCATTCTCCGCCCAGGATCTCACAGCGAAATATAAAGTTATCCGCACCCGGAGCCTGCGCAGCCTATCTCAGATATTAAAAATCGTAATGATCTTTTTTTTTTTTTTTCAACACGCTGTATAAATTTCCATAAGGGTCCGAGCCCCGGCGCGTGAGAGCGATGGAAATTTTCGTTCGATTTCCAGGGGAATAATATTTTCAGCTCGCTTCCGTCGATCCCTAGAGATTTCATTCACGAATTTCTAGCACACGAGCACTCGGCGCGAGGATTTGAAAAAAAGATCTGCTTCATAATCACTCCGACCAACACGTTCCGCTCATTAGGAAAAACATCTTGAAAAGAGCTCCACTGAATTCGTATAACACAGTCTGTACAGCGGACTCGTTCTCATGCCGTATGTTATCCACGTTAAAAAAAAAAAACTTCTGTACATTAGTTTTTTTTTTCCACCCATTCAGACATCCGTATCTTCGCGATGACTAATACAGCACTATCCCATATGAATGATCCTGGCGCGATGAGCGCCGGCAGCGATCTAGCCACACTATCTATCATGCTGAGTTGCTGTCCGTCCAGTAAACTCTATCCTCAAAAACAGTGTTAAAAATCGCTCGATATCATAGTGCAACATTTCTTTGTGCTCGACTATAGGGGAGAGCGGGGAAAAATGGGACAGTGGGGCAAAATGGGACAGTGGGGCAAAACGGGACAGCGGGGGTAAAACTCAATTTTCCCATAATTTTTGGATGTCCCATTTTGTCCTAACGATACATCCGGATTTTCAACGCCGTTTTGCCCCACTCACCTTCACCGCCACCATCCAAAGGTTATTGGAAAATTGCGTTTTGCCTCATTATCCCGTTTTGCCCCGCTATGCCATTTTGCCCCGCTCTCCCCTAACGTACCTTCCAATTTTTTTATTTCCCCTCAAAAACTCTAGCCTGCTCCGGCCTCTGCAGACCCTCCTCGTCTCCCCTCGGCTTGCCCCGGGCCCGGCTCGCGTCCTAATTTCCGCGCATCGACGCCGGTTCTGTAAACACCGGTATATGGGCCCTCGAGCTCGTTGGCCCGGTCGGACATGGAGAGTTGTGCCACCAGCCCGCAGCGCGATGGAGATATATATACGCTTCCCCCATCGCCCAACCAGCCTCGGCCCCGCGCTCTCGCTCGCTGAACTCGCTAAAAGGTGGGTGAGCTGGCTCGTCCTCGACGAAAGCAATTGAAACCGGCTAAGAGGGCTTCGCTACCGAGAGGTTAATGAGAGGGTACGAAAGATAGAAAGGGAGATGGTATAAAGAGTTGTGCGAAACACATCGCACACCCCCGAGCCCCACCGCCGGTAACTTTATACACCCAACATACAGATATACACTAGTGTGATGTATGCTCGATGCATGTATTAGAGTCTCCGTTCTCCGTACAACGTAACTCTGCGGGTGAACCTTCGGGCTGAAGGGTGAAGCCATCGCAGGCTCACCTTCGGTTCATTGCCCATCCATTGCTCCACTTTGCTCGGCTTGCAAGCACGTGAAGCACACACAGGTGTAAAGTTTTATACATCATAAGTGAATACGTACAACTTGCACAGAGAAAAAAAATCAATTGAGTCAACAAAATGTGCGCTTACGGGTGGCGAAACAAATGTTTGGTCGATCGAAAGGAATCGTTGATCGAACTAACAGGCCGTCGATTCAAATTTTTCTTTACTTAATACAACAATTATTTCGTTCGATCAACCAAAAATTTGTTTCGCCACCCGTAAGCGCTCATTATGTTGACTCAATCGATTTTTTTTCTCAGTGTGTATACCTGCCGCTTTCCTGTATTCCTTAATTCGCAACTTTCTGCTATTGGCTGCATTAGAGATTCACCCCAGAGGAAAATAAAACATTTCATCCGTAAGTTCACTTCCGGTTTGAAAATCTTATTATTCGACCGGAAGTGATGTATTTCCGGTATGATGTCACTTCCGGTCGAAGAATATGATTTTCAAACAGAAAGTGACGTGACAACGAAGTTTTTTCAATTTCGAATGTCGCTAGCGACAGAAACGGATGAATCGAGGAACACGGGCTTACCGTCTCGAGAATCCAGATGAGAAATCGACGCCAGAAATGACGACTGGGAGAAGGGAAACGAGCGGAGGGAGGTTGTGCCCGGGAGAAATATCGTCTGGATAACTGTTATGTACACAAGTAGATATAGCGTGTACACAACATCGTATATGCAGGGTGTATGTGTTATGCAGGCTTTTGGCAACGAGACGCGGGTAATCGAGTCTCGAGGAAATTAAGCCACAGGCAATTTCATCGGATCCGAGGGAAATTTGATTTTACTCTCCCGACGCCCTCCTTCGTTTGTATAACCCGATAATATCGATATTCGTAAACCAATTTTTTTGGTGGATAGATTTCGATTGGTATGTGGAGAGAAAAATGTTTATATAATAAGATTCAAAAAAAAAATCATTAGAAAGGATAGAAAATAAGGCAAAAATAAGAAATAAAGTGATGATAATTGAAAAATGATTTTTAAACATTCGAGAGTGTTCTCAGGCGGACAGAACTTCCGCTCGCGTCATCTCGCACACTTGAATGTTGTGAAAAAAAAAAGAGACGAGTTACGCAGCGTAAAGTGAGAAAGACCGAGGCGTCGAAGCACGTGTATAAGCGCGTGCTCGCGCTTCTCATTCGTCGCTTTGCTCTCGGTCTCTCGCTCTAGTGTGGTGTCTGTCTGAATTATTCGTTCGTCACAGCTCGCACAGTAGCCCGGGCGACGGCTTGTGCCTCTGTGTACTTCGTTCTGTGCACGAGACGCGAGTATCTCGGCCCACACGACCGTCGCTCGTTTAACGTTCTCTCGGAAGCTCATCAGGCCGCGTGCTTCGCATTTGTGACAGAGCGTCAGCGTAACGAGTTACGGGACCCGGATGTGCGTGACCGCTGAGACGTTTCGATCACACGAAGACTAATTTTATTGAATTGTCATTTCTTTAGGTAAACATTTTTTAAAAAGAATCGGGATCGAGCAACTCGAAGATCGATACTGACCGTCAATACAATCAAAGTTCACAAGGAGGACCACGCGAGGACAAAGGTATGAGATAATCTCGATGTCAAACCCTTTCGGAGGATTGATCTTAGGTAATGACTGAAACAAGCCAATGAAGATTTTCCAATTCCAGGATAAGAAAATGTTGTTGAAGATTTTCCCGGTTGCTCGAACGTATCCTGTTATCGTTGATTTATTGAATAGTAATTTCTTTCGGTACAAAAAAAGAAAAAAAGAACCGGGGATCAATATTGATCGTCAAACGAATCAAAGGTCACAAGGAGGACCACCCGAGGAGAAAGGTATGAGATAATCTCGATGTCAAACCTTTTTGGAGGATTGATCTTAGGTAATGACTGAAACAAGCCAATGAAGATTTTCCAATTCCAGGATAAGTTTTTCGTGCGAGAAAATGTTGTTGAAGATTATCCCGGATGCTCGAACGTATCCTGTTATCGTTGATTTATTGAATAGTAATTTCTTTCGGTAAAAAAAGGAAAAAAGAACCGAGGATCAATATTGATCGTCAAACGAATCAAAGTTCACAAGGGGGACCACCCGAGGAGAAAGGTATAAGATCAACTCGATGTCAAACCCTTTTGGAGGATTGATCTTAGGTAATGACTGAAACAAGCCAATGAAGATTTTCCAATTCCAGGATAAGTTTTTCGTGCGAGAAAATGTTGTTGAAGATTTTCCTGGTTGCTCGAACGTATCCTGTTATCGTTGATTTATTGAATAGTAATTTCTTTCGGTAAAAAAAAAGAAAAAAAGAACCGAGGATCAATATTGATCGTCAAACGAATCAAAGTTCACAAGGAGGACCAACCGAGGACAAAGGTATGAGATAATCTCGATGTCAAACCCTTTTGGAGGATTGATCTTAGGTAATGACTGAAACAAGCCAATGAAGATTTTCCAATTCCAGGATAAGTTTTTCGTGCGAGAAAATGTTGTTGAAGATTTTCCCGGTTGCTCGAACGTATCCTGTTATCGTTGATTTATTGAATAGTAATTTCTTTCGGTAAAAAAAAGAAAAAAAGAAAAAAAGAACCGGGGATCAATATTGATCGTCAAACGAATCAAAGTTCACAAGGAGGACCACCCTAGGAGAAAGGTATAGATAATCTCGACGTCGATCCCCTTTGGAGGATTGGTCTCAGGTAATGACTGTAACAAGCCAGTAAGGATTTTCTAATGCTCAGAGAAGTGATTCGTGCGAGAAAATTTAGTTGAAGATTTTCCAGATGCTCGAACGTATCCTGTTATCGTTGATTTATTGAATAGTAATTTCTTTCGGTAAAAAAAGGAAAAAAGAACCGGAGATCAATATTGATCGTCAAACGAATCAAAGTTCACAAGGAGGACCACCCTAGGAGAAAGGTATAGATAATCTCGACGTCGATCCCCCTTGGAGGATTGGTCTCAGGTAATGACTGTAACAAGCCAGTAAGGATTTTCCAATGCCCAGAGAAGTGATTCGTGCGAGAAAATTTAGTTGAAGATTTTCCGGTTGCTCGAACGTATCCTGTTATCGTCGATCTTAATAGCGCGTGGAGTAAATCATCAGCGCGGCAGCCCGTTGTAATGGGATAATCGTGACTCGGTTCGTAATCGTGAAACAGTGGGCTTACCATTAAAGTTAGTTGCGTTGGAGAGGACTCGCCGCTGGGCAATCGGCCATGGACGACGCCGAAGTCTCAAGAATATTTTCGTCTCTTTCACAAAGTATCCGGAGGAAGGGGGTTGGAGGACACAAAACGTCGTTTCGACCAGAAGATAGAAGAATGGACTCGGTGAACGAGGTAACTTTGGAGAATTCAATTACATAGAAGGGAGGCCTCGTTATTCCGGTGGAAATTGCATCTGGAGGATGAGAAAGACGCCGAAGATGAGAAGTGGGAGGTGGAGGGCCAGGAACGAAGCAAACTCGTCAAAGGACACGAGACGGGTACTCGGGCAAGAGGACGACAGCCCCGACCGCCATCGCCATCTCGACATCGCTTTCGGGATGGGTAAATCGGTCGGTCGCAAAAACTGTAGCCCAGAAATTAATAGATCTGGAGATGAAGCTATTGATTCGCCAGATCGTTTGATCTGACGGTTACTTTGAACTAAGCCGGACCGCTAATATTTCCCTCGAAATGATCTCTCATGATTTAATGCACGAGAATTCACGAGAGCAGTTCGAATGACTGCGCGACTAATGGACAAGAAAAGAAACGTTTTGTTTTTTTTATGTAAAAACATATTTGTCGGAATGTGAAAGTCAAAAGTGTCCTCAAGAAGCATTACGGCATAACAGGTGGACGGAACAAAACCTGGGGGAGATCACCCAGAGGAACTTACAATAATCAGGGTTGAGCAGGGTTTTCCTAGAGGGAGTTACAATAATCAGGGCATTGGAGGGGTCCCCGAAAAAAATCTCTAAGTTGATTTACAATATTCAGAACTTGGAAGGGAGTTCATGGAGGGATCTTAGATGAGTACACTCAATCGACTCACAACTATTAGTTCGTTACAGTCGTAGAATGCGAGGCCAAATTGCGTGAAAGCGATGAAGAAGAGGCCAACCTATCGAACTCGTGTAAAAGCGGAGAGGGAAAGATCTGTCGAACTTAATTGATTGGTTCACCACACGATCGTCCGATCCGAGGATTCCTTAAAACAGAGTTCAACCGTTAATCTTTCTCTTGGAATATTTCTTTATATTCTCATTGAAGAATAATTTTCGTAATACGAGAAGTGTGTAAAACTGATGACATTACAGAAACACTTTTCTCTCTTCTCTCTCTTTATCGTCATTGCAGAAGGCGAGCGGGGGTGGTGGGTTGCGTGAAAGCCATCATAAGAGTTTCGGGTCTCGGTCGGTCTGTCGGTCGCGCTCAGTCGGTCGACAAACCCGCGGCCGCGTTGCGGAGAGATGAATGGGTCTCTCCTCTCCCGGGGGTAGAGTTCGCACAACCAGCTGACTGGGGCTTGTCGCCATGGAAACGAACCGACCCCGGGAGCTGTGCCTCACACCCCTGCAAAATTCATATACCGATGACTCTGTCCCTCTCACCTCACTCCACTCGCTCGCTCTCTCTCTTTCTCTCTCTTTCTACGAAGGGGTAGAGAATTTTTTGCTCTCTATTCCGCTCGCTTCCTTCTCTCGCTTTTTCAACGATACAACTTTTCCCGCTGCACTAGGCAGGCCTTTCGGTCGCTGCATGCACTTCTCGGTACTCTTAACTTCCCAGCTCAGTTCGTTCCCCGGCTCTGTTCACTTCGCAGTTTTCTTTTCCACTTCGTTTCTGCTTCACTACTTCTTTCTCAACATTTCTTCGAGGAGATTGGGCCGGTGGATTTTGTGCAACAAACGGGGGTTTTTGTACATAGGTAAAAAAATAAATAAAATGAATTTTATTGTCGGGCACCCAGAAAACAAATTTATTTGTCGGCCACCGTTTATTTGGTTTAAGTAGAATATTTATTTGACTTAAATAAATATTTATTTCATTTAAGTAATTATTTACTCGATTTTAATAAATATTTATTTAAATCAAATGAATATTCTACCTGAACCAAATAAACGGTGGCCGTCAAATAATTTTTTTTTCTGGGTGGGTTTCAAACTCCTTTGTCCTGACTGACAATATTTTTAAGACAAAGTGTAACATTCAGCCTGTGACCAATGAGAGCGTCAATTCAACGAAATTCGTCGTTAGCTGGAATTAGGAACGTCGAATGGAGTAATCGTCAATTATCGTTGGAAAGGATACGTATATCTGGTCCCTGCCGTATCGGACTTGGAGGTTCCGGTTTATCCCCTTCTCGTCGATGTCGCTGATTATCGTCATATCCGGCACCCCGACCTCCGGGCTCGAGCCTGAAACAGAACGAAAACGGATTTTACACGCTGATGCCACACTCTGCGGAAATTATTGAATGAGCTGTCTTTGCACAGAGAGGTTTACGGAGAATTCAATGATGCACAAAGATCGTCGAGGAATTTATCGGAAATTCCTTTAACCAACGACAGGTGACGAAACCGTTTTACTTTGTAGTCAAGTCACATTATTGCTTTGTCGCTCGAACTTCGCCCATCGGGAATTACGCAAGTCGGCAACAACTTTGGCAAATAAAAAAAAAAATAGCCTCTCTCGTTCACGCAGGTGCGAGACAACTTTCCGCATGCACCTGCAGCGGCAGCTGCCGTGCGCGCCAACGAGCAGATTCGTCTTCAAGGACGATAGCCTGAAAGCCGAGGGAGCCCGTGACTTCCCACCCGGTGAAGCACCGATTTCTTCTCCCTGATAATAAGGATTTTTCGTTTGAGATATTATCGTCGTCCCTATATCCGACGATCTTTTCGCTTCGCAACGAACGCAGTGTTCGCCAATACATTTCGAATGAGCTAACATCTTCGCAAGTATATATAGGTACACGTCTTTATTTACTTATTTACCATCATCCAATCAAATATTACTTACCAGAGCTGGGCAAAGTACTTAAAGTACTTGGTATTTGAAGTGCCTAGCACTTTGAGTACCGGCAAAATATTCTTAAACATCATTCTAAAACAAAGTTGAGTACAGTACTCGAAGTATTTAGTACTTATGGTACCGCGTACTTAAAGTATTGGATACGTACGATACTACGTATCAAGTACTTTAAGTACTTTTTGCCCAGCTCTGTTACTTACATTAATAATGCTATATACTGTGAAAAATACTGTATCCTGTTTGTATGCACCAATATACTTGTTACCGAACGGTCTGAACGAAGGAAAGAAGAAAGAAAAGGAGACGCGATAGTAACGGAGTTTGTTTTTGTTTTTTTTTTTTTTTTTAATCTTTTATGGGGTTTGATCGAACTCGCTTCAGATTAAAAACTAAAAGAGACAAAGTTTGTTATTTTCTCGAATAAATTCCTTTGAGTTCAATATTTTGCAGCTGTTTTCGGATATTTAATTATCTACGCAATGTGAGACGAGATCGGGAAGGTGAGAGCTCGCAAGAGAGCGTGAGATCGCTGCGTGTGGCGATCCAACGAAACGTGGAAGATTCACGACGCATTTTTTGGTGGTGGCGAAACAATACTCATAAATGTCTATCGTTTGTTAAAGGATAATTCAATTAGCAAATTTGTAAAAGACCTTTACCTAAAACAAATAAATATTCGATCTACTGTAAAAGATATACATGATTACAAGATTCTTCTAAATGCCATTATAATGTTTGCCCGACATGTGTATATCGTCCTGTAAAAGGTTTCGATGCATTAAATAAATAAATAAATGTAACTGATAAATCATAAATATTTTTTATCGCTCGTTAGCGAATTCGCACTGACGTTGAACCGCGAACGTCTAACGTAGAGCGTGGCACACATCCTGCCCAGCTTGCGACGCAAGCTTCAAGGACGATAGCCTGAAAGAGAGGGGAGACCGTGACTTTCAACCGGTGAAGCACCGATTTATTCTCCCCGATAATGAGGATTTTTCGTTCGAGGCTCGTCGTCTCCAACCGAAGATGTTTTCGCTCCCCAACGAACAAAGTATTCACGAATACATTTCGAATAACTAATACATGGTGGCCTTTTTTTCCCCGGAAAAAAATTCCCTGACTTTACCCTGACTTTTCACTGACCAATAAAAAATTTTCCCTGACCAAACTTATGACGATCTCTATTTACAAAAAATTAATTATCGAAATGAAAATGCCTAATTATTGGTATTAATATTTAGTTCTATTTTTTTTTTTTTTTTTCCAAAATGTTCCCTATTTTTTTTTTAAGGCTCCCTTTTATGTACTTCGTATATATTTATAGAAGGTCCAGCGACAATTTACTTTTTCCCTGACCAATATTTTTTTTCCCTGACTTTTCCCGGTTTTCCCTGACCGCGGCCACCATGTAATACATAAAAAAAAGTTTTTGTTTTTTATCTCCTTCACCCATTCGCACAGATGTTGAATCGCGAAGGTCTAGCATAGAGCAGTGGCACACGTTTTGTCCAGCTCGCGAAGTAACGCCGCGCCTGTGACGCGGCGTTTCTTTATCTCGTTCAGCGTGAAACTCTCGGCCTCGAACCGTTTGTTTATCGCTCAGAGTCTCTCGGTGGCTTCTCTCTCTCCATCCGTTTCCTGACCGCCGACCGCTCGGATACGCCGCTTGTTGTTATTATTGCTGCAACAACACACTGTGCGAAAGTACCGAACTACGAATAAACGGTTAGCGAACGCAAAAAGCCTTTTCATTTCGCCGAATGAATGAATCGCCTGTACAGCGCGTTTATCGATACGGATTACAAATTGATATTGATGCCGAAAAACAGATATATCGAGGAATCGTAGAGAATAGTCCGTAGGCGTAGTCCGGGCTATCGTGATTCCGGAGGCGCGACTCTGTGGGCTGTCTATACGTATACAGTAATACACACCCCGGCACTCATCGTCCGCGGCCACTGGCTTTATTCTCCTCTCCTATCGCCGTTTCTCTTCACCTTCGTTAGCATTTATACACACGATACCATGCCCAGAGAGTGGATATTCAAAGAGCACACTAACCAGTGAAAACCGCACGCGGTCCGGGCTGTTACGAGATTCAATTATTTATTTTTCATTCATTTATTTTTTTTATTCTCGACATTTGTTTATTATTATTAATAATATTATTGTTATCAATCGCCCTTGTTTTATTTTATCGCGGCTGGTAGTTTAAAGTGTAGTGTCCTTTCTCTTTGCACCAGTGATCGAGTCAATGTGTTTCCGTCAACAGTTTAGGATTGGTATTTAATATTCTTTTTGTAATTTGTTTAAACCTCTCTTGAGAGGCTTCTCTTAATGAACAAGCTGCGTTTATACACGCAATACCATGCCCAGAGAGTGGATATTCAAAGAGCACACTAACCAGTGAAAACCGCACGCGGTCCGGGCTGTTACGAGATTCAATTATTTATTTTTCATTCATTTATTTTTTTTAATCTCGACATTTGTTTATTATTATTATTAATATTATTGTTATCAATCGCGCTTGTTTTATTTTATCGCGGCTGGTAGTTTAAAGTGTAGTGTCCTTTTTTTTGTCACCAGTGATCGGGTCAATGTGTTTCCGTCAACAGTTTAGGATTGGTATTTAATATTCTTTTTGTAATTTGTTTAAACCTCTCTTGAGAGGCTTCTCTTAATGAACAAGCTGCGTTTATACACGCAATACCATGCCCAGAGAGTGGATATTCAAAGAGCACACTAACCAGTGAAAACCGCACGCGGTCCGGGCTGTTACGAGATTCAATTATTTATTTTTCATTCATTTATTTTTTTTAATCTCGACATTTGTTTATTATTATTATTAATATTATTGTTATCAATCGCGCTTGTTTTATTTTATCGCGGCTGGTAGTTTAAAGTGTAGTGTCCTTTTTTTTGTCACCAGTGATCGGGTCAATGTGTTTCCGTCAACAGTTTAGGATTGGTATTTAATATTCTTTTTGTAATTTGTTTAAACCTCTCTTGAGAGGCTTCTCTTAATGAACAAGCTGCGTTTATACACGCAATACCATGCCCAGAGAGTGGATATTCAAAGAGCACACTAACCAGTGAAAACCGCACGCGGTCCGGGCTGTTACGAGATTCAATTATTTATTTTTCATTCATTTATTTTTTTTATTCTCGACATTTGTTTATTATTATTAATAATATTATTGTTATCAATCGCCCTTGTTTTATTTTATCGCGGCTGGTAGTTTAAAGTGTAGTGTCCTTTCTCTTTGCACCAGTGATCGGGTCAATGTGTTTCCGTCAACAGTTTAGGATTGGTATTTAATATTCTTTTTGTAATTTGTTTAAACCTCTCTTGAGAGGCTTCTCTTAATGAACAAGCTGCGTTTATACACGCAATACCATGCCCAGAGAGTGGATATTCAAAGAGCACACTAACCAGTGAAAACCGCACGCGGTCCGGGTTGTTACGAGATTCAATTATTTATTTTTCATTAATTTTTTTTTTTCATTCTTACCATTTGTTTATTATTATTATTAATATTATTGTTATCAATCGCTTTTGTTTTATTTTATCGCGGCTGGTAGTTTAAAGTGTAGTGTCCTTTTTCTTTGCACCAGTGATCGGGTCAATGTGTTTCCGTCAACAGTTTAGGATTGGTATTTAATATTCTTTTTGTAATTTGTTTAAACCTCTCTTGAGAGGCGTCTCTTCATAAACAAGCTGCGTTTATACACACGATACCATGCCCAGAGAGTGGATATTCAAAGAGCACACTAACCAGTGAAAACCGCACGCGGTCCGGGCTGTTACGAGATTCAATTATTTATTTTTCATTCATTTATTTTTTTTATTCTCGACATTTGTTTATTATTATTAATAATATTATTGTTATCAATCGCCCTTGTTTTATTTTATCGCGGCTGGTAGTTTAAAGTGTAGTGTCCTTTTTCTTTGCACCAGTGATCGGGTCAATGTGTTTCCGTCAACAGTTTAGGATTGGTATTTAATATTCTTTTTGTAATTTGTTTAAACCTCTCTTGAGAGGCTTCTCTTAATGAACAAGCTGCGTTTATACACGCAATACCATGCCCAGAGAGTGGATATTCAAAGAGCACACTAACCAGTGAAAACCGCACGCGGTCCGGGCTGTTACGAGATTCAATTATTTATTTTTCATTCATTTATTTTTTTTATTCTCGACATTTGTTTATTATTATTAATAATATTATTGTTATCAATCGCCCTTGTTTTATTTTATCGCGGCTGGTAGTTTAAAGTGTAGTGTCCTTTTTCTTTGCACCAGTGATCGGGTCAATGTGTTTCCGTCAACAGTTTAGGATTGGTATTTAATATTCTTTTTGTAATTTGTTTAACCCTCTCTTGAGAGGCGTCTCTTAATGAACAAGCTGCGTTTATACACACGATACCATGCCCAGAGAGTGGATATTCAAAGAGCACACTAACCAGTGAAAACCGCACGCAGTCCGGGCTGTTACGAGATTCAATTATTTATTTTTCATTAATTTTTTTTTTCATTCTTACCATTTGTTTATTATTATTATTAATATTATTGTTATCAATCGCGCTTGTTTTATTTTATCGCGGCTGGTAGTTTAAAGTGTAGTGTCCTTTTTTTTGTCACCAGTGATCGGGTCAATGTGTTTCCGTCAACAGTTTAGGATTGGTATTTAATATTCTTTTTGTAATTTGTTTAAACCTCTCTTGAGAGGCGTCTCTTAATGAACAAGCTGCGTTTATACACACAATACCATGCCCAGAGAGTGGATATTCAAAGAGCACACTAACCGGTGAAAATCGCACGCGGTCCGGGCTGTTACGAGATTCAATTAATTTTCGCGATTTCACCGCCCTCGGATTTTCATTAAATTTTTCATTGCTACCAGTTTTGTTTATTATTATTATTTTATTTTATCACGAGTAGTAATTTAAAGTGTAGTTTATTGTTTCTTTGGGTCAGTGATCGGGTTAACGTGTTTCCATCAACCGTTTACGAATGGAATTTAATATTCTTCTTGTAATTTATTTTTATTCTTTTTTTTTTATCCCCTCTTGAGAGGCGTCTCTGTATAAACAAGCTGCTGCTGCTGCTGCGGCCGTCGGGCGAGTACAATGTAAATGAAACGTGGTACATTATACGTCGAATCGGTATTCCAAGAGTAGCCCGAGCGTATGGTGATTCGGGTGAAATTTCTGCCTAGCACAGGTGTCCCTCCACGCACGAGAGGAGCGAGAACGTGCGCTGACGCTGGTCGAGCCTATGGCCGGGCAGCAGGTAGAATACTCGTCAGGGTCCTATCCTCAGCTTGCCGAGTTACCTGACGAGTATCGAACAACAGAATAAGGTTCGAAAAAAAAAATCCCATATTCTCCAGTTCGACATTGCAATGAATAAAAAACGCTAAGAACCGTTTTATTATTATGGTTCTTGTTACATACGAAAATTAATACATTTTCTTCGCTTAAAATAATAGTAATAATAATAATAATAATAATAATAATAATAATAATAATAATAATAATAATAATAATAATAATAATAATAATAATAATAATAATAATAATAATAATAATAATAATAATAATAATAATAATAATAATAATAATAATAATAATAATAATAATAATAACAACAATAATAATGAACCAAAATTGTCTCTAACCTTCCCTTAAATTCTTCGAGTTGGACGGATTTTTCGCACTCACAGTTGCTGCGCGCAATCCGTTTGTTAATCCGACCCTCAGACGTCGAGCTCAGCGTCGCTTGACTTTAATTCGAATGTCCCGGTATTCCGCGACTGCTCTGCATGGTATGTATATATCGCGTCTCCGGATTATTTGGAGCGAAAGCATTCGTCAACGAAAGGGGGTTCGAGGGTGCGAAGCGTGCGATACAACAGTAACGGGACAGTTGCTACCACCGTATGGCAAACCCTACGCTTCACAACCCCTTGTTCTTTCACGCATGTGTGTCTGAGTGAGTGTGTGTGCACGATGCAGAACCCTTCCAGGCCGCAAAACGCTCGCCGGGCTGTGAGACATTCACAACCTCGTACGAACATTCGGCCCTTCTGCAAAAACGGGAAGGGCTCCCATATCTCTCTCTCGCACTCGTGATTGGACCCGTGACGATTGCCTCGTGTTCCCATTTCGAAAAATGAGATTTTCAAACACGCTGTTACGTATTTCCGGTGTGACGTCACTTTCGGTAGAAAAATGCGATTTTCAAGCCGGAAGTGACGTATTTCCAATTCGTCATTACTTCCGGTCGATTTTCAAACAGGAAGTGAAGTTTCCCCGAGATGACGTCACTTCCGGTAAAAAAAATGAGATTTTCAAACCGGAAGTGACGTATTTCCAATTCGTCATTACTTCCGGTCGATTTTCAAACAGAAAGTGAAGTTTCCCCGAGATGACGTCACTTCCGGTAAAAAAAATGAGATTTTCAAACCGGAAGTGACGTATTTCCAATTCGTCATTACTTCCGGTCGATTTTCAAACAGGGAGTGAAGTTTCCCCGAGATGACGTCACTTCCGGTCAAAAAATGAGATTTTCAAACCGGATGTTACGTGTTTCCGGTATGACGTCACTTCCGGTCAAAAGATGAGATTTTCAAACCGGAAGTGACGTATTTCCAGTATGATGTCAATTCTCGTCAAGATATGAGTTGTTACCGACGCGGATCTCGATCGAGTGATCGCCGGTATGCGTAAACGCATATCTCAATGAGTCACCGTGGACATCGATGAAATTCCAGGGAAGCCCGCGCGAGGTTCGTGGCTGCTGGATGCTGTATGTGAGTCACCCCGCATCATCACCTGTGCAGAGTTCGATCAACCACTGGTGGTGGGAGGCGGTAAGATCCACCGGCGCGAGGAGTCCCGGCGGTTCTAGAGAGGTACTAACGAGGTCAGCGTTCCCGCAGCATTGAATTTCCATAGGACGGAAGAAAGTATAATTCCGAGAATCGGTAACACAAGCTTGTCATCCACGCGACGTTCGGACGTAAGAATAATTTCGCTACACGCCCGTGTACATGCAAGCCGAGCCCGATGAGTATTAATGTTATCCTCGAGCGAGGCCGAACGAGAGGTATAATTCGAAACGTCGAGTTCGTTTTCGTTGTCAGTCCCGCGTCGCGCAGAGAGCACCGTGTGACTTAGTCGTTGCACGAGCGACTACGACGAACAGGAAGTGCACACAGGTCGTGTGTTGTGTATAAGGAACGTGGAATTTTCGCCTTAATAACTTCCCGTCGAAGCCACCGGCCGAGTCTCTTTGTGCAGCCCTAAGAAACTCGGTTTATAATAAGTGATGTACGCACGGAATATTCATTAATTTATTATCATCATTGTAGTGAACAGGGCCGAAGTCCTCACCGGCGCTTGGCGCGATCGTCTTTTTTGTCATCACGCACTGCGTTCCTTAATTCGTTCGGGGATTATTGCCAGACATCGGATGTACCAAGTAAGTCTTTAAGGTAGTCCTTGCGGACAGCCTGAGCTCACGTGAGTTCAGAGCGAATTGAGAGTGGAATTGCGAATACTTCGCGATGAGGTAAAAATCTGAAAAAAATCAACCATATGGAAGGTACTGAAAAGATTGATTTTGCATAATAATAATTCCAAAATGTTATTAACAAATGAATTTTAAAAAAATTGTTCAACAAATCTTCCGGCAACTTAACTTTTTGTCCATACAAAAACAATAAGTTAATATTTTTGAATACGTATGAATTTTTTCAGAATTTTGTCTAATTTTTGAAAATTGCGTTTTTAGTCAAGTTGTTTTTATATGAACAAAAGGTTAAGTTGCCGGGGAATTTGTTGAACAATTTTTTTTTTTTTATGCATTTGTTAATAATATTTTGGAGTTATTATTATGTAAAATAAATCTTTTCAGCACCTTCAATATGCTTGATGTTTTCGAATTTTTATCCCATCGAGAAGTGTTCGCAATTCTCTTTCAATTCTCTCTGAACTCATGTGGGCTCAGGCTGTCAGCTAGGACTACCTTAAGGTCTTTCATACAATTCGATCGAGTCAACGATTGGCGGGATGCGTTTTTTGAAAGATTGTTTCTCGAAGGTATTTGTTTTTTAACGGATATATCTTATATGTACCGTGGGCGGTTAAAAAAAATTAATCTATAATGCCGTCCGAGTTAATGTATTTGTGTGCTCTGGAAATACATGACTTCCGATTTTAGTAACTCATTTTTCGAGCGGAAGTGACTTCATACGCGAAGTACGTCACTTTAACCGGAAGTGACGTACATCCGGTCGAAAAAATGCAACTTTCAAACAGTTAAAATTAATTTTTTTTTTTTTCAAATTCCATAGTTCGTAGCGAGGGCGCAACGCCACTACAACCCGCAACTATGTCATATTTCCGCTCGAGCATACAGCCGTAAAAATATAAGTGTTATTACACTGTCATGCTCGAACGTTGTGGAATGGGCGAGTTATCGTAGCCACTGCCGGCGGTGTACGCCCGCAGATAAACCTCACAACGGTTTGCCATTGACAAACCCGTGTGTAAAGCCACGATGCAACGAACCACGACTCGCTCGCGTCAAAGCCTTTGCATGGTGAACGCGGTAATAAACTATTCGAGACCTTTGATGTGCGGTTTCGAGTGGCCCCAAGATTCCCAAGCGGGATTTTCTCGGCTCTCCGTTAGCGCGCCCGGGAATTCCGAACTGGGTCGTCGTCCTGGCTCTCGTCGACGGGAGCCCCCGCCGTAAGCTCCGCCGAGTAGTTAGGACGCCGGGCCGGGGGGCTTTGTGCTCGGAGTGCATCGGGCGTATGCAGGAACGAACGCGCGCCCAGCCGCACCGGTCGGTCGAGTCGTACACACAGCGACGGACGATTATCCGCGAAGAGCGAACGGATTTTCGAGGCGTAGCTCTCTCACCGAGGTTCGTTCACTCTTATCTGCTGCAGAGAGGCAGCGGCAGCGATAATACGGAATCCTCGGAAGTTAAGAGCTCATCCGAGGGACTTATCGCGAAGCGCGTGTCGAAACGTTTTTTTTTTTATTACCGCGTAGGGACTTCCCCTGGCTTCCGTTTACTGCAACGGCAGGTAGGAGTCATGTGACGAGAAAAAAAAAATGTCGAAGTATTTTCGTCCAGTCGACAAAGCGGGCTAGAGATGTGCCAAGACGATCATTTTTTTTTTTTTTTTTAATAAAAATTTTACAGTCAGTGACCGTCTTTTTTTTATTCTAGACGATGTTTGCATGCCCGTCACTCTTATTTGGGGTCATAAATATTGGTCAAAACAGCGAAAAACATCTATCGAGTTGGGATTTGGCCATCATTTTTTTTTTTTTGTCACTAATTTGATCAAGTTTCAACAGTATAGGGTCAATTTCAAGGATATTTTTGTCCCTTGTTGACTTCATAATCATTCGTATAACATTTTTTTTTTTATCAATTCATTGATCAATGAACCAATATCATGAAATGAGTACAAAATAATTTTTTTTTCTGATTAACGAGATTGGTATTTTGTTGATTTTGACGTTGGGTCCGTGGAGGTTTTTTTTTTCTTCATTTTTCGTCATTTTCGGAACGGTCAATTGAAGGACACGTGACAGTTAATTGACAAAAAAAAAAAAAAAAAAAAAAAAAAAATGACCGGCCACAAAGTCGGCGCCCAGAACCGTCAAGATCCGACTATCTTTTTTTATTACTATAAACAAAGAATAGCATTAGCACCGGGGGAGATGCAAAGTGTGCTGGACAGTTATCGTATCTGCTGTTGAGTTTAGCGATTCGTAAGCGTGTCACGTTGACGTGACCGCTCGGTCGTCCGCTCTTAATTATTACGTCGGGGATTGCGTAGTGCAGAGTTTGCGAGATGAGCGAGCGTGTCGTACGCTCGTTGTACCGGAGAAGGTAATTTGCAGCACGGTAAATCGACGCTAGGTATTGTTACCGGTGCCGACCGGTTATTACCCTACGGTAGATTATCGAACCACCGGGAATAAAAAGTCTGTGTGAAAATGATGCAAAACGAGGACAAGCAAACGAGGGTATACGTAATCGTCGAACATACCTACGATCCAGAGATATCTTGGGGAATGAAAGATACGACTTTAGTAATCAATGTTTGACTGCAGTGCGTAAGAAAAAAGAAAATTTATTTTTTGGTTTTAGTTTTTAGAAATAAACAATGAAGTTTTTATCACGTTGGACTTATCTTTAAATTCGTACCTCGTCAATAATGGTAAAATGTCCCGAGTCGTTATACCATTGTGTTAAATTTTGAATAAGCCGTAATCCTCATCCATTTTCAAATTTTTCCGAAAAAAGTCTATACACTCCGTGCATCGAACGGATTTCCAACCGGTGCGAACAATAGTTTCTTCGCCACGAGAGAGAGTCTCGTCCGTGATATGTAATTTCACAGACCCACAAAAAAAATGCCTTTTCCCAACATTTTTACGGCGCTCCTTATTTGGCCGTCATTCGAAAAAAAAAACGCGCGTGGGTCGAAGGGCCTCACTTCCATTATTATCTCTCGTGCGTCCCGACTCGTTTCTATTAATTCACTCGACCGTCCCCTTGTTATGATACTTTCTCGAAGTACCGGTGCCCGTACGAGAACCGAGGTCGCCGCATCACGGTTAGGCATGAACTTCGCCGGAGTGTCCACACACCGCCCGTTAAGAGCACGAGAGAATGAGAGTAAAAAGTGAAGAGAGTGCCCTTCTCCTAAGACGTAGCCTGTGGGTTTCGCAAAAAGCCCGTTCTCTCCTCGCGAACTATACACGAGACCGGCTTGCACAAGTTCCGCAGTTTCTCGTGTGCCCTCATCTATATATACAGTATACATATATATATATAACGCTCGTCCGTTTTATCTCCGTGAATTTCGCTTGGCCGCCGGCGCATCAAAAACCCCACCCCGATCGGGTAAAGAAAAGTTGACGAGAAAAAAAAGAAAGATTTCAATGTCGACAAACTCGCAAATACTGAACGAACGCCAGTCGGTAGTTCCATCGGTGGAATAAAGTCCTCCCCGCATGGCGCCGGATCGGACAAAGTCCTTAAAACTTCGAGTTTGCCGAAAAGTCGCAATGGCAAAGCGAAAACCGTTGAAACGACCTCTCGAGCTGTCTGGAACCGCCGTTCCACGCGAGCCTTAACGATTATATTGTTTATTTTGTGTCTGTGTTTATATAAAAACCTCCGCTTACTATGTACGGAACATATTGTGTTACGAATAATACGCGAAACATAAACAAACGTTTCGCTGCGTCGTATCGCGATGTACGAGGCCCTTTCGGTACGGCCAAACTTGGGCGATAAGTGCAACAGCGTGAGAGGCGAAGTCGGCGGTTCGAGGGTAGCCAAAGAATTCGACGAAAGGGGGGGATGAAGTACGGTACGATTATTGAGACTGAGCTTACCCTGAGTGAAGTGCTTGGCAACCATGGTGGGGCGCGTGACCGGACAGTTCGACTCTCGTGTATGATCAACCCCCGAAAAAGCGTCGAGGATGAACTTGCGGAAAAATCCTCTTCTCCCTTCTCTCCTCTCTCTCCTCGAACACTATTTTCTTATCCGTGCGGTAAAAAAAAAACTCCGTTAGATTTCCAACGTGAACAATGATATTCCATTTATTCACGATACATCGAACCCGGCTACACTGACGCGCTGTATTATTCTCTCTCGGAGAGTCACATGTTCACACGATCGAGGGGGGAGGGAATTTTTTTTTTTTAACGCGAGGCGAGAACGCCACGGCGACGCGCGATCTCTAGGGTGTACTGTGGCACGATGCGCGCTCGTAGATGCGAAACCCGGCGACCCACATGCCTGACGGTTGCCACCCGACTGACGTTCAGCGAACGGCGCGTCCACTAGCTCGGCTTTAGTCGGCGCGATGCTGCTACCCCCACCCGGCATCCACGGGCCTGGGTTTGTGTATACAGAGAGAAGAGTGTCGGTACTTTAGAGAGCACTGGAAATCTATGTTACCTACAGCTGTTAAGGTGGAATACCGACATTCCTACTATTGACTGTGTTAATAACTGTACGAATGTTGAACTAAATTGTAGCGGATATTATCGACCCATCGCAGCGATTCTGACTTTACACAGTTCTTTCGGGTAACAAAAACAATAGGTTGATCGGCAACAAAAATAAATAAAACAAAAATCATGGTCGACACGAGACTTCGGGTAAAAATATCGAAAGACGATGAATTAGTTTTCGAGACTGTGACGGAAAAGTCCGAGGACAAGGACCTCAAAGAGCTGATGAGGACTTTGAAGGAGACTCAGCGGAAAGTCAACGAATTCCTGACAACGTTGGTCGATGGGGAAGAAAATGATCTCACGAAAGGTGAACGAACTCGTGCTCCCGGATTTCACCGAATAAATGAATGACAACAAATCTATTTTAGTTTTTTTTTTTTTTTTTACCGTTGACCGGCCCTCGTCAGACAACATTTTTTAATTGGATTACAGATGAGTCCGACGATTTAGAGAGCGGTTCGGACGAGGACAGCGCGGAAGATCTCAACGGAGTTAACCCAAAAAAATGTAAACTGTCCGACTGAACGATCGTATTGTAACGACCCAATAAACTTGTCTACCTTTCGTTAAAATAAAAGAAAAGAAACGCGTCAGCGTCGCGCTTCGTCTCATGCCCTACGCTTGTTTGTTGCAACAGTGCATTTTTTTTTTCTAATTCGTCCCCGACCATTCTCGTCCCGGCCGTTGCAAATCCGTGCCGGAACAATCGCACGAAGGATTGTAAATAAAAGAGAACGCTCAAATCTTTCGAAGTCCCGTTCCGGTCTGCCGATTTCTCGCCGCTTCATCAACTCATCGAGTGCAACTGGTAATGTTTCGACGATCACTCGATCTCGCAAATTTTATCCTCGGACAGCATCGCGATCCCAGTCTTTTTGCACGAGCACGAGAAATAACAAATAAAATTCTAACCTCCCTTCATCCCGTGTAACACGAGCCGGACGTAATTTTTTTTTACTTCCAGTAATGAACGTTCCTTTCGATAGAGCGAAAACAACTCAATACTGGATTAAATTTTGATTCGATTATCTTTGCAGATGAAACATGTCGACACTCTCAAATCAGGACCAACTTCGCTACGTCGTAGAGTGGTTTCAAGAGTGGTCCGAGATGCAGAGAGCCGATTTTCTGGAGATACTGGCTGAGAGATGCGGCTCGCCGAGCACCGTCAATGGTCTGTCTTCCCTGGTCGACGGCCTGTCCTGCAAAGAGGAATCCAATAGGCCGCCGAGTCTCTTTCAATGTCGGGTGAAGCTCTTTCACGAATGGAGCCAGAACTGGTCGCAGCAGGAGAAGGACGGCCTCGTTGTGTCCATCAAGAACATGGATCCCAAGTTTGCCGAGAAGTACGACCAGAGGGAGGTACTCCCCGTGGAGAATGATCTGAGTCTAGAGTGCAAGTAATTTTTGCGCAAAAATGTTGTCGACATCTCCAGGGTTGCGCTTATCTTTGGACTGCTTTGTCATAAGACGCGTCCTGTTCACTGTAGAAATAATTAAGTTGTGTACTATCGCATCGGTAAGTGGCAAGATATCGCTACCATTTTTTTTTCTTCTATGGACTGAAAAAGATTTGTACTGTTCATAATTTTGAAAAATAATATTTTGTACACGTTCGACAAGCAGAAAACAAAGGGGAGTCTTCTTGACGCATAATTTGACATAATTTGACAATTTTGAAAAGTTTAGTATCTCTATTAATTTTGATTAGATTTTTTTGAAAAAATGCCGATCTTGCGATTAGCGGAATATTTTCGTGTAAAATGTTTGCACAAAAATTTCGTCGACCTTTCAAGCGCCGCCCGATTTTTTGACCGTTTCGTCGAAAGACGCGACTAGTTTCCTGTAGAAATAACTCCCTAGTCTACCGTCACACCGGTAAGCGGCGAGATATCAATTCAATTATTTTTTCTTCGATGGAAAAAATGTGTACAGTTTGCGTTTCTGAAAAATATTTTTTTACCCTCTACAACTAGAAAGCAAATGGGGAATCTCATTGACTTATGATTTTGATCTGACTGCGAGCAGCTATGAATTTTGATAAGTTTAGTATATTTTTAAATAAAAATGTTCATCTTTTTATCGGAAAAAATTCTGATCCGGCGCTTACCGGGGTCAAGCTTCGTTACATTCCGTCTAAAGCATTCCTACGCGTAGATGTATAATCGATAGTTAGTTGCCGCTCGTACGGGTGGTCCATTTATCATTTCAACTTATTGTCGTCGACATAAGGGCTTCGGGAAGTATGTCAGCGTTTTTTTTTTTTCTACGAGAACACTGAGATTAAACGGTATTATTAAAAAATAGTGAACTTTATTGTACGCATATAATAAATGTTTGTTTTTTTTAAAGTAAGACATCGCAAATAAGCGATTTCAGATTCATTGGTATCGGCGCAACGATTTAATTATCTTTCATTAAAAATACGTTACTATTACTTTAAAAATATTACTCATACGAATAGAGTACGTGTATGCTGCAGTTATCAGTTGTAAGGCAACAAAACGTTATCACGATAGAGCGTTAATCATTATTAGAACCAATCGTCGAGACGGGTAGGTTTGCGTATTCGCATAATCACAGATTCTCACGATCCCTGAGTCTGTTGAAGCCACTTTGTGCATATCGACTTGATCGCCAGCTGCCCGAGTCTGTCGGCTTCTTTCAAGATTTTTCTTATGTCTTGGGCCCTCGAGTGTTTAACGGCGAGTAGATAAGCGGCTTTCAATTGCCTACTTTCTATGTACGATTCAATCTGGAAAAAAATAAACAATATTATGTTAATTTTATTTCGCTGTAACGATTGATGAAAGAAAAGAAGAATTGCTTACCTTCAGTTCGACATCGGTGATGATCCTTATGAGCATGTCGATCTGATCTTTCGGACTGGGATTGGAATCGACGCGCGAACGATCCAGCAAGAGTTTCACGCAGTGGGCCAAAACGCGGTCGGATATCGCGTTGGAATTGGGAGCTCCCGAGCTTCGGCAGCATTTTATCAGTTGCTCGATCGAGTTTACTTTTCTGTCCAGGGCCAGCATGTGACCTACCAGGGAATATATTTTTTGTGGTCGCAAGTTGTAGTCTGTAATGTGTGAAAAAAAAATCAAAGGATTAATTATTAATGATAATAATCGATCGGTCAATCGATTAACAGAATTATCGACGTTTACCTTGCATTATACGAAACGCAATACCAAATCCTTCTTCGACATCGCGTCCGCAGAGAATAGCTAGAACAGCCAAGTGAGTTTTTTCCTGTCGATTGCCAAAGAGCGTCGGTACCGTGTGGCTCGACGAGGGTTCGCTCTCCATGTACGACAGTTTGCTCATAAATTCGCTGACCGATTTGCCCTCCTGTTCCCGATTGCCGAGAAACTTGGCGATCTCCATCTGTCTCGATATCGTGTTCATGTGTCTATCGATCTCGGCCGGATCCATGTCCAGTGTCAGGCTGTTCTGCCCGCTGAGCGACGAGCTCACGCTCTTTCGTCGCTTCTTGCCGAAACTCTCCAATTGGAGTTCCAATTCCAAATGCTTCTGGGCCTCGACCAAAAGATGAGTGCGCGAGCACAGGTCCTCGTACGTGGTCGCGTCGGTAACGTAGAAACGTATGCAGGTCATAGCCGCCCTCACGTAATCCTTCATGAACAATTGAAGCTGATGAAGAGTGTGAAGAAGCTGTTTTCTCTCTAGGCTGTGGCACGTGTACATGAGATATTTCTTGAACGCAAGAAGGCTCGGGTCTTTGGTTCTCATGGCTTCGGACAAATTCGTCATGGAACCGTTTCGCAAACAGCGAAGAAAAACGCTGTTCATGAAGAGCTCGGGGTCAACGTCGTTCTCAAGGATGTACGATAAGCACTTATCGTACTCTCCGTGTCTGACAAAAAATTCCAATATCGAATTGAAACTACCGTACATGAGAAGGTAGTACAGACTCTCCTGGTACCGAAAATTTTTCGTGACGTTACTCGACTGCGCTATCGAGTACTGTCCCTGACTGATGGCCTTGAGGCTGCTCAGGGCGATCAGTATCTCCTGCGGACCGCTGGATTTCGATTTTGAATTCGGAAGCGTGCAGGAATCGTTCGAGTTCGTTCTCTCTAGTATTTGCAGTATCTCCGTTAACAGTGGTGGATCCTTACTGGGACGATTTTTCAAGCCCTCCTGAGACTTCGAGCTCGATGCCTTTCTGTTTCGATTGTTATCCGGCGAGCCGATGAACGGTTCCGACAGTCTCTTGTTCTTGTCGACGCTCGACTCGCCGGGATACGAGAGCATCACCCAGTCGTCGGAATCGTCGCGGAGAACTTTGTCGAGACAGTGGACGAATTTTTCTCTGGCCCGCTCGTAGTAACCGACTTTGAGGCAGGCCGTGCCCCAGGCCGCCCACACGCCCTGCGTATCCAGTCCCGTCTTCGTGCCCACGTCCAGCGCGAGGGTCCACTGCTCTTTTTCCGTCAGCAGATCGCGTTGTCTTCTGAACGTGTGATCGTCGAGATGATCGTCCTTGTCGATTCTCGGTATTAGTGACGAGCAGTCGGAATTCACCAGAGTTGTTATGAGATCGACTTGGGACAGGAAACGATCGCAGTGCGTCAAACCGGTATTCAAACCCAGCTCGGCGCACTTCACCTTCGCTGCAACTAACAGCGATCTTATCATCTTTATTATCAGGCCGTGATCGACCTCGGGATTCACTCGGCCCTGGCTGTCCGGACGCAGCAGACATTTCATCTCGTCGCATCGGTCCAGTAGGAAGCTGCAATGTTAAGAAAAATTAATTAATTCATTCGGGAATCGCCGATTTTTCCTCGAACTCGCACGGATTCGCTCACTTGGAGTATGCCTCGTGATCGGAGTGCAAATTCAGTATAGCCAGACAGAGCGATATGTTCGGTGCGTTCTCGAACGAAAATTCGTCCCTGAGTGTCCTGTTGTGAGTTTCGTCGACGATGAGCCGCCAGCAGTCGAAGGTCTCGCTGCTGGGCGCGGACGGAGCTGCGTGCATCTGCAGCATGGTCTGACGCTTGCAGTCGTTGCAAACGCGCACCGGAACCGAATTGGGGTAACTCGGAAGACGCATACGCTGAGGGGAACATGCCGCGCAGACCACGCGACCACAACGTCGGCAGTGGTGTCTTCGGTTGAACATCGAGAATATCACGACGCGACAGCAGCTGCATTCCCGTGCCTGTTGAAAAAAAATATTACAGTTATCATGTTTTCCTTGAATTTACATCGAAATGGTTTTTTTGTTGTAACATTTTTTTAAATGAATAAATCTGAATCCGCACCTTATCATTGGGCACCCATTCGTCCTTGGTGGGAATATTGAGCGGCATGACGAAGTCTCCGCTCTGACTATTGGTGCTCGACACCGACGAGTCCTTGACCTTCTCGCTCCCATCGCCCTGCACTGCGACCCTAAAATCCAGAGACTTGCTGGCGTAGAATCTCACGGTCTTGTCGAAGTCCTCGGTGTATCCGTCGATAACCGAATGTTTCTCTCGTATGGCGCCGAGGATCCTCTGCAGGCTGTCGAGCCGGCAGTTCATCAACAATTGTTCGAGCATGATCAGCGGCCGTTCGATCAGATGAGCGTAAGATCGTCGTTCCTTCGAGTCCAGTTGCTCGAGAACGTCGACGCCCAGCAGGTATCTACGGTACTTCTCGTTTTCCGTCGAGGCCGCGTTCTCCAGCAGATACTCAACGACGAATCGCAGCGCCCCGATGGACTCGAGTTTGCCGATAACTCCCTTGCACAGATTAACGGATTTTTTTACGGGAAGTGCTCGAAGAAGTTTAAGCGCATGCTTGAAGCCCTCGTCCTCGTTGGCGAGCAAGCCGATCAGCAGATCCTGAGTTATGAGGCAATGAATCTCCGAGGACACGGCCTGATACTCGAGCCACTCGAGACAGAGTTCGTACTGTTTGGCGTCGATCAGGGATCTGACGATTCGCACGGGATTCGTCTTCTCCGCACGATGGACCATGTTGTGCCAGCTCTTGTCGTCGTCGTTGCCGCTTCTTGCGCAGTATGGAAGCATCTTGTGGAACACGGTTACTCTGCATAGTATCTCGTTCATTCGCGATTTGCAGTGTAACGGCAATTTTTCTTTGTCAGTGTGACTGAGGGCGTGCATGAGCGCCTCCTGGCAAACTTCAACCGGAAAATCGTTCGCGTTCGTGAGTATCAATTGCGCGAGTATCTGCTCGTCCCTTATCCGATAAACGTACTGCAGTATCTCGGCGACGCTCAGATCGGGCGAGACCGTCGCTAGATGAGCGAGAATCTTGTCCTTGAAGCGTTGGAGCTCGACGTTGCCGGTCAGCAGGGAATCGGGCAGGGCGTTTACGACCTCGAGACACTTGTTCGTCTCACCGCCAGCCAGCAGAGTCTCCATGTAGCTCCAGAGATCGTTTGTCATCGTAATCTTTCGCAGACCAGCGACGATCTGATTGTCCTCGTTGAGCGACTTCAAGTTATTCGCCCACGGTGATTTCAGAAGATTCTCCAGTGCGGCTGTTCGACCGAGATTGTCGCAGTTGCTGTCCAGTATCGTCGGACTCTCCTCGTGGATTCTCTGCACCAGATAGGAGAGGAGCCAGCAATGACCTTCGAGATACTGAAGCACGCTGGGCTTGACGATTCTTCGCTGCCACGAAAATTCCGGACTCTCGTTTCCAGCGGCTCTGTAGAGCTCGAGGTCTCTCGATTTTTCTGCGACGTAGGCGAACTTAACGTCATAAGAGTAACGCAGCGGTGCGTAGGTGATTTTTCGACTGCTCTTCGAAATTTTCAGACGTTCGTCGACGGAAATTACTTCCGAAGGGCCGTTACAGGTGTTCGGCCTCTTGGATATCAAATCGTTGTAGCGCTGCACTAGCTCCGGCAGCCACAGAACGTTTCCGTTCTCTTCTACGTCGTCCAACCGGGATTTGTCGTAGTGATCGAGATAGTCGGTCGTAGCCGCGTTCAATTCTTCGTTCAGAGTCTTCAGTCCGTAAACACGAATAATCGGAGTGTCGTGGTACTCGTTTATCAGCGCGAAGATGACTCTCGGGTCGTAAGGAACGTCGAGGTCCTGCCAGGCGGGCTCGTTGAGTTCCTCCGTGTGCGAAAAGTACTGGGGACCCCAGGGTGTCTGCCCGAGGAGCTTCGATCTCAGAGCCGCCAGGCTCACGCTCCCGAGATCGCCGACAACGTAGCGCACCGTCTTCAGGGATATCTCGTGTCTCAGATCGTCGGTCGGTGGCTCCCTCGACCAAATCTCTATTATCGTGTGGAGCATCAAGAGATTCCAGAGATTCACGAAAAACGCCAGAGTGTGATTGCCAAAGGACAAATTGCTCAGATCCAGCGTGGCGAGACGTTGAGTCTTCGAGAGTATCCTCCTGACCTCGTCGGTACTCGACAGGTGTCTCGCGTCTTCGTGCCTCAGCGTGGAACTCGGCGACGCTTCGCGAAGAGCCTCGAGAAGTTCAGACAATATTTCCGTCACGCACTCATTGGGCTCGTGAGGATTGTGATCTGGGGAGTCGTCCTCGCTGGATATTTTGTTCAGCACCGTCGAGCCCCATTTAACGCTCACGTCGCGCCGAAGATCGTTGGTACACGGTAATTTCGGACAGCAATTCACGAGGATACTGTGAACGAGGTTGACGCGAAGCCTCGCTGCCACGGATTCGACCTCGTCGAGCTCGAGATTCAAACGAAATATCTGATCGCCTATGTACGAATCCAATGATGTCTCGAGGAGACGAAAGTCCGCCCTTAAGGATTCCGAATCCTCGGGAACTATCGTACGCAGTAATTTCAAATGCGCGTGGACTCGGGGAAGGTACAGCTCGCCGTTGTCGCATATCGATATGATATCCTGAAAATTCTGTTCGCTCGGATGAATCGAGCTATCGTTTGTCGATTCGTCAAAGTCTTCTCGATAGTCGTACTGAGTTTGCCTGAAAATTTCAAGCTTCTCCGTCAAACGGGACCAGTAGTCTTGCCTCTCTTTGGCTTCCTTCACCGAAAGCGGTATCCTCGCGTCGCAAAGTATCTGCTTCATCGACAATTCGGGCCTGTTCTCGTAGAGGAGCTTGTAGACTGTTTCGAAGAAATCGTGATAACGCGTGCTCGAGAGCTTTTTGCACGATTTGAGATACTTCATTGTTACGTCGCTCAAATTCACGGAGTCTTGATGGGTGTGGGACATCGTCAACGACAGATCCAGAGCTGCCATAGTCAAAACCTCCTTGGCACTCGTTCCCTCGGAATTTAAAAGGCGCACGGAAGATTCTTGCGCAGCCAGAAACGTCTCAACTTGACGCGTCGTGCGCGAGGTCTGAAATCCACCGTGCACGGCTCTTCTTATATTCTGTGAATGAATTTTTTTTATATTAGGGACTTTTATTTTAGTACTTCGTATATAAAAAAATTAATTAATTTAAAAAAAAACCTTACTTCCAGCGTTGAGGGCTTCGACACGACATCCGGCGAGTCCACAGAATCCAATTTGGCCCACTGTGCCCTCATGTCCTTTTTGAACGAGCGCATCGCCCGGGAGAACTGAATCTCACCGTCCAATCGACTATTCTTCAAATCGAACATCTGAAAATCGTCGAGCATAATTAATTTTGTGTCAGTGACGAGTATCTATTGACAATCGTGAGATCCGGATTGGAAGAGTTTGGTATGCTTTACTGTACGCTCCTCATAGCTCTGGGATTGCCTAAGCTCGGATATACCTTCTGGCCGGCTGCGTACAGAGTTCAGTGATCTCACAAAAATACCAAACATGGTTCAGTGCATAAGAAATTCAACAGCATGGTAAGGAACGAAAATTACGATTTTACTTAGGTAGAGCTGAGCGATCGAAAGACGTTCGTGATCACGGCCGGAGAAGATAGCGACGAGGAGGATGAGGAGAGCGAAAACGAGATGATTCAACCGGAAGATCTCGCGGACTTTGGGTCACTCGTCGATGACGAGGAAAGATACAGGCCCTTGCATTCTCACGTGGAGCATTACAATCGACGCGCCGCTGAGTCGGCGGCCCAATTGTCCGAGACTGCTCCACACTTCCAACCAAACTTGGAAGAGAGAAGCTCGGTGGACGAGGAAGAGCCTTTCATCGCTGGATTTAAGCACGAACTCGACGAGGTTTCCCCATTTTAAAAATTATTTTTGAATCATATTATAAAATTCAATATTATAATATAATATAATTCATATCAATCAATTCAATATTATAATATAATATAAATTGCATATAATGCAATATAAGCGCATTATAATGCTATATATTTTTTTCTTTTGTGCAGTATGATTTTGATCAACCAGCTGAAGTCGAGGTCGTTTCTCCCAGAAGGAAGAGGCACGATTCCGGTGTAAAGTCGACCAATGTCTCAATGGATCGGTTGAAGAGAGACGACGAGGACATTCTGGGTCCCACGGAAGTATCCGGCGATCTGGTGGAAACAATAAGTTCGAGAAATCATTCCCTGCCTCAGGGAGAATACGCCGGACACGCGACTCCCCACCCGAAGGATCCAAGCGATACGACGATGGAGTCGGAAACTCCCCGCTCGGAGGACTATGCCGAGGAACACACGAGTATATCGTACGAGCATTCAACAGCTGATGCGCTCGATGAGAGCGGAAGAAAAGAATCGGCTGATCGAGGATTCTTCGAGTCGGAAGCGGATACGACCGAAGTGAACCTCGAAGAAGCCGAGGAGGAGGCATACGACTACGAGAATTTTCGTGCCGAGTACGATCAGCAGATAGAGGATGCGAAGAGCAGCAACATGACCTTCAATTACACTGACAACGGTGAACCGGAGGAGACGCCAAAAGACGCGATTAAAAAAATCGTTGAATTCGATATGCCGAAAAATTGCACGAAGGAGGAATTGACCCAATTCGGCGTCAGGGCTCTCGAGTGTCTGGCCTTCGACTATCAGAACGCGAGGAATCAGTCCGATGTCCGTAGGATTCTCGCGAGAACTTGGTCGGTCGTTAGAATTTGGATTTGCATCTACGTCTGCATCGCCGTGCCGTGCTGGTGTCAGAAGGGTACTGAAAAGATTCAAGGGAACTTGTTAATCTATATATCTCTGTCATTGAGAAGAGTGATGGACGCTTTAATTAATTACCATTTTATAACTCGAATGTATGGTTGGATAAATTTACGAAATTGCAGGTTGGTGCTGCTGCTGCTTTCGTTGCAGCATGTGTTTTCCGGAGGACAGAATATCCCAAGCGAAGCATTACTACGCTCAAAATTCTCCAGGTCTCTTGGTCGATCAGCCTCGAAAAAAGGGCGAGGGACCCGAGCCAATAAAGTACAAACCAACGCTCTTCGAGATCGACGCTTACGAGGATTTTGAAAGTGCTATTCGAAACTTATGACAATAGAAGTACAAACAAAGAAAAAACTAAGCGAATGTTTAATTTACCTCTATGACCTGCAACGCTCTGTCGTAATCGCTCTTCCATAAGCACTGCAAAACCAAACTTTCCTTCGATGCTAGCATGCAGTTCAACGTACGTTCGCGTTTCTTCGAATCTCTCGTTACCGTCGATGTCTCGACGGCGATGGAATGAATTCTCGAACGTTTTCGTCGTCTTCCACCGTTGCCCGCGGCGTTTCCCTGAGAACCCGCCTCCGAGCTACCTTCCAAATCGGATTTCATCAGTTCGCTCTCGTCCGAGGAGCTTTCGTTGGGCTTGTAGAAAATCGTTTTGCCCTTCGAGCTCGACGAACAATGTAGCCGGTCGTCGACGAACATTGCCGTGTCGCCGGACGCCGTTGCCTCTCGAGAGTCAGAGTCGGGTGTACCTTGTCTTTCGACGAAGTTCGAAGAGGTCAAAAGTTCCAAGCGCCAATTTGCGTCCGCCAGAGCCTTCGAAACGAAGGCGATACTTTTCTCGACGCTTTCGGTTAACTCGACTTGCTGTGTTCTTTTTTGCTCGGCACACTCGATTTCCGCTGCCCTGACGCTGCGCTTCAGTCGATGAAGTATTTCTCGCGTCGCGTACTTGTCGCACAGAAATCCCGTCTCCGAGAAGACGACGCCTTTGCACTTTTCCGTGTACTCTTCCTCACCGCCGTCGGAACTGCTGTCCGCCTCGACGAAATCCTCGTAGCGGAGAAAAAGCATCGAGAAAATATTCTCGATCACTTCCAATCTTAGATCGAGAGGAAACAGGGAACCCAATAATTTCTCCATATCGTTGAAACTTTCGGCTACCTCGCGATACTTTGAATTGTAATGATCGCAGATCATAATTGCTTTCAGTGCACTGAGCATCGCCCGATAAGCTTGAAATGTGTTCCTCGTGTCGTCACTGTCTCTGAGCAGTGCGTCGATATCTTCGTAATTTTTTTCGTGAATATTCGTGGTCATCTTCAGTACGGCCAGTATGCTGTGATTTTGGAGCAGATTGAAGGCTTGCTTTATTGTGAAGTTCGGGTAAATCACGTTCGATGTTGCGGCATTGGAGAGCACGGGATACTGTTTGGTCTTCAAGATCCAGTCCAATACATCCAAATGGTTTTCCAACGTTTGCCTCAACCTCTGTAGTGTCGGATCTTTCGACGTTGTTTTGCATTTCTTCAGTACGAATCGCAGGGCAGTACATACGGACGTGCTCTTCGGGCATGTCTCAGCGATCGGAAAGACTTGCACGTTCGGACAATCTTTCAACAGTTTGAAAAGCAACGGTAGCCAGAAGTCCTTGAGAACTGGACTGTCGAAAATTTTCTCGACCTCGTTGTATCGTTCGTTAATCAGCAGCATGTAGCAGATGTCCTGAAATATGCAAATTAATACTTGTTTTTTTTTTAACACAAACGATCAATTTTCATTGGACCTCCACCCACCCCTTAAACTTACGAATATATCCGTCAACCAATGCGACTGCCTTCTCAAGGTCCTCTCGAATATCTCGTTGGCATTGATAACCGTCTCAGGTTTTTCGTGGAAATCGAACAGGATCCTACAAACTTTGTGGGCATTGTCCAAACTGTCGGCCGGATGGCATCTCGCGTAAGTTTCGTCGAGAAATTCGTGCCAAGCTTTGAAGAATTTCAAATTTTTTCTCGAGTAAAGCGCAAGCTCTACGTCGTCGGAATTGCACGTTTTCAGCAAGGCAGGAAACAGCCAGGCTAGCAGTTCTTCCTCTTTCGTGTCGGTTAGATCGAGTTTCGACAAAATCGACAACAGCACACCCAAACGTTCTTTGTCGAGTAGACAAGAATTCTTTTGGTAACCCGAGGATATCCGATTTTCATCGGTTTCCGTGATTTCGTTGCACGATGGCGATTCGAGCAATTCCCTTATACTACCGAAGTAAACGTCTTGCAATGCCAAATCCGTTTGAGCAAAACGGGTCGGCAGCCAGATACACAGCAATCCGTCTATTATCCAGTGAACCAGAATTGGCTTATCCAGCAGATTCGATTTCAAGCATTGCAAACTCTCCTCGGACAGCCGGTAAATAGGAACATCGTTGTTTTGTTGAGCACCTCTAACAGCCTCGAACAGCCTCTGCAATTCCTGTCAAGAATAAATAATCTAAAGTTTAAAGATAAATAACGAAAAACGATAACTTTATAATTTCTTTAAGAATAGACATCTTCTACATAAAAATATCATTAATGGGCCTTTGAAGTAAAAAAAAATAGTACAAAAAATTAAACATTCTTAAAAAGTCCTATGGTTGTATTAAGACTAATTGGGGAGTACAGGCGACATCTGGGTGGACATAGAACAATGGTAACTTGGTAGTGGGGACATTCATTTGCTGATTTTTGTTATATACTATGTCATTTTGGTTTATTTAGTCTAACTGTTAATTTCTCATGTTGGTTTATGTTCTTATTCTTCTTCAACTTTATCTCACTAATATCGGGGAATTACCCTCTGCTACTCTACATGTAAATGAGCATGTTCGTGTATTATGAAATTATAAAAATAAGAAAAAAAACTCCAAATAATCACGGCCAAGGGGCCACTCTGGATGCGAGCAGAAATTCTCTCCCGATCTTAAAACTACTGAAGATATTTTCAAATACAATTCTACCAAGTATATCAAGTCATCCCCACTATTCATACATGATTGAGCTTATACGGAGAAGTATTTATTTTTGTTTTTTTACCTCCTTAACATTATTTGGTATACGGGT
Source organism: Exephanes ischioxanthus (assembly GCA_958510785.1). NCBI lineage: Eukaryota > Metazoa > Arthropoda > Insecta > Hymenoptera > Ichneumonidae > Exephanes > Exephanes ischioxanthus. The sequence continues at coordinate 6,857,993 of OY294024.1, forward strand.
ATCCAGGAGCTTCAGCGTAGTGTTGAATTCTTCGTGTACAAGATTCCTCTTGGCCTCCTCATTGTATTCTATCTGCGACAGGAACTTGTACGCGATCCAGCGGTGTTCATGTAAACCCTGATCGGCACTGAAACCATCCAAACATAGTTTCGTTCAACTCGAATTCACAGTCGAACATTCTCATGTAGAAAATTGTGTTTTAGCAAGTAAATTATTTTCCAACTTTGAAAAAAGTATCGAAAAATTAATTGAGAACGATCTCGGGAAATACGATGAGAATATAGTGATTCACGACACCTATCATTCGAATGTTTCGTTAGCTCCGCTTACCACGATCCGATTAAATTTTTCAAATATTTCACGTCCCGATGACTCCTGCATTGTTCTGTCTCAGTTTGATAAACAATCATCGATGTGTACCATAATCTCGAAACAATACAATTTTCGAGTTCCAGCATATACGTTTGTTTTGACATTTTCGTCTGGCACTGTAATCGCACATGACATGACCCTCTCGCGAATATCGGTCTCAGGGCCGTGTTCAGAAATCGTACTCGGGTAACTGGCTTCTTTCTCTGACACTCGCACCAGCGCAGCTCTCCCTCATTCTATGTTATCCAAAGTAAGTTTCTGAACGGGACTCGAGTCAGCTGAATTCCAAAGTGCGGCAGCCCTGAGCCTGTGACTCCTCTGCCGGCCGCAGGGGCGCGACGAGTGTGGAGTCGGCATACGAGCAACGCAATCTTGCCGACACCTGGCACTGGAAACATAATCAAGGTTGACCGCGTCGCTACGGGCGAGGCGTGGCGCTGCATCCTTGCCTTTGCGCGTAGTTCTCTGAATCAAGATTTGAAATTAGTGATACACGAGACTTACAATAAAACACTCTCAATTATTGCCCGACGCCTACGATTTCTCGTACAAAATGAAATTTGTATGAGTTATTATTATTAAAACTCTTTTTGTTAAACCTTTATTAAAACTCGTGAGTTTCAATAAATCCTCACACGAGAACAGCGCAACGAGCGCCCCCTAGGAATGATAGCTAGAAACTTCCCGCGTCTCTTGATACTCTACCGTAAAAACGTTAATCGAACGTGTACACCGAGTCCTCGGTCGGTCGGATCTTAGCACCCAAGGATAAACATTCGAGCATCGTCTGTGGTGGCGTTTGTCACGTCAGCCGAATCTCATGAAGGTTGTGCTTCGATAACTGAGTCTTCTCGTCAGCTTGAGAATCCTGCGCAACGGTCTCTCGCGGGTGGTGCCACTCGGAGGAAAACACGAGGACTCGCCGAAGGGATTCTCGAGAAAGCTCCGCAGATCTTTGAGATCTGGTCGTCGAATTCCTCGATAATTGAGTCGCGCTTAGCTCAACGATTCGGCTCCGTCGCGCGGATCAACGATTTTCTTTATTCTATATATAATTTTTATACTAAAAAATTTACTTATCCTTAAATCTGCATCGATCCGTATGCGCGCCCTTCCGTTTTTGTCGCACAGTCCTGCGTGGCTCGGGAATATCCTTCACCTGAAATGAATCGTACGGCTGGCCACGATGTCCTGTCAGATGACTTAACATGTCAACGGACTATCACTGCCGCGCTCACGTCCTTTGGATAACGTTGCAGGTATCGTTGCAGGTTTCGTTACGCCGAAATTAAATACCGCGGTTGGTAATAAAAACTGTAATGATTTTTTTTTTTTCAAGCGTCCTGTCTCCGTATGACCAAAAGGGAATTCATGCAGGTTATTGAATTTTTATGCTCATCCGAAAAAAAATTAGTTTTCGGCGAAACTGAGTCAGTACCCTTAAGGCAGCTATGTCGCTTCCCGCTCATCTCGCATAAGTTCGAGAAAAGTAAGCGAATATTGCAAGTACTTCTCGATGATATAAAAATCTGAAAAAATTCATGCAGATTAAAGGTACTGAAAAGATTAATTTTGCACAATAATAATTCCAAAATGTTATTAACAAATTAATAACAAATTTAATTGTTTAACAAATTACCCGGCAAAACAACCATTTTTTCCTATGAAAATGATTTGTTTATTTTTCTGAATACATATGAATTTTTTCAGATTTTTCAATTAGCTTTGATTTTTTATTTTTTTTTATTTGGAAAAAATGTCTGAATAAACACAAAAAGTAAAACTAATTGAAAAATCTGAAAAAATTCATACGTGTTCAGAAAAATCATTGTCATAGAAAAAAATGGTTGTTTTGCCGGGCAATTTGTTAAACAATTAATTTTTTTATTAATTTGTTAATAACATTTTGGAATTATTATTGTGCAAAATTAATCTTTTCAGTACCTTTAATCTGCATGAATTTTTTCAGATTTTTATATCATCGAGAAGTACTTGCAATATTCGCTTACTTTTCGATAACTTATGCGAGATGAGCGGGAAGCGACATAGCTACCTTAAAAAAAAATTGTATTTTTCGATACCGACTGAGCCCGGGTCGAGTGGGGAAAGGGATCTTCCTTCACTTCGCCCTAAGACCACATGAAACACCCCCTCCTCATCCATCCCGGCCTCAGTCGGTATCAAAAACTGTAATCAACTTTTCTCACAGGTTCTCGCCTGTACGGTCAAAGCAAAAGTCTCATCGAAAGCGCATGTCATCTCGGTTTTGGATGTGACTTTTCTTTTGATCTTGAATCCCAGAATCCGTGAGAAAAGTTGATAACAATTTTCATTACCGACCGTGGTATTGCACATGCTCTTGAAATCCTCTATCGATCGATAACCAAGAACACCTTCAATTCTGAAAATTTCGAGCAGTTGCTGGTGTTCGCGAATCCCGATCCTCGTGCCGCAATGGCATTCGCGCATTTCACTCCTTACGTATCCGAGTTCGAGTACTCGTCGCATTTTCATCCCTCGAAAAATCCCCACTGTCCGACTTCCGGTTGGGCCGATAATTCAGAGCGTGATTTCGGCTCTCGAAGGTATCGACGATCACCCGAGGAGGGCTCACCGGTCGGTCAAGAACCTTCCATCGAAGTTCGAGCGATTCTCGTTCGCTGCCCGAAAACCTCGGAAGAAACGTAAGTCGAGCAGATTCTGATTCCCCATAAAAATTCATAATCTCTTCATATGCAATTTTTAGTGAAATTTCCCCCATTTAATTCGAGACTAAACAAAATTATGTCATTTACGAAATTAGTGACGATGTACCGATCAATCGAAGCGTCTACAACATAACGGCCGGAAGGAGTCAGGATATCCTCGATTTTCATGGTTTCGACAGGGACGAGCCGGCCCATCACTCTGAAGTTCGCGACTGTCGGCGGAAGCTCATCGTCACGATGAAATTTAATAACATCGGCAGGGTATCGAAGAATTTAATATATTCCGCAGTAGATTAAAGTTCCTTAAGAGTATGTGAAAAACCTTTCTTCCCACATAAGCTGGGGAAGCTCGGTCGGTAACAAAAACTGTTATCAGCTTTTTTGTCGTGGGTCCAGGCATTGATGGTCCAAATAAAACTTTCATCGGAAGCGGATATCACGTCAGTGATTCCGGTGACATTTTTCATTCAAAAGATGATTACAGTTTTTGTTACACAACGCGATATTTCACATGCTGTTGAGGGTTATCGACGACAGGTAACAACAGCTCGAAATAACTATATGCAATATGAATATACCAGACCAAGACTCAGGAAGAATTCGTCGTCATTGACCACGTGCTGGATCCAATAACGATGCACAAGGCTCGTCTTCTGAATCCGTTCGTAGTAAAAGTTCGACAGGAACCTGTTTTACAACTCTACGGTCTCAAATTTCGAGGGGTGAGCGAACAAGGGACAATTCGGCGAAGCATTGCAGGAAGATTGTTGCAGCCGGTCGTCGGGAAGCTAGCTTGAGTCGGTCGAAAAGTCCCTCCGGTAGGACAGTAAAAAAAAAAAAAATTCGTCCGCAAAGCCAAAGCTAACTTACTGACGGTCGGACCGGAAAATGTTATCCACTATCGATAAGCTCTCGGTCTCCCAATTTGTCTATTCCATCGAATTCGAAATACTCAAACGAAACACTGTTAGCCGAAGATCCCACGAAGCTTTTATCCTCTAGCGGTAAGGTCGGAAATGAAGAACTCGTGTTATGACGATGTTTTCCAAAACAGGTGGTCAATGCAGAGGCCAGGGAAGAAGTGATAAACAAGAAACTGTCGAATTACACGGGATGCGACGATGCATCGGATAATCCCACCTGCGGTCAAATGATATTTGAAGGAAAACCGATACCATACAGTCAAGTGAGTTATATAGTTAACTATTATCAACAATAATTATTATTATTTTGAGTTCGGCACTGAAAAATTCTTTAAAACGAGCATTGCCGATATTCACCTAATTTCCCCCATCTTCAGCCTCGTGGGTCAATAGCTGTACAATTTTGTTTTCTTCTAATCACCTCGAAGGTTTAAATTCGACCTTTGTACTTAGGGTTTTTGTTGTTCCTGCGATCCGGAATTGAACGTCCAGCGACAAGCTTCGCTTCTGAACGAATCCGTGGTTCCCTCGTTTCCGAGCTTTTTCTCGAAAAGTCGGGAAATACCTATAAGACCGTTCAAGAGTCCTCGCAGTGTGAGCACGGATATTCGCGATACTTTTGCCGATTCCAACGAAACCGGAGATATCGCGTATTCCAACGAACCGGAGAAGAAATATGCGCCTCGGTTTGGCCGGGAATCCCTCGCGAACTCGAAGAGCGCGAAGATCGGTGAAAATGTGCCGATCGGATGCGTTAATTCGACGATCGATGGTTCGCACAACGACGAGCAAGATTTGATAAAGCTGAAGCACACGAACAAGATTAAGAAGGAAAATCAGTACCGTCCGATCTGGAAGACTATTTTCGGGGAAGCGGACGATAAAAAAACGATCGCGCCGCAGGTCGTCTTCTCGCCTCCGGGGTCCTCAAGGGAGAGATCAGATTTCTCCGGTAACGATGAAAAAAATCTTGAGTTTTCACCGAGCCAGAGAAAAAAAAGCTTCGCCGGAGATCGGAACGCTGAGCTATCATCCGAATCTCGATCCTCCGGCAGAGAAGTCTTCTCGAATTACCGGCCAACGACGGAACGTTACCGGTCGCCGTATCAAAACCAGAGAAGCGTTAATCTCGCGGCCGAGTTGACGAAGCTGGAGGAAGATTATAAAAATTTACGGTTGTCGAGTATAATGAGAGCCGTGGAACGAAATAACGAGGTGAGAGACAAGATCCCTGTGTACAAATCGGTTGGAAATAATTCCGCTCAAAGATCGTTTGATCTTTACGATGACGGGAGAAAATTTATTGGACAGCCTGCGAGGACGTCCAATCAATACGGGTCGAGGATCGGTAACGATTATCGGCAGGGACATAGTCCGATCTTGGGAAGAGAAACGCCTCGTCTCGAGGATGGCTTCCACGGGCGTGGAGCCACCCTGAGCCTCGACGTCGAGCTCGCCTTCAGACCCAACGAAAAATCAACCATTCCACCATTGAGTTCTGTCGCCCCCTTCTCCGATACCTGCTCCAAGAGAACCTCTCATCCGGTGACGACGACGCTTCCGTCCTCAGCGGAAACTCAGACACCGGCAGTTTTGAGGCAAAAACTAGTCAGCGACCGAGTGTATCCTTCCGGCGTAAGAGCGAATGTTTCCCCAGAGGATTCTTACCCGACGGAAGCCACCGCAAGACTGAGCCAAAAATTGGATGGCTACGTGGCCGATCTAATCGCCGATGCCGTGATGTTGAACAACGACGAAAACCCATCCAGCAACGACACCGTGACAACCCTCGAAGAAATTTACAGAGAAACGAGATTCGTAAATTCAATTACCGAAAGTAGCGTTCCCTTCGAAGGGACTGCGAAATATTTACACGGCACGGAGTACCCTGGAACTAATATTGATAACCCTGCCGACCGAGCGGAAAGTCCCACCGACTCGTCCCCGAGTTTTTCGAGCGGAAATATTTCCAGGGAGGACGCAATCCTGCTGAGTGGCTCATTGAAAAATCAGTTAGCGAATTGGCTGTCGCACGAGGAACGGAATACGTCAGCGCTGAGAAGTGCTAAGAGTAAGTTGAGGGAGCACCAAAACCTCGATCTTACGACCGCGCCAGAGGAAACTGACAATCCCGCTGAGGGATACGTCCGACATGAAGATCGATCGACGACCGCCGTCGCTGATCGAAGACCGGCCCAAGTTTACTTGGGTATCGACGAGCAGTACGATTCATCCCCGGTCGGCGATGATGAAAAAGCAGCCGAAAACCCGAGACAACGGAAGGAAAAAGCTCTGCCCAACATATTCCTCGATTACCCGGGGCCCGAGGCGATGATCGATCTCGCGCCGAAGGAAATATCGAGACATCGGAACGCTCCGAGATCGTGCCGATCGATCGCCGACGACGACGCCCTCTTCGTCAAAGACAACGATCGGCAGCGAAGCATCGATAAGCGGATCGACGACGAGTTCGAAGAGATATCGGACGCTCTTAAGGAAGCTGCCGATGGTCCGAAGATCGTACGCGAGAAGCCCAAGAGCGAATCGACTTTCGAGCAGGACGATTCGGTGGTGCGAAAGTTCGCTACGATGTTCGGCAAGAACATCGATGCTCAAACGGAACTGTTGAAACACACCGAACCATTTCTCGAGCCGGTATCCGACGTCATGTTGACCACGGGACATCGAATAGTCGTCGATCGATTCAAGATCGTCAACGATTTTCGAGAGATACCGGCCGCTCGTACAAAACTACCGCGAGAAACTGCATCGACCGATTCGGTGACGAATCTGCCCTCGAGAATGCGCGACCGGAAGCAAGGGTTTCCAGCGACCTCGCCTCCGGAATCGGCGACGATGATCGGTAATGAAACTGTCACTCGATCGGTGTCCGAAATACTCGAAACTACGAACTACCGAATAATGGTGGATCGACTCGAGCTTGTCGAAGACTTCAACGCGGTAGTGGGTAGAATACCGGCTCAAAAGAGAACATCAACGCAACCGAGCTCAACGGAAGTCTCCTCGACCTCGATCTCGACAGCAAAATCCGATGTCGTTGCGGCAGTCGGTACAGACATTTCCCATCGGAATGCTCCGTCGCCAGTCTTGACGATCGAAAAATTGAAGAAGGAACTGCGAAAGGAAGTCGAGCGTTATTCCTCGATATCGCCAGCTGGAAGCACCCTCGGAGAACTTCGAAAGCACCCGGTACCGTACAACGAAGTTCGCGAAGTTAATACGGAATTGACACCAGCGGAGAAAGTCGAGGATTCGATAACGGATGAGGAAACCCTTCCGCCGGAAGAGGAAACTAAACATACCACCGACGCTCTATCGAAAACTACACATTTCCCAAATACCGTTCGAAGTTTTATGACTTCGTCTATGGAGCGGAGTACAATTGACGAGGACACTTTTACTCGACTCGGAATAGAAAGATTCGACGCGAGATTCGTCAAAACCGGTCACGCCTTGCCGTTAAAGAGAGCCAACGAATTATTGGTACTTCTGGAAGAAGCCTCGCAATCTTCTTCCCAGCGAAGTTCGCGTCGGGGCGATAAGAGGTTCCACAAGAAGAGGCGTCATCGGCATCGCGATCGACGGTACAATCGTCACAAAAAGCTGTCGATGAAATCGAAGCGGAAAATCGGAGAACCGACGACGGTTCGATACATCGTGAGGGGAGGAAGCGAGAACGAGGATGACGAGCATCCTTGGTACGAGGCGACCACCAAGTCTGAAGTGACGAGATCGAAGGATCGCGGCGACGACGCAACGATGATGCCGGTTGCAGGAACGACCCAACAAAATCGTAAACGGAGATCCGAACTCGAAACGCCGGCAGATTCGCGAGACCCTGGTAAGAACGATCGGCGAGCGACCGAATCCCCGAACGACGCGAAACTGAGATTCACCGCTGGGAAGTTTTACGTATCGATCACGAGGATCCCTGAAGAAGAGAACCGCGCAAGGGTGGCGGGTTTGAGGATCGAGGAGATCCCAAAGATCACCGTTGAAGAATCCAATTTAGGCTCGGATCCCGACGAGGCGATGATCTCGTCGATAAAGTGGCCGGACAACTCGAGCGAGGTCGACGAGATGCCGATTTTTCGCGATACCAAGCATCTCAGTCCGGATGATGGATCGGACGGCACAGAAGTTGGGGAGAAGGTGGGAGAGACGATCGGAAGATCCAAGAGAAATTTGCAAAACTATTCGGCAAGGAATTTGCTCAAGAACGAGCGCCACGTCGGCAGCCGTACGCGCGGTGAGGTCATCGGTAGAAACAATAAAAGAAACTATCCAATGGCTTCTCTTGAGACCGAGCCGGAAGCTCAAATTTTTTACGAGTACGACGATAGCGAAGCTGAAAGTGCCGCCGATAGGGGAAACGACGAAAACAGCCGGAGTTCCGGCAGTGTCGTTCGCAACGAGATCAATCCGGTGAGCGATAAAAAATATCTTCGTGGCGTCGACGAGAACAGTGACGAGTCGAGTGTAAAATCATCGGAGATAATGCGGAGGGGTCCAGATCGTCGGTTGATCGTCGAACGGAGAGGTTCGCAGTCGCTAAATCATCGTCTCGATGGCCGATCGGAACGAGAAAGAGAAAAGGAAAGAGTATCGAATAATGTGGAACTCTTTCCCGCAGACATTGTGACGGAATCTTCCGCTTCGTTAGACACCGGGGAACGCGGACCAGGCCATTGCTCGGGTAATCAATTTGGTATAGAACCGTCGAACGGTTGGAAAGAAAAGATGGAACTGTTGAAGCTGAAGAAACACGCGGACGTTCTGAAGGAATACTTGAATTGGCGCCAGGACGTCGCACCGCCGGAGTCACACGGCATGCTCGGATACACGACGATGATAAGCCCGACAAACCCGAAGGAAGAGCAAACGAGCGATTTCTTCACGACCGATACTGTTCGGGCGTTGGATGACGTAAGTGCGGTGTCTAGAACCCTATCGACAGATTCCACTGTGGCCGACGGGTTCACGAGCACTCTGGAACAGCGTACAGACGTTACCGATTTTACGAGCGCGTACGACGATCGTTATGCTGCGAATGGAACGACGATCTCCGGCTCCGTCGGAACATCGTTAGTTCCCGGAGCTGATAATCGCTCGTCAAGCTTTTTGGGTGATTCATCGACCACGACGATTAAGGCACAAACGTCCACGGGTTGTCCGGTCAACAAGACCGCGGAGAATTTTCGGCACGACGACGAAACTTCTACCGGAAGGATCTTGCCTCCATGTGGGTACCAAAATGGCGGCGCCGCTACCTGCCTCGCGGAACATGAAAATGCAACTCGATCATCGACTTTTAACGCTCCGCCCGACGTGACCCGAGGTCATCAGACACACTTGTCAGATATCGACCGAGATCTGATAATTATCTCGGTCATTGAGAAAAATCGACTGAAAAACAAAACCCGATTTCATTCAACGAAACAAGATGGAAGGTCCAAGGTTCACCGAGCTGGTGACAATGTTGGATCCGCTCCGATTTTTCAGCAGCATCGCCGCCGCCATAAATCCAAGAACACCAACACACCAGTTGTTCATAAAATCAAAAAGATTCGATACAATCGTCGAGCAGGGAGACAACTGATGGCTCTGGAAGATCCCGATGAGAGGAACAACTCCGAAGAGTATGATCCGATGTTCAAAGACGAAGATGGAAATCGGTACTTAGATCCGTCCAGCGAGAAGAATTCTTCGTACGCCGTCGAAGGCGGCAGCGAAGAGTGGAGCCAAAAATGGAATGAGATAATCGAAAAGATAATCCACGAGAATTCGTCGAATCCGTGGAAATCAGGAAACTCGAGCGGGTTGTCCCTGAAGGAAGTGCCAGGCGAGAGGCGATCGGCGTTGCAACAACTGCACGTAAAAAACGCCGATAAGTACATCAGGCAAATAGCGAAAAATATCGTTCACAACACAAACATACACGAACGTAAGCACAAGGAAGGTCGCACCGCGACGCGTCGCGAGGCATCGCGAAGAAAACTACAGAGTTATCCGATAGCCCGAAGAAAAGTTGTCAGAAAGGCGGATAACGTCGAAGACTTCGGGAACTACGAAGACAAGCGTTCTGCTCCGAGGGGCGGATCGATGATCCATGATTCGTGCATCGCTCGGGGGGATTCCCCGGATCGGCACGCGCATCCTGCACCTCGTAACGCTATTGTGAGTTCCTCCAAGGAAACATCCGAACAGGAAAAAGGCGGCAGGGACTTTGCAATTTCGCTGAGCGGAAAGATTCACGTCGAAGGCGGAACGAACGGTCAACCAATGTCGATTAGCTTCGACACCGCACCGGAGATCGCGAGCGGAAACGACAGTGCTCATGCGTATCAAAATGGAACTTCGTCGATCGAGAATGGCACGAAGACCGATGGCGAAACTGCACCGAGCACCAACTTCCTGTCGAGTCTATTCAATATCGCTTCGGTCCCCAAGGACCCACCTCATCATCCGCAGGAGGAGAACACGAACTCCAGCGCAAACGCGACGATTCGTCAATCAGTGCGCGACGTTGACGGTGAAGCATCGCGGTACTCGCGGGAGAACAGTCGTCAAAAGTTTCCAAGCTTATCGAGAAAATATCCGAAGGTCAGGAAGTCCAGAGCCGTGGACGAAGAGGCTCTCGAAAGATTCGCCAGGCATCGCGACGACAGATCGTACGATCGAGAGTTGGAGGACATTGACGAGGGGGACGAAGTAGAAGATTATCCGGAATCCTCAAACGATGATAATTATTCTGATCTCGCTGATGACGATGGCAAGCCGTTTGTATCTGCCGAAAGGAGATCCCTGAACTCTCGAGACTCTTGTCCCGAGACGAACGGGTCTCCAGCTCCGGAGCATCGCAGCCTTAACCGGCCGGAGGTCAAAGTCATAAAGATAATTCCTCTGAACGCACCGAAGTCTCATTCCTCGTTATCGTCAATGTTTTCGAAGCACGAAGACGCGAAAGGGAGTAGAATGACTGCTTCCCAGTTGCCGAAGACGGAAGACGACACCGTGCCTGGAACAACAGTGAAACCGAGCAAAATCGAACCAGTCGAGCTGCCGGGGCGTGGAAACGAGGACGAGGACGCTTCGAATCGTATGCTAGACACCATGGAGGAAAACGATTATCCTTCGAAGTCTTCGGGATCTTGTTCCTCCGATAGAAATGGAGATGAGTCGGTCGCCCGGAACGAATCACCTGTCGACGGTCGAATTCCTACCAGCAGTCCGGTCAGCCTGAGGGTCATCGGTCTCGTCGGCATGAGGCAGCCTTCGAGAGACTCGACCGGCAATGCGAACGTCAACGCTGACCCCAACTACGCGATCATACCACTGGTCCACGTGAAGATCGAGCAACAGTCCGAGAACGTGGAGGACGGTGGTCCGGGCATCGAAACTATTAATCCAACGGAGAATCTCCATGGCGATCAGTCACCGTGCTCGAAATCCGACATGCAGAGCGAAGACGATATCCGCGGACCGGAAGTCGCTACGATGAGCATGGATAACGACGAAGAATTGAGGGAACCCGTTGGATCGTGTCCGGAATCCAATCGAAAGGACATTGAAACTCTCAAGGATTACTCGAACGACGGGAGACTTGATCGGACCCAACAACCGGAAGCGGTAAGCCCGTTCGTGGGAAATCGAGAAACGACGCCGAAGACGAGACTGGAAGACGCGCCGGATGGATCGGATTCAAGGAAGAAAATCCGGCTGAAGAACATGCTGGCGATAATGCGATTCATGAAGAAGATAAAGGAGATAATGAACGGAGAAGAGGCGTCGGAGCTTTCGGGTCGCGACGACAAGGATGTCGTGATAAAACTGGACAGAGTACTCGTACTGCCGAACAATCGGTCCTATGAGAGGCGAACGAAAACCGAGGAATCGGAGGAGTCTACCGATCGCGTAGTGATGATGGGCGAGGGTGTCAGACACGAACCCTCGGCGAATGGAATATATTTCGAGAAAAACTTTAATCTGTCGGTAAGCAAAGGATCCAACGAGGCTGCGAGTCCTCAGAAAATCGGCGCTGATTTTAACGGAACCGAGTCGGGAAATGGCTCTTCCGGCGCCAATTGTAAAACATCCGAAAGAGATCGGGACAAGAGCTTTCTGTTCTACGGCGGAAGTGACAAACTCGGAGGTCTCAATCAGTCCGTTGTGAAAGATTCGAGAGATCGGGAATTCTCGCCGATCGATCGAGGAAACGAAAATCCAGACCGTCCCAACGAAGAAGAGGGGTCCGAGGAAACTCACAGGCACAAGATTCGACTCATCGAGATGCTAAAAAATTCTCGGAAGGTCGTTGATCCGGATGATAACGAAGACAATTTTTCGCCGGGGTCGGATGCCGATTCGTCGCATCCTTCGGCCGTTCCCAACGACCCCGAGTCCAAAGACGGAGCTGCCATGCGAAATTTCGAGAGAAAATTTGACGATCGTCTACGAGGTCCGAAAAATCGGGAACTCGACGAAAACGGTCGAGGGGACGGAGTCAACAATTTTTCTTTGATTCCAAAAACTAAACGTCACCGATCACCGATGCGTTTACGGTCCAATCGGATGAGATACGATCTTCGCAAGGAGCGAGACGCGAAGAGCCAAATTTACCGAAGAAGGTCGCTGCCAACTGATCGTGAAGTGTCCCGTTTCAGTGGTAGAAAGTTCGGTAGATATGCAGCGGCTAAGGGCGGTCCGCAGGAAAAACGAGCGAAGAAGAAGAAAAAGAAGAAGAGGAGACGGAAGAAAAAGAAGAAGAAGAAGAAGAAGGGAAAGAGTCACGGAGAGGCGGCGGTCAAAGGGAAAGCTTGGTGGCCTTTCGGACGACAATTAATGAGTGCATCGGAGGAAAGACAAATTATTTCAGAGTCGAACTTCGATCGGAGCCAACTCGAACGAATCAAGACTAAGAGACATCGGGACCGTCGGGTTTCCTTGCCGTTCGCGGCTCGAGGAGGGCGCAGAGTACATCGTGCCAAGAATTCGCACGAGAAGAATAAGAAAAAACGACGGAAGCATAAAAAGGGAAAGAGAAGGAAGAAGAAAAAAAAGACGAAAGGAAGAAAGAACGAGAAAAAATCTGGTTCGAGAAGCAAAAGGCAGATCAGACCCGGCGGAACTCAGGTGCGAGGCGGACAGGACTGCATGGATCGTCGTCATCCTCCCGATGTCAATCCTGCCAAGTATCTCGAGTCTGCTCATTGCCTGCGATTCAGCGACATGTGGCAAGATACCAGACATTTTTTTTTTTTTTCATTTTTTTCAATCCGTTGACTCTGTCGAACGAAATTTTTCACGAATCGCAGGTACTCGGTGTACGAATTGGAAAGCCCGATAACGGAGCACACGGTGTATCTCCAGCTTTTCGAGAAGCATAGCCTCGAGGACGGCACGACCCATTGGGACGATCTCACCCAGGGTACGATGGTGAGAATGGGTACCTTCACGAGGCATCAGAGGGACAGCAAGCCGACGATTGTATTCACATACAGCGGTGCGAAAACCGAGAGCCAGAAGAGGGCTCTGAATTTGGATCCTGCGAAGCAAAGGCTATTGGTACCTTCGCCAGTACCGCCAAAAAAATCTTTCCAGCATCGCGAAGTCAGGAGTACGATAATTTTCGTCTTTTGAGAAAAAAAAAATATAGATATACACTGAGAAAAAAAAATTGTTACATGAACCAAGTTGCGTTCCCCCGCGTTCAAAAGCGTTATTTAGTTGGTACAATAAATTTTTTTGTCTGTATCGAAATATTTTGAATCGACTAAAGCGAACAATCGTTCAATAAAATAATGGTTTAGTTGTACCAACCAAATAACAGCTTTGAACGTAGGTGACCGCGTATTTGGTTAATCCAACAATTTTTTTTTCTCGGTGTATATATAAACTCTCGCTCAGTGATTAAAAAAATCAACTCTGAGCGTTACTTTAACGAAAATAAAAAAAAACCGTGCCGATAGGTGGCTTGGGCGAGTATCTGGTCGTGCAAGCTAACACGATAAGCAACGACGGCAACGATTGCGACAAGGCTGGCGTAGGGTTTGCGGCGTTCTCGAAGCAAGAGGATCGTTGCGGCAGAGCCAAGGGTAGCTGTTTGAGAAACCAGCCTCTCGCTTACTGGAGACACGATACGGTAAACTTCGTTAGCCGTAAATGTCGGATAGAGCTATCGATATACATAGTAAATGGGCGGGCAGAGTAACGCTCCGTCAGAGGCACGCGCTATAAATGTATATTGAATAGAGAATATCGACTCTGCCGATAGGAAGCACGAGAGTCTGGAAGACGGGGCTGCTACTTCTTGAGCAACTTTGCCAGCGTTCCGACGAATCCCATCAAGTACAACGTGAGCGGAAGCGGAAGTCGTGAGTATCTGGGCCTCGAGTACCACTCGGCTCACGTGTCAGCGATCGATATCGAAGTTCGAACCGACTACAATGCTATCGTCAGAGTTGGGTGAGTTGTTGCGCTGCACATGACTGGGCGCACATAGCATATATTGACGGGGATATGCGGGGTAATGCCGGTCATATTTAATACGGTAGACGTGAAACTGCATTATCCCTCCATGTGGCAAAAAATGTAGGCGACAAAGTTTTCTTCGAAAAATCTGAAGTAAACAAAAATAATCACACGTAAACAATTGCCCGAATATTGAAAAAGATGGTCGAACTACGCGATAAAAAAGTAGTGTTAGTACATTGAATAAATATTTCTTGTCCACAAATGTCCACAATATTTTTTCTTGACAATGTTGCAATTTTTTTTTTCCTATCAACGAACCATAAAATTAAATAAAAACAGAGTAATATTAACAATTAAAAAAATAGTAAAATTAATAACTTTCAAAAATTGTTAAATTAACGCCTTAAAAAATGTACTTCTGTGGACGAGAAACGTTTGTTGAATGTAGAAACTCTTTTTTACCATTCAGCGGCGAAAGAATTGACGAAAGGTTACTTTTGATACCGGGAGATGAGCTCTTCGTACGGCGATCCGCATTTCCCAATTTTCCTCGAATTTACAGCGCATACAAAGTACGGTATTGTAGCTTGGTATATACTGCGGAGCTTGCTTGTCTCCCGAGAACCCAGGGATAAACTCGACAAAGTATTCCATTCTGTCTTCTCCAATCCCATCAACTCCTTCAGTTCTCATACCCCGTGCTCTGTGTAGAGCTAGCTCGCCAAGTTTTCCCCAGAAGCGAGCGGAATATAGTTCGCTCGAGCACACACTCGATTTCGCAGATCTTCCGGTCGAGTGACCGAGGTATACGTAGACAGTACCGCGCTCGAGCACACTGTGGTTACTGTGGTGATAAGCAACATGGGTCTTACTTCGTCGCCGTACCAGCCGAGAATCACCGATTGTCCAACGGGACTTCCGGTTTCCTGGACCAGGGCCAAAGGAATCATGCAAGTTATACCACCCCAGCACGATCAACGAGTGACGCTCGATCTTTACGGACAACTATCGATCAATGGTTTTCACTGTTCCGGTAACATCTCAATCGATGAGACATTTATTTATTTTCATAACAAAATTTCTTTTTATGATATATTTTTTAAATTATTATGCATGTTAAAGAAGAAATTGTGTGATAGTTTTATCTGTGAAAAGGGCCAATAAGCAAGATAATTTCTCGGCCAGTAGATTTCCGAGTGCGATATATGCCCGATGTCTTATGTGTCCAGTCGAGGTGGTCAATCATCGCGGCGAGTTAGTGGCGATGAGAAGGATAAGAGTTCAGAAGATGGATCGATGCTTCTGCGTCTGGCACTGTCTGTGCGCCTGTATCGGCAGCGTGAGCGGAATGGGATGTCAACCGATGTCACCGGAACACTATCACGCAGCAGGCTTTCAGGGACCGGTTCCAGTCGTAACCACCGAGACGTCGATACTCATGAATGCCGTCAAAGACGTTCTCATGCTCAGTGCACTTCTCGTACTGCTTCTATTGCTTCTAGGTAACGTTTCGTAGTATATATGCTCTATACACACTCTAAAAAAAAATACAGTACATTTACCAAATACATGAGTGTTCATAAGTGGAAAAAATACTATCGTATTGGCCGTGGATCGATTTATCGAGGGAACTTTATAATTACTTTATAATGTTTCAAATTTACTCAACTGGAGATCTTTATTTACGTTTCAGGAATTCTTAAATGGTTCGTGGGTATGTTCGTCCCGGCGGTGGGCAGATGGGGACTCGACAGCCTCCTCGAGGGTAGTAGGATAGAGAAGTATCTCGAACCGGAACTCAAGTGCCGATGCGTGGTGACCGACGACGATGGGGCGCCCGTGCATCCGGACACGGGTCAACGAACTGTTAGAATTTGCAGCAGGTAAAAGAAAGATAAAACGTAAATCGTTCACATACGGTAAAAAAAAAATATATATTTTAAATCAATAAAGTATTCATTTTCGAATGACTGTATGAAATCCGCAAACCATCGAATAACTTTACATCATTAATTTTATTTATGCGCCTTACAGAAAGCTCGAGTTCGTCCTGAACTTTATATTCTTCCTGACCTATCCGATAGCGATATGTTGTAGCTACTTCAGAAGATCATTGAACGCATCGAGACAACGTAACTGTTGTCCGGACGAATCGAAGGTACGTAATTTACAATTAAAATCCGATATGTTGGTAAATATGAAAATTATCAAAAGGTCTAAAAATATTTTTCGCAGATGTGTCTGATAAACGAGAAAGGAAGCTGTCCGAAGATGATATGCGTTAGTACGTACGGCGACAGTAGAAACTCCAAGCTCGAGGCCGAAGACACGAAATACGTTATGAACGAGCTTAAGAAATCGCAGGAGTCATTGGAGAATCCAAAGAGAACGAAGGTAGGACTGCGTGTACGCAAACGTGAATCGTGATGGGCGGCTCAAAAAAAAAAATCGTCACTCCGGATGGCTGTGCGAAGACGGCAATGCGCATGCGCGCGTGCGCGCGCCACTCACAAAATTGGGATATTTTGTCTGTGTGCGCGTATGTCACGCGGTCAATGAACGGAAGTGACTGCTGAGTGGTTATCGAGTAGATAATTAAGCAGACAACAACAAAAAATTTTTACAAAAAATGAATAAACAATCTCGTTATAATAAAACATTACCATTAGGCGTGTGCAGCGACGATTGAAGTAAAAGCACGTTTGTTTCGTATAAATAAATGTGTATGCAGACAGAATATGCCTTTTTCTTCTTTGGCTCCTAAGTTTTAGGCGAGAACAAGAAATATATAGAGAATGCCTATCATATTCTCTTCCAGAAGAAAGACGGTCATAGGAACGGTTCGGGTAAAATTTTATCGAAAAAATCGTCGCACAAAAGTAAGTAAAGGGCGTTTGGGAGTTAAAGCAGAGTGCACAGTGGTAAATCGTTACTCGTGCAACGACATTGTTCGCGACAGACAGGAGCCCCTCGGACGTTAGCGCAAAGAGATTCGTTGATGATCTGCTGAAGAGGAGAACAGTCTTTCGAAATCTGACGGAACCAGTCGGTGGCCTTTTGGTACCGGCCGGTACCGCTTACTGTCTTCGCGGTTACTTCCTGAACGCCGAGGACGGTGGTTACAGATTCATAACTCCGTGTCCCTTCAAGCAGGTCAGTCAGCCGTACAACGCATTCGTAGTCGATCCATGAAATGGTATCCTGTTAAAAAAAAAGATTCGTGCATTCAACAACAAAATGTCCTCCGCAAACGTTCACGTTTTCCTTCTTATTGACTTTACCATTTTATTAAATAAAAAATATGGTTCGTTGGTAAAAAAAATGTTATTAACAAACAAAAGAATGCTTCGACTTTGTGGAAAAAAAATGTTTGTTAAATATACGAATCTTTTTTGACTCTGCAATATGTCTTATTGGGCGAGACAAGATTTAACCAAGAGCATTAAATCTTTTGACCGCAGCACTGGTTGATCGTGAACAATCAGAAGAAACCTTCGAAGCCGCCGGAAATTTATCCGAGCAACCACTTCATGCGGTCGTTCGGCACAGCTCGCGATGTCTACGAGAGCAACGAATTGTCACTGACCCCGCAGGGTATATGCGTAAACGTGCAGTACCTGGAGGACAGATAGTTTTTTTTTTTTTTCACCGTCGAGTTATCTCCCCTGGGGCCTAAGTTCGAGGTTTCACGGAAGGACTTCCGGGCGAGTCATGCGCAGGCGCGAGATAAACTTGAACGCGAGAAAAAATAAAAATAAACAACTTCCAGCACTTTGCACATTTCATCTCCGGTGCCATATAGTGCCAACCTACACGATAATATACATATCGCGTATCGACGGAAGTCAGTGACCTCGTAATTCCGAGAATAGAATATATATATATATCTTTTTTTCTTCATATATCCGTAGCCGCATAAAAGAGGCTCGACTTTAATAGACTATTTATATTTTATAACTTATAAATATATACATGCCCGTGAGGCAGATACATCAAATGACTTTCGATTTATCGGATATGCTTGAGATATTGTGGCTCGCTTCGTCGGGCAAATATTATTTTCTCATATTCAACGCGACGCGAAGAACAGAACTAGAATAGTATAATAGGGAAATAGTTATCGGGGTCTGGCAGGGGGTCCCTAGGGGGGGGGGGGGGAGGGGGAATAATCAGCCCTCCAGAGGGTGGGACAAACATGCAAACAAATTCACAACTTTCTTAAACACATAATAGAAGATATATAGTCCCATATATATAAATTTATATATGAGACACATATATGTATACAAACATAGATATTGTGTACCATCCACTATACGCGTTGTATAGCGACGATATGACCCGAGTTGTGTATACACCTGTCGGCAGATACGTACGTGAATGAGTTACGCGAGCGTCGTTACCAGTTGGATTGTACAGCGGCAATGTGGTTATCGTACCGCGAGGCACAGAGGAGAAAGGTCCTTTCACCGGCACGCTTTATAGGTCTGGTGTCGCTGCTTGTCGATTGTGAGAGGTGTTTGTGCACGGCACGCTGACCTCGCTGCCGCTACGGAGAACCCGGCGAAACATTAATAATTCCGGGCCGAAAAAAGTCGCGGAAAATTGTTTTGTTACTGTGAAAAAATATATATATTTTGCGGATGTAGAGAAACGAGGGAATTTTCGGGAAGTTCACGATGACAAAATGTTTTTTTTTTTAAATGAAGAATCTGACGCCCCAAGTGGAGCGGTCGAGTTTCCTTGCCTACGGATTGCCGGGTTAAGCAGTTGTCAAAGTCCACCAAAAGTTTCGAGCTCAATCTACCAAATATTTAGGCGCTCGCGTGCCGAGATAACGAGGGCATGGCTCGCGTCAAGGGCTCCGTTCTAATACCGTGGCGATGGAAGAGAAGCCAACGCCCTTAGACGAAAGACCGACGATAGTCGAAGGCCTGGCTGAAGAAACAAACCGGCAGAACACGCGCTTGCTTGGGGCACCGGCCGGGCCCCTCCGGACCCTAGCGGATGTTGTTGCTTCAAGAAAGAGGCTCCCGTTTCGGCTAAAGCCCTACGGGAGGGAAAAGGGAGACCCTTATAAGAAGTTAAAATAAGAAGCCTGTTGTTACCGGGGCGGTAGGGTGGCATAGTCCCCGAACGGTTATCCCCCGAAAAGAGTAACGCGGAAAAGTGGTGACATCGCCTCAGGTCCCAATAAAGCTCCGTCCATGCTCGCACTATTATGCAGAAAATACGCAAAATCCGCAGAACTTTTTTTTTGTTAAACCGCAGGGGCATCCGGGACGGTAAGATATCCAAGAAGTTGTGATCCCTTGGGAGCTTCTCATTTCCGCAACCAATAACCGACTCGCCGAGACTCTGCCCTCCCCCCCGGAAAGGCCCCGACGGGGGGTCTAAGTCACGTTCGAATGATAAATACCGTCGAGATACAAGGAGGTGGTGCGGACCTATCGCGCACGTACCAAAGTGCACCCAGGAACATCCGTATAAACCACGCAGCCACGGACCAGCAAGCAAGCCGCGGGATATCCTATACGGTTGTGCAGCCGTATCGCGGGCGCCCCGGCTCGGGCAGAAACTCCTCGCGAATGAGCGGCCACCACGAGTTCCCGAGGAACTCCGGTAGTTTAACTGGACGGCGAAACGTTGGACCGCGCGCACCTACCAGCGATACCTGCACATCCACCTACATACAACAGGAGGATCGGATGAGCCTGAATATCCGCGAATGGAACGGCGCTATCGCGAAACCTTCGCCGTCGCGGCGAGAGAAGCACATCTGGTGTCGAACGGCGGGTGGGGCGCGGGTATGGGTATGGGTATGGCATGTGCGGTCTCCTCCTCCTCCTCATCCTCTTCCTATCCCGGCGTTCGGCTTCGCATCGCTCGGGCACAATGGTGATTAAGGGAACAAAAGCTGCGTACCGTGAATATCCGCGCCGCAGCGACTGCCTACCCAACTCTCGCAACCTCCATTGTATATTGCCCTCGCTTAAACGCGGGGTTCGTTCGGCGAACGAGAATACCCCGGGTATCGTCGCGACAATGAGACTCTCGCGAGCCTCCACCGTAATGCCGTGGGCTCCACCAGGACGCAAATACTTTCACAACCGTCGTCGCGCCGCGGATGGAAAAACACCGGGAGATCGGGGGTACACCGGCTCGTTGCGGTGTCACCGCCGCAGTCGCGTAATTTCACGGTAAAGGGTTGAGAAATTTTACCGCGGGAGTTTATCGCCGCGGGTAACTTATTTAGGAATTCCTGACGCTGGATGGATGCGCGCGAGATGCGGAGGTGAAATATCCGTTGCCACGCGCGTCATGAGGGATGATTTAACTTCGGTCGGAATTTACGATTAGCTGGAGCCGCCGTCGGCGGGTTTAGGCTATTTCATTAAACCGGAGACTCGTGCAGTATTATCGCGAGCGCGGTTGACACTCGTCACGCCATGGCCGGACGGATGGCTGCGGCTTAATCGCAGATTATCATTGTCCGATAACGTTTATTCGCTGATTTTTATTGATCGTTGATTCTTTTTACGGGGTCTGTGAGGGCTGCTGGTTTTTTTATTTTCAATAAATGAATAAAATTTATTTTTGTGCTGTCAGGGAAATTGCAGTTTTGGGTGACTTCATGATAATAAAAAAAATCTTCCTCTATGAGGAAGCAATACAGAAATTTTTGACCAAATTTTGTCGGTAAACGAACAGCTGCAAGTTTACGGCAGAAGTGTAGATTGAGGTGATAACAAAAATCTTGTCTATTTAACCTACATTCCGGTTCTTTATCAGCCCGATTATCGTAGTCGGCTCTCTATCGTTCTCGCGGTCGGAGTTATGCAAAAAAGCTTCCTCTATGAGGAAGCAATACAGAATTTTTGGGCCAAATTTTGTCGGTAAACGAACAGCTGCAAGTTTGCGGCAGAAGTGTGGATTGAGGTGATAACAAAAATCTTGTCTATTTATCCTACATTCCGGTTCTTTATCAGCCCGACTATCGTGGTCGGCTCGCCATCGTTCTCGCGGTCGGAGTTATGCACCGTAACTATCTCGTGTTCTTAATTGCACCACAGTATATATGGTTTATCTATCCCGTAAGACGATAACCCGAGTACCTAATTCCGGTGGATCACTTCCTGCCCCCCCATACACCGCTTGACTACCGTTATACCAAAGGGGTCGCCCGATAAAGATTCTTTTTCCTTATTTTTCCTCTTCCTCTCCTTCGCCTCTTCTCCTGTGTCTCCTCGCTCAGCGCGTCTTCCCGGTTCGGTGATATACGCTGCTTTCGGTAAAGCTTCGCTTTCACGGTAGAGTATGACGCTCGGTCGTTTCATTTTCTCATCTACCGGCGTCGCATGCGACACTATCACGCCGGTGCTTCCTTCTGCTTCTGCTACACCGTTGCTGCAGGCCAAGAGAGATCGAGTTCTTGATTAACCCCTCAAAGACCCCGCCCCCCCACCCCCCCCCCCCCCCCCTCCCCTCGACCGTTCCTCTCATCCGAGAGCTCTTCGGGCAAGCTATCTCGGAATCGTGTCGTTTGTCAGTAAGTGGATAAACTCCTTCGTTCTCGCGCCTCGAATCATTATTATTGGTCCTCGATAATACAATGTAGGGGAGGAGGGAGAGAGGGGGGGGGGGGCGAGAGCGGGGCAAATCGGAACACTGTGGCAAAACGGACCATTTTCATCAATTTTTGGAGAAAACTTACAAAGGTTACAACAATAACGCTATAATAAAGTATAGTCTGACAAAAAAAACGTTGTCCCAAATTTTTAAAAAATCTCTTTCATTCAAAACTTTGACCGTCGAAGTACGATTTTTTTTTTTCATGTAAACCTCGACTATTGATAAATAAAAAAAAATTTTATCATTCTCCATGAGATTCCTATCGCAGCTATAACGGCTCACGATTTCCATAAGAAATAACACCGAGCCCGGAGCCAGAGCGCGCTCGGTCGCATCGAACGATTTGAAATTACCTGGAGGCGTGGTGGACGCGGAGGGAGCCCGGATCGCGGTTCTGTACTGAGAGACCTCTATCGAGGGGGGGAAAAAATTTCGAGTGGGAAAACTGGTTACGGAACAGCGAGCCATTCACTCCGTCCGAGACGCATCTTTGTATTTATTGTATCCGTTCGATAAATTCATCGAGTATCGTGTAAACGAACGGGACCGTGACGCTCGTAACATTATCATCGGAATCGTCTGGTTAGAATCACACTAAAGCCATCCGAGAAAATTATCGTTAGGGCGCGGAGACCACGAGAACAAAAATTAATATTTGCCCGACTATTTTAAGAAAAGTTTCCGTCTGGTCTCTCGAATTCAAAGTTTGCACATAATTTACCAGACGCCGAGACGAAATTAAAGCTAGAATAAACGTCCCCGATGCGACGATGTCGGAGTCCCTTGGATTCCTTTGAAAGACTCTTTTACCGTCACTCGGTCTCGCCTCTGCCGTTCTCGCATTTTTTTTTTTCTATTTATTTCGCTACTATGTGACTGTGCATCGCCGGGATGCACGCCGTCGCGCAGCACCCGCAATTTCCGAGCTCTGAATCCGCCGTACGCCCGCACACAGTATACCTCGTTCGGTCTCGTAGTACCTTTGCGTTTTACACGATAAAAAATAAACTAAAATAAAGAAGAAAAAAAAAAATTATAATGAAGATAAAAAGAAGGAAGGATACGCGACGTACGTGTGTGGAGGGGGATAAAGGCAGTCGTGCGTAGGCTGAAAAGCCGTTGGCTCCGGTCTTTTCATCCGTACAGAAATCGGGAGCTGGCACACGTACGAGGATGATGGGGTTGTGCGGATCGTCTAAACGAGGCTTCGTATTATCGGGTCTCAAAAATCGTTTCTTTTTTATTTGCGAAATTGTAGGGTAAATTTGACGATAACCGGAAACAGTTTGTGAAGTGCCATCGACCCGAGTCCTTCGGCCCTTTTATTTTTATTTTTACTAAAAAAATGTTGTAATTAAACATATAGTACCGAAATGCAGCAACTGCGTAACCGGAAGTTCCATATTCTTGGTAAAAAGTCCACGCCTTTCTTAATTATCCACTGATACGCATTAACCCTGTCCACCCAGCGCGATCAACGGGAAGCAGTATCGGGCGTTTTGCAGATTCTGCCTGCTCGCAAAACACCCGTCCAGCCCCACCCCGAACGAACTCCTCTTATTTCTATGGGGAGCACGGGTGACTAATACGAGCGTTGACGAGAAACAAAAAGAATGAGAGAGGACGTAAATAAAAAGGGACTTGAACGAGACCACACGAACTTGTACAGCTCTTGAGTCACACGCGTTGAATAGTTGCACCCGCTATCCATATATATATATATATATATATATATATATATATATATATATATATATATATATATATATATATATATACACATTTTTTACAGAAATATGCCCGCGTATAAAACGCACACGTGTACCATACACCGTGTACGTATTCCGAACCGAATCGTGCTGTTGCATGGAAGAAGCCCCAACGACTATGCTGCGGTAAGCGCCTCGACGAGACGAGCGTATGTACTCATGGATCAGTCGTACTTCTGCGCGTTAACGAGCAAGATATATACGGTGGATCGGGAACGAAGCGATTCGACGGGGGGGCTTCCGAGGAAAGACGAAAAAAAAACACCGCATAACGCAGTTTGCTGTGTCTGTGGCCGACCACGGTAACGCGCAGTAAGAAATAGAAATCAGTATTAAAGAATAATAAAAAAAGCAAAACGAAAAAAAAAAATGGATACGTATAGAAAGGATATTATGAGATGAAATATTTATATGTATGCGGTAGCTGACTGGTGGCGAGTGCGAAATTGATATTTGTTACGGTAGTGCTACACATAATATATATATCTGCTCGTCTGGAACTCCCCGATGTTTATGAATTCCTGTATCGTACTTGTGTGTAAAACGAAGCTCTCACTTGCACTACCGAGATCAGAAGCTGCATCGTGATTCACGGACGAGAGATCGCGGTTGTGGTGTATACATTACCCATACGCGGATACACAATTACAAGGGTATTCACGGACACGCGGTGTGTTGCGAGGCCAATTACACGGATTCACGAACAACGCTCGGACTTGCGGGGCGCGCTTGCATACGACGCTGATATTTATTTTCATCCGAACGGAATTTTCGCAAATATATAGTTTTACGTATACATATCATACGAACAAAAAAAGTTTGTTATTTTCCATTCGTGTTAACGCGTCCGGCCTCCGGATCGTCGAATCATCTCGTTCCCCTGTCTAAACTGCGAGCCTGTTATCAGAAAGCGTAAGAAACCTATCGATTTAACAACGCGACGGGGTAGATTATTTCCAGCATCAACACCGGGTCAGCTGGGAAATACTCGTGAGTGCAGTCGATAAATACACAGTCGAAGAGCAGAGTCGCGTGGCGAAGCACGGATTCACGGACACAAGGGAACGTGCGCGCGCAATCGTGTTGACCACGTGGGGTCCGAGCATTCGGCTGTAGTCGGCATCTCTGGGCCTCAGTGCGAGCGCGAGGACGTCTGCGCGCAGTCTCCGTTCGGCGTCTCCCCGCCGCTCTTCAGTTTCGCGGTGGACCCCGACGCGCTCGGACCGTCTCGCGCGCAGTCTCCGTTTGGCATCTCCCCGCCGAACGACAGTTTCTCGGAGGGCCTTAACGCGCTCGGACAGTCTCGCGCGCTGAACCCAACGAATCTCTATACTCGCAGTCGGGAGAAGCCGGGAACGACTCGTGTATAGTAAACACAACGCCGCGCTACAGTGTCGTCCCGTGCGTATTATTACACTGTGAAGAGAGGTGAGGTCCGACTCGACTGACGGCATTCTATCTCGTTCTCTTCGACTCGGAACATCGGTCTCACTCGATCGTGTTTCTCCCGTTGTCGCTCGACCAATAAAGATTATTCTTCGGTCCCGATACGCCAATCCGATCGAAGCCCAAGCCTCGTCGTTTTTTCATCTTCATATTCTTCCACTCCAATGG
This sequence comes from Exephanes ischioxanthus, assembly GCA_958510785.1. NCBI lineage: Eukaryota > Metazoa > Arthropoda > Insecta > Hymenoptera > Ichneumonidae > Exephanes > Exephanes ischioxanthus. Next base: position 6,883,505 of record OY294024.1, read on the forward strand.
GCTCCGATCTTTTTTTTCCCGCGTAACCGTCGTAAGACGCATGCACCGGGATCGCCTACGGTCTCGCAATTCGCAATTTCTCGGGAGGCTTGTCGAATATATATATACAATATATACTGCACCGACCAACCGTTCCCTACATCCAGGAACGCAACAGCCGAGGCAGTCGATGCTACTCGCGCTGCTCCCTTTACCGTAGCATTGATACATGCTCCATTCGGATTCACTACTAGCACTATATATGTACTGCTACAACGCTTCGCTTCACTCGTCGGCAACGCGCCGATCTACGCCGGAGCCGATCGAGATTCGACGGAACTAGACGAAGCCGAAGCCGAAGCTCGCTTTTACAGGAGCTTTTATTTCTCGGCGTAACGGTTTTCTTTTCGTTTGGATTGCAGTGTCTTACTTGTGATTGAATAAGTGCGCGTTAGATTTTGCTTCGACGCTTTTGTCGGCGGGTTCTTTTATTTCGTTTTTCGCAGTTTGTTTCAACGTTTCAAAACGTATCACGGATATCGTTGTTCTATCGTTATTACGTTTTAAATCGTGTTGTAACCTTTGAACGGTGGTGGTGCACGAAATTGGCGGTGAATGACCATATCTCGGGTGCGGTACGGACGCTCGAGCCGGGCTAACGAGACAACGCTCTAGAGCCGCGAGGGGGTATCTTTATCATATACCAGCAACGTACCGTAGCTCGAGCGAGCGCCTCGAGTCGGAGATAGTTCGAGCGTTCGGCATCGGACAGTCGTAGGCGCCATTCGAATTGGCAGTTGGGACGTTCTCGCGGCGCTTGTATTGACGTGCGCGTATATGAGTTATTACTTTTACCGTGCCGTGTTTTAAATCGTTAAGTGCGCTAAGTGTTTTTTTTTTTTTTCACATCGTGGACAGAGGTAGAAGAAATCTGAGGGTAGCGTGGAAATTGCCATGGGATTAATAATTTCGTTGGACCGGAATCAACATCGCGGAGCGGCATATTAAAGTAAAGGTAGATTATGATCCTATCATTTTTCTGCTCCGTTGAAATATTATGACTGCATTATCGTCAAATTTTTTCTAATACCGGATGATCAGCATTTTTTTTATTATTTTTTCGCGGACTCGGCGTCGAATGGGACTTGCGATTAACAAAGACTTACGGAAAAAGTGTTGACTTCATTCTTTTAAGAAGGTAATAGCGATACATTTTAAATCTAATTTTTCAATTGTCGCCATTGTTTTCATAGGTTATTAATGGCGATGATAATTTTTCAAGTATCGGTATAAATCGGCTGAGTGGTGACATAATTCGAATTTTTTTGCTGCGTACAACATTCACACGGTTTTGCCAGCAGTGCGTGGACCGAAGTATTATTTCTCGAACAATAAAAAATTGACTCACGCAACAACCTGCTGTATTTACTTCGTGGCAGGTGAGGCGATGAAACATGCAAGTGCCGCGATTCGATGCGTGCCGATGACGCGACACGCCTTCCGAGACAAGTTGAGACTTTTTTATTTTTTACTTCCACTCTCGTACGATACCCGAGAGGCGAGCAGGAGAAACGAGATATCCGCGGCTAAGGATAGAGAGCGACGGAAACATTAGGGTTCTCCCACGATTTTTTTTTAGGAATTTCTCTTTCGTAAGACGCCGACTATCTCCGCACTCTCTCACTCTCCCTTATCAGCGTAGATTGTGGACGCATATAGTCGGCCCATTCATAGCCGGGATGATTTGATGCATCAGGGCAGTTTCCTGTGTTCCACCTCTTTGATAATTCTGGACAAAACCTCGCAGAAACAGCGCTTGTATGGACGGATGTTTTTTTATTTTTTATCGTCTATATTCAACTGCGAATGAAAAAAATATCCTCATCTACAAACTCAGACGTAACGTCCGGGCATTAGTTCTAAACGCATCCGGTTATTACAAATTCTTTGAAGAAAATATACACATATATTTCACGATCGTAAGTTCGTGATCTCTGTTGCTTTATGAAAGCTGATGACCAACGATGGTTCGCGAGATAATCGCACACCGGTACTATAAATATATCGCGCGAGGCGTTCAGGAATGTAAAAATGTTTTTTGATGCAGTCGGCATCCAATACGCTCATGCAATTGAAATTGGTCATGCGTCGGAGACACGAACACAGTAGTGGTGGTCACGGCTAGGCAGTTACGTCTCGAATGGCAATCGTTTCCGTATAGTTCTCGTATATCGGTAGTTCTTTTTTTTTTTCGTCATCGACGATGCTCCTCGAGCCGTCGGGCAATTGTGCTCTGAACGAACAAATTATTATAGCACCGCGTTCATTCTTCCCGACACTCCTTGTGTCCGCGTGCCGATGACGCTCGAAGTTCGTGATCCCGATTACTCCGGGCGAAAGAGAACGGCGCATCGAAGCGAGAATAAGGAACGTAAAAAAAGAAATGGGCAGCTGTGTGATGAGGACGGGGGGGGGGGGGGGGGGGGGATGCTGGACCAGCTTCTATAGCGGTATCTTTGTGTGTACGAATGCACTTGTTGGACACGCGATCGTGGTCGGAATACAGGCAGCCCATTTTATTTTTTTAAATATATGTAACGAATTTTTTTAACGTCCAAGAATTAAATCGATTGTAGTATTGACGAGGCTACTTGATGCGCTTTGCCATGCAAATGAGGGTAGACCGAACATCGAACAAAAGGTTAACATTTTTATTTTCTACTTTTCTTTTTTTTTTCATTCTTTTCTGAATTTTTCGTCGGGACGAACGAAATTTCGAAGAGTACGAATGTGTATACAGTATAGCCGGAGAGCGAAACGGATACGTGACATAGACGCCGAGGTCCGTAACGAGCATATCGGATTTCGCCCGCTGGAGCCACAGGGGGATCAAAGTAAAATGCTCGGAAAAGGGGATAAGAGTTTTTTTCACAGAGAGTCATTGAGCGTATCGAAGTAGCTCTTCCGATGCCGGATCACGTATTCCACGTGATCCGGCCAGTTTTGTTTACAAACCGGCAAACGCGTCGTGGCCCGACGATTTTCCGATCCAAAAGTCCGAGTCGACTTGTCGTCGGCCAGAGTTCGACGGGCTTCAGCGAATCGAATAATATTTCAATCATTTTATTCCCGGTTTTATCACGCTAATCGAGCAAGGGTTTGATTGCATCGATGAAAAATGAAATTGTTTTTCAATTTTTAATTTTCATAAAAGTTAAAAGTAATTAAGGCATCGGGTGCCTGGGAGCAGTCTCTTTATTGTCGCCGAGCGACAATAAGAAAGGTAGTCGATCGGCTATTAATAATTCACCAAGTTCGGGTAATTAATTTCTCGTTTATGAGCACTCTGGGGATCGGGTGGGACCCAGCACAGCGCTTCGAGGAAAGTGGCGGATAATGAGCTAAACCCCTCCCCCCCCACTACTTCAACCGTTTTGATGAACGAGCTCGATATACAAATGGGATGAGAGAAAGTTTTTTTTTGTATATTTTCGATTATTATTTTTAACTTTTTGCATTAATAGGATTTTCTAGACCCCGATTCGTTCACTACGCACATACGCATATGTGTATGTATATCTTTCGTGAAACCTTATTTCTTTAAAACAATTCGCCGAAGTATTTATACGCTACCCCGGTACATTATTATTTTTTTTCTGTTTTGTTTTAATTATTTTTCTTTTTATCTTCGATCGTTTCTGCGTCGTCTCGATTATCTCCCGCAAAAATTTCAAGGCCGTGCGTGACAGCCATCACTCTCGCGTGTAGGGGTTTCGAAGGATGCAATGCAGGTGCGTGAATGCCGAGTGAAAATTAATGAAGGTACCGGCGCGACAGTCGCAGTCGCGGGGCACCCGGATCGCATTACCAACACTTCGAGGGCTACGTCGCTGCCGATCGATGAAGGGTCAAACCGCAGTGTGAAATTCTGTACCAACAGCTCATATTTCATTGGTTATTTTGATATACGAACGAAAACCTCCGGAAAGCTAGTAATTACACTTTTCGCTTGAACTGTGAAATTATATGGTTTTTTTTAAATAATTCGACCTGTAGATTTTTTTTATTTTTGCAAAATGAGGCCTTGAAAGAGTAAAGTGTATAGATAATGTAAGAAACGAATGAGGCAAGACGGACAACTATAAAAATAAAAAAATAATACATTGTACGCGAGACAACTTTTCAGACTTAGTTGAAGAATTAATGTTCAAAGATGAAGAATTAATTCTTCGTAGTAGAAAAATTGTGTTTTGAGAAAAGTCGAGTATTTTATTTTTCAACACAACGAGACATTTTTAATCGACGCGAGAGACATTGGTTGTTTGCAGAAAAACCATTGTATTCGCTGCGACTCGACGGGAGGTCAAACGTTATTTTTCATTTACAGCGAAAACTTAAGAACCTCTTTGCGTCTCTTTGTTCGTACACTTGGTATTCTTATTTTTCGTCATTCGCTATTTTTGCCTCTCGGCTTCGACTTCCCTTTCGTGCCTTCTTTCCGCTCGCGACTCCTGTAGCAGCGGGGGCACGAGTGCAAGTCTAGCAGGGTTGAAGCAAGAAAAAGAGGTGAAAGAAAGGGAATGAAGAGGACGGAGAGAGCCACACGGTCGCCAGAGGGGCCACATGTGGGACGGGCCCCTGAACCCTCGGCCTCACGCGGAGTTTCCGACCAAAAAGCAAAAAGGACTTCCCGCTTTGCCAACGCCGAGAATAAAGTCAAAGAATAAGAGTGCAGTGATCTCGCGGCTGCTGGTCGTGTCGAGGCTCCCGTGGGACTCGAACGGACACACGGTTCTTCGCAAAAGCATCGACTTTCGTTTTTTTTTTTTATGCCTTTATTTTACTTTCAATGTTTTTCAATACCGACTTTTCCTCACTACCCCGCCCTTCATTTCTGGTTTACGGCTAATGCCTTCTTCGCATATCGGAATATTCTCGAGTCATGATGACCACACAAAAGCGAATATCGGAATCGTCGAACCGGAAAAGAGTTTCGAATCAAGTAAATTAATTTCATGTTAACAAATTAATTATAAATTAACACTTATTTGAGATTTTATAAAATTGCGTTACTCCGACTTTTATAGCATTTACATGAATCCGGGACATTTAAAAAAATGATCACCGACAAAGGTTCGGATATTTAAAAAAAAAAAAAAACTAAAATGGTAAATATCCGTTCTATCTGTGGTGTTCGAAGGCTCGGGGAACTTTTAAAAAACTTCTCTTACCGAATCGTGGTTAACCCGAGAACGTCTGGTACCCTTCAAACAATGTGGACAAGTAAACTGGACCACAGATACCGAAGTAAAGCAGAAAGAAGAGCTGCTAAGTCGGGAAAGAAGAGGATTTCACGAAACTATGCTGTCTTTTGTAGGGCTTTGTATTTCTATACTGCGTCGCATATACTGGGGGGTATCGAGGGATCGAGAGCGAACGAGAAATAGGCGAAAATAAAAACAAAACAAAAAACATTTGAGTAAAAAAAAAACGAAAAATCCATTTTGAGTGTTTCAAGAGACTCGCAAGACTCTTAACAGAGGGAAAGTTATACCAGAGTTCTCGGTCGTTTATACCTTCCCTTGTAAGACGTCTTTCGTGAAGTCTCTTGTTCCCAACACGGCCCTGGTCGACTCTCTCCGCTCTATCTTTCCTTCTCAGCCCCTCTTGCATTCCTGGAAGCAGATCCCTTCTCGGAAGCCACAGAGACCTCGCCATACCCAGTGCTTCTTTCCTCTCACAGCGCTCTTCTTCTTCCACCTATATGATGATCGGACATTTATACATATATCTATATATGACTTTTGTCGATTTATATTGCATAGAAAAGAAAAATTTACTTTCGACATGGCGACAAATATGTATTCATTTTTGTAAGGGTATTTAATATAAGTAAGGGGTAAAAGCTCTCCCCCGCCCAATGGCACCGGATATGTAAATAATATCGGTTTAAACAAACTATTAAGGCATATCAATGAAGCTTTTTCTAAAAAAAATACCTAAAAATTGAAATTTTTTTAGGTAGGGGAGAGCGGGGCAAAATGGGACAGTGGGGCAAAATGGGACAGTGGGGCAAAACGGGACAGCAGGGGTAAAACTCAATTTTCCCATAATTTTTGCACGTCCCATTTTGTCCTAACGATACATCCGGATTTTCAACGCCGTTTTGCCTCACTCACCTTCACCGCCACCATCCAAAAGTTTTTGGAAAATTGCGTTTTGCCTCACTATCCCGTTTTGCCCCGCTATGCCATTTTGCCCCGCTCTCCCATACCTTCTTCCTATGGATCATTGTAGGGTTGACAACGAAAAAATAAGTTCGAAAGTATCTTCCTCTTATTCCGTTGATAATTTATTTGTAAAAATAAAAAATGTAGATATATTCCTTGCTTCCGTCTACACTTGACGATATTATAAAGAAATCAAGAGGAAACGAGCCTACAATCGGATTATGTGTGGTAGAGAACAGGGAGGACGGAGAACCGGGTCGTCCGATCAATTGACGAGTTAAGAGGCTCAAGTAGCGAACCCGTCACCCACACGTCGAATCTCGTACGATCTTGTACATTAAGCATTATTATATCGACGGCTACGACGACACACCGAGCTCTCGTTCCGATTATTTCACGCGTCCATGTTGGACTTCCTTTTTTTTTTGTTACTACACGCTTGCTCCATAGATCAATGGATTCGTGCCATGGTCGCCGGTTCGCCCACGCTTTATAATGCAGACTATAGCACGCCTATTTGTGTATCACAGTATTTTCGATCACCGTCGAGACGGTCGAATTTCAGGTTTTTCGAGTTTTTCGGTCTCGGCGAGTTTACCGACCAACGCACTTTTCGCACCTGCAAACCGATAATATTTATTAACTCCACATTAAAATAAAAATATATATTCCTTACGATATGCTCCATATTAATTTCAAGTAATATCCACTGGAATTACTCTAACGCAATTTTGGTAAATATTATATCGCAAACATAATATTGCTCGTTACATTAATCGATGGCAAAAATTGTAAGTTTAGCGATCAATATTTGTCGTTTAATATTCACATCCAGTGAAACGTAACTCAGAAACATTTCAATACCAATGGTATAAAGGTTCATATAATATTCTCAATGCAAGTTAGAACAGAGTTAAGAGAAGAGCTCGACTCGACGTGTCGATGATGATGGCAGCTGGTCCTACGATCAATGGACCAGTCGCCTTCTCATTACATCACATCTTCTTTGTGACGAATAGGGCCCTTGTCTTGGCTTGGGCCCGCAATCGAATCTCAGGTGACTTGCGAATATTGTTTATTCGGGCTTTACCAGGAAACGAGCGTGTAAACTCGCCGCCTCGAACTACATTACCTTCACTTATGATATGGACCACATTAATTTCGAGTATTATCAGCTGGAATTACTGTAGCGCAGGTTCGATGAATATTAGTCGCAAACATTATTTTGTTCGTTACATTAATCGATGGCAAATCCATCAATATTTGTCGTTCAAAATTCACGTCCCGTGAAACGTAATTCAGGAGCATAGAGAATGTGAACCAAGCCATCCTCTAAGTGGTGCGGTATTGTTAAAATCTCTAATTTTCCTGAATTATAGTTGACTAAAAAAAGAAAATAAAAAAACGTAAAAAAAATGAAAAATACATTCCCACAGGTGTCATCAATATTTGTCGTTTAAAATTCACGTCCCGTGAAACGTAATTCAGAAGCATAGAGAATGTGAACCAAGCCATCCTCTAAGTGATGCGATATTGTTAAAATCTCTAATTTTCCTGAATTATAGTTGACTAAAAAAAGAAAATAAAAAAAAACGTAAAAAAATGAAAAATACATTCCCACAGGTGTCATCAATATTTGTCGTTTAAAATTCACGTCCCGTGAAACGTAATTCAGAAGCATAGAGAATGTGAACCAAGCCATCCTCTAAGTGATGCGATATTGTTAAAATCTCTAATTTTCCTGAATTATAGTTGACTAAAAAAAGAAAATAAAAAAATGTAAAAAAATGAAAAATACATTCCCACAGGTGTCATCAATATTTGTCGTTTAAAATTCACGTCCCGTAAAACGTAATTCAGAAACATAGCGCATGTGAACCAAGCCATCCTCTAAGTGATGCGATATTGTTAAAATCTCTAATTTTCCTGAATTATAGTTGACTAAAAAAAGAAAATAAAAAAAACGTAAAAAAATGAAAAATACATTCCCACAGGTGTCATCAATATTTGTCGTTTAAAATTCACGTCCCGTAAAACGTAATTCAGAAACATAGCGCATGTGAACCAAGCCATCCTCTAAGTGATGCGATATTGTTAAAATCTCTAATTTTCCTGAATTATAGTTGACTAAAAAAAGAAAATAAAAAAAACGTAAAAAAATGAAAAATACATTCCCACAGGTGTGCAGGAAGATATGATGCGTTGGCATTTCCGGCCTATTCTCATATCGCTGCACTCGCAAAAATCTCGGGACGCTGTACGCTGCTGCTGCTGCTGCCGCGTACAAAGCCGGGTTGGGATATAAGAGATACCCGCGGGGAGGTTTTGAAAATAAGAAGAAACAAAAACTGTGCGAGTAAAGTGGTATCGCGCGACCAGCATATACGGGCAATTTATATTATCGCGCCTGGAGGAGTCGCCGGTGGCCCGGAAGCGGGTAGTGTGTGCAGCACACCCTCTTCTCGTATATAAAATTTCACAGTGGCGTGAGGCTGGGGGCTGCACAGGAGCTTCAATTATAATCCATCCAGGAGAAATATATTCCGTCGCTTAAGTTTCTCGATTAAATGCAACGTCGTCAACTATAATATTCCGTGACTAAAGTCGGAACGGCCTATTTCCCATTACGCCTGTAAGTCGCAAATCATCCCCACCGATTTCAATAGACGAAAATACAAACAAAATTTTACTGTAAAAATTAAGTGGGTAAATATTCACTTGGTTAGATTTTTTTTGTTAATTCGAAGGCAATAATTCCCAAATTTACCATCACTGCAGCAATCTGACTAAATCAGTTTTGATTAAAAAATGTCATTTCTTTCGGCTGTTTTTTTTTTTTCATCAGAGCAATTTAACGTATTCGTTGCAGCCTCGGTCGCTTACATCGGTAAATGAAAACACTCCATCTCGGATTCCCTTGGCGCTATAAATATATGCAGATTTAATTCATTCGGGGAGCAATATGATGTTTTCATTCAGCGACGTATAATACAGCCGAGTGTTCTGCCTCGCGCAATGTGAGAATTATGCGAAAGAACGCACGTTTGTAAATGCGTGAGAGAGTGCGGTCACTCGCGCGGGGGTTTGGGAGAGGGGGAAAGGAGAATCTATCGTTCCGAGATGCAAATCGTTTCTCTCTCGGCCCACGCGCGAATTTCATTGTGTACCCACTTGTTTGCTCACTCGTCAGCGTATAGTATAGTGCGTTTAACGCGGTCGTGAGCCGTTTATGGACGGACGTGCAGAATCGTTTTTTTTCCACTATACAATATCGAATCAATAGCGAAGCTATATAGAAGCTATATATAAGCTATATACAAGCTATATACATGTTGTATATAAGCCGTATATAAGCTATATATAAGCTATATACAAGTTGTATATAAGCCGTATATAAGCTATATATAAGCTACATACTAGTTGTATATAAGCCGTATATAAGCTATATACAAGTTGTATATAAGCCGGATATAAGCTATATATAAGCTATATACAAGTTGTATAAAAGCCGTATATAAGCTATATACAAGTTGTATATAAGCCGTATATAAGCTATATATAAGCTGTACATAAGCTATATATAAGCTTAATATGGCTGCAAGCGAGTCTGTTGAAGTTTTCCTTTTATCTAAATTGATCCGTCCGCGATTATTTTATTTTAATATTATGTAAAATTAACAAAAAGCAAAATTTTTCTACAAAGCGCAACACCTCTTCTCTTGTAAAATTGACAAGAAAATAATCGTAGACGTTTGTGAACAAGAAACTTTGGCGACAATTTTACCGTGCATCTCCTTTGGTTTCTAAAATTCTCGGCCACGATTTGACTCTTTATAGTGCGCAAGTTCCCATTCATTAATTTCGCTTGGTTGTGCGATCCGTGCGATAAGAGAACGAGTCGGGTATGTGTATATAGGTATACGCGAGAGTACACTTTGTACGTCCGCGAGATTGACAATCTCATTTGCCACAGTCGCCGAGTCGACGACACCTCGGGCGTATTTGAATATAGTTGAAGTCTCGTATTTGAATATTATCGACAATCGTCCGCGTTACCTGGAAGATTCGCGCGCGCGAACTATCGCAGTAGCGGTGTTGCCAAGGCACGCGTCAGAATTTCTCTCTCCGGTGTCGGGAGATTCTAAAAGTGGAATTCGAGGCGGGAGATTGCGGTGGCGAGGGAGGAGAAAATAAGCCAGGAGCGAACGAGCGAGCGAATGATCGGAGCCGCGGAGAACCCGCGTGGGAATCGTTCGTGGGTCAGCCGAGGTCTCACAGCCTCCTCCTCCTCAACGTCCCGGTCTTAATTCAATTTCGTTCAATTCACACACACACATACACACGAGTTATTATTTCTCGCGAGTCGAGCGTACGTGGACGCTCGTGTTCATCCCGTTCCTATGATCGGGATGTCATTGAGAGGTCAGCGATACACAGAGCTCTCGGTCATGGTTGTCAAAGTTTGGAACACTTCATCCGGCAATGTTTAACCCGTGGATTAATCGCGCGCTGGATGATTTAATGAACGCTTGGATCTATAAAGATTTCATCTACGTACAGTAGAACCTCGATTATCCGAACACCTATTATCCGAACCCTCTGTTATCCGAACCGCTGCTGGTTCGGATAAAGTTTCTATTATCCGAACTATTGCGCGAAATTCTCGTATCCTTACGTTGTTTCGCGCCAGTACATACATTGTTGCGCGGTACACACAAACCAATTTAAGAACACTCGAGCTCGCATAGACTTACACAAGCACTACCGTAAATGCACGTCAGTCGTATGGGCAGTATTTATTAGTTTCTCAGCCGGTCTATTATACTCGTATTCAAAATTTATTTTCGTTAATCCACTGGTCTCGTAGTTTAGTGCGTTATGGATTCAACGTCCAGTCCTTCGACTTCTAAGAACAAGTATAATGTGCTTCCGATGGAAAAAAAAATTAGAAACCCTTTCGAAACTCGATGAGGGAGAGACCGGCATGTTGTTAGCGCGCTCGTATGATGTTTGCAAGTCAACGATCTCTGACATTAAAAAAAAAATTTGCCTGCGAAAAACGTACAACTCTATTGCGCCGAATGAAAATGGTGGATTTCGTGATGAAGGTTTGAAGTTACTGTTGAATATCATAAAGATACACATGTCACGTTATTCCTCAAATATATATAATAATCATTAAAAATATATGGGTACTGTAATTTTTTCTACATGTATCGCCCTATATCGTTTAACACAGCTTCACTGTTCTGTTATCCGAATTTTCGTTAATCCGAACGAGCTCCGGTCCCAATTGGTTCGGATAATCGAGGTTCTACTGTATCCACAAAGTACATTTTTGAATATTATATTGTATATATATTTTTTTTCGATATGAATGTTGTAATATAATGTTTAATAGTATACGGGTTAACATGGGAAATAAGCTGTTTCATGTTCAAATTGCACTTTAACCTCTTCCAGCAAAGTAGTATATTTGTAAAACGTTAAAGTTTTGCTTCTTTTATAAAGAGCTCGAAAGAGATCGGTGCACTTTGTTGATTCGTGCAATTCGCTGTGATACACTGAGAAAAAAAAATTGGTTGGATTAACCAAAAGACGCGGTGACATACGTTCAAAGCTGTAATTTGTTTGGTACAAATAAAGCATTGTTTTGTTAAACGATTATTTGCTTCAATTTATTCAAAATTTGTTGATTGAAATAAACATATGTGTTGTACCGACAAAATACACTTTTGAACGTATGTCACCGCGCATTTGCTTAATCCGACAATTTCTTTTTCTCAGTGTACATCTAAGAAAAAAAAAAAAAAATTCAATGAAACATAAATAATAAACGTTAACACTATCATTAACATTACCATCGCAGTACTCGATACTTCCTGTTCATGTAAGGCTCCTAGGAGGATCGTATTGCGCCGTGGCGCCCAAACGAACTTGTAAATTCTCGCGTCGTTAAAATAGCTTTCCGAAAAAAAAAGTGCACGACCGGTAATAGAGGCAAGCTATCGAATTCCAAACAGGCCGCATTGTTTCGCCATTCGGCTCACGAACGCGTTGCAGCTATTGGTCCGCGTGCGTGTGGCGGCGGTACAAAAAAAAAAAAAGAAAAAAAAAAAAACAAACTCGAATGAATTCACGACGAGCGTATGGTTTCGGCTGCGGACCGGAAGTCATTCGCCGGATGGGCCGGAAAACGCGGAGACGACGTGTCCACGTTCGTCCCCACCAAAAAAATCCTGGTTGCAATATCAAGCTGTTCCCCGGAACAGTTTATCGAATTCCCTTCGTGGAAGACCGTCCTCCGGCAAATAATCCAAAAACGAAACTCTTACTGTTCCAGATAGGCAACTTCCTCGCAGCGCGTGGGTCAACGGTCGATCAAACGCAAAATGTGAACACCCAGAAACCGAGAACCCGACACGATGAGTGAAGAAATAATCTTGAAGGATTTATCCTCGCCCGGTAACGTAGGAATCCCCTATGCCGACGAGGATGGCACATGCGCAGTGGTGAACACACCGCCCCGCCTGGGCCGTTCGAGAATTTTCGCCAAGGAAGAATTGATGTACGCAACCAATCACAATCCCCAGCAGATCAATCACCAGCCCCAGCATCAATTTGCAGCCAATGCGAGTCCCAGATATCGCGCTCCGTTATCGAAAGTTTCCGGAGCCCGAAATCCGAATCCCACGTCCAGATCGTCGATGCAAGATCGTCAGGACAATCCCCAGCGAAGATCGAAGATACAGTCTCGAAGAGCCCCGAGCAGAGATGCGATCGTCGCGGAGGACGAGAATCCCCTTCAGCGTTACGAGAACGCTTTGCTGCGGTATCGAAAGCCAAACGCAGGTGGTCTCGGTGGTCCGCGAACGGATCGCCGGGAAGTCCAGAATTTCACTAACAACGGTTACTCCAGCAGTGACAGCGAGTGCGCGGCACCCCGTTACAAGTCAAAGAGCACGAGTTCCCTGGACACTCAGTCGGTAAATAACATTCTGGACGAGTACGAGGATCTCGATTACGGAAGGTCCTCGGACCTCAGTGACTCCGGCAGCATAAGCGTGACTAACTTCGAGGCTGTTATGGATCAACGAAAGCGACAGCAGCAGCAGCAGCAGCAGCAACAGCAGCAATCCCACCAGGTGGAAAGATCGAATCACACCGGTACGGACGAGGAGGTCAGCAAGGACCGCGAAGGACAGCAGAAACATCAGGAGAAACATCGCGATCAACGTGCGAGGATCCCGGCCGAGAGAGCCGAGTCGGTATTCAAGGTCAACCAGCAGACCCAGGTGCGCCAGAGATCGCGAGACCGGCAATCATCCGCCAGAGAAACGTCGAGCACCAAGTTGAACTCGAGCGGTGAGGAGCCATCGAGATCGAGGAACGACACGAGTTCGGCGACGACCAGCGACAATCGATCGCCGATAAAGCAGCCACCCGAAGTACTTTTGCGCAAAGGCGAGGTGCAGAAGAGGGTGGACGAGTGGCTGAATCAAGCGCAGAGCCAAAACTTCGCCGCACCTAACGGCAAACGCGAGTCCGTGAGGGTCGTGTCGTTGGTGAGATCGAGCAGCAGCGCCGAGCCCAAGAATTCCCGAAGGTGCCGGAACGACGCGCGCTCCAGATCCACCGACGAGAACAGCTGCGACAGGCTGAACGGCACGGCCAGCTACGACGATATCAATCGTACCGAGACGACGAGGATCGAGCGAAAGATCGACAGAACAAAGAACGTAACTGGGAACGCCGGTAGAGGAACATACAGGGATTATCTCGCTGTGAGAAACAGATCGCGGCATCCGACGGATTACGGATTCGTCCACGGCGGCGGAAGATCCACGGAAACGGCGTCGGTGGGTTCGAGGATTCCTCAGAGAGGTCACTCGATCTCAAATTCGAGAAGACGTCAGGTCGCCGATGGGAACGTCGACGATCGCACCGTCGCCTCCGGCGCCTCGGGGATTCCGTCGAGCGCGTCATCGCCTGCCAAGCAGGATAAGAACGTATCGCGCGGCGGAAGAATGCTCGCCGTTGAGACGAGGATCGCCGGGGCTTTTGCCAAGACAAGACCGGATCAGTCGTCGTCGAGCAACGGTCCGACAGCCTCAGCGGCTTCGACGCCGATCTACGCGAACGGTCGGGCGGCTTCGTTCAAGCGCGCTCGAAGCCACGAGCGGAATGCAGGTTTCGCTGCTGGCCGCGGCACCGGTGTACCGGTTAAGGAAGATCAGCAGTCTGGCACCGCGAGAACGAGAGGTGGCCACCAGCAGCAGTTCGCATCGAAGGGCCAGCCGGCTAGCAGCTCGGACCCGGCACAGCAACAGGCCACAGCGACCTCGCCAAATAAGGTCGGAGAAAGTAGGCGCCCGCTCGTTGCCGGTCGACAGTCACGGGTACGCGAAGATTCGATCGAAGGAGCCTGTAGTAAATCGTCGGAGGTATCGCTGACGCAGCAGCGCGTCGAGACGAATGAGATGGAGGAGGATACTGTCGGGCGGAATAACGAGGAATTTAATAAATTTATCGTTCATCGTAATCCGAGCTGCGGTGCGAGCAAGAAACAAGAAGATGAAGAAAAAGTACAGGAGGAAGGTGCGAGCAGGATTATCGAGAACATCAAGGAAACCTCCGGTAATCCAGCTGGTCAGGTCTCGCCACGGAGTCCCGAAGAATCGAGAAAGCCGCGCCCGCGGCCGGTCCGGGACAATTCGGACGGTGTCGAGGACCAGCCCAGAAGACCGCCGGCTCCTCCGCGAAGGGATCAGAGCCGTCGGACGGAGCAGACCTCCGGGAACGATCAACGATCACCGGATCTTCCGTGCTCGAGTTTCAGGCCAACGAAGAGAATGTACTCGGCTCTGCGTCAGCTCAACGAGCAAAACTCCTTCACCGGTCCACCCGCCGACAGTCAGATCCACGCTGGCGACCCGTCGGCCAAGTCCCACTACGCAGCGCCGAAGAAGATGGAAAAGATCTACGACAGATCGCTGCCGCAGTCGCGTGTAATTCACTCCAACGACTTGGAGTCGATACTGAAACCCGCGGTTCGGGCTTCGGCTTACGGCGAGGCTCCGGAAAACGAAACCACAAGGTACTTCAACGATTCATCGACGACACCCGATACTAACGACGCCGAGACTGCCGTAGAGGTCGCTCGCGACAGAACCGAGACTATCAACGAAATCCGAACTATCGAGAGTCCGAGAAACCCGAGGTATCCGGAAATCGGTTTGGACCAGTGCATTAAGATGCAACGAAGACATCCGAGCGCGAAAGTCGCTAGCAAGGAGCACCAGCCGGACACGAGAGAACTGCCTAGCGTTCACACGAAGAGTTCGTGGGATCGCGACGACGGTGTCGTCAACGAACCGCTCAAGACTTTCGGCACTTTCCAACCTGGCAACACGATAAACCGTTACAGCCCCGAGAGGACCGACAAGACAATATCGTGCAGGGACGATGAGGACGTCGATGAGGCTGTGGTGGTTGACGTCAACGACGAACCTACGTATCAGGAGCTCGACCTCCCACCGACCGTCAATGTTTCGATGGCCAACAGCTACGAGGCTCGAAGCACTCTGAGGTTGGACAGGAATCTCGGTGTCGGCGCCAGAGATTCCGACAATCACATTGTCGAAAAGATATCTTTCGATGCTGCCCGCGGTGAGAAATCGACGATTTTCAATGTCAACGCCGATGTGGCTACTGGCGAGCATTCCGGCCAGTTGAGTTTGTCGGCAAACAGCGCGGACGGTAAATTGTCTGGCGGTGACGAGAAGAAATCATTTTCACGGGAGAAGAGTGGGGAGGAGCGCGGAGCAGTGGTGAACGAGATACTCGTGAAGAATCTCCGATTTCAGCAGGATGTGTCGAGGCAGGATTCGCCCCATCGACTCGCTGGTCCGATGATCGGCTCGAAACCTTTCAACTTCAACAGCGTACTCAGCGACGACTACGAGAAGATTCAGGCCGGCGATTGCGCGACCGGCGAGGAGACCAAAATTTACGTGACCAAAGAGGAAATGGAGAGGCAGAAGATGATGGACCTGTTGCGGCGCGGCGACTACGAGGCAGTACAATCGGTGAGTCCGATAAATATTTTAATATATTTTCAGCCTTGCAAATAATTCAAAAAATATATCATTTTAACCCTTCGAGGCATCGAGCAAATATGAAACATCTTTTCGGACTGAACATTTATTTTGGCAATAAGGAAGGAGAAAAATTTGAAAAAATTCTTAAACAGTCTTATCAGTGTACGATTAATGTTTCCCAAATTTTGCAATATTTCATCAATAATTAAAAAGATGTAGTGCTCTGACTACCTTCAGTGAGTTAATGACTAGATATTTTATTGTGCCTCGAAGGGATATGCCCGATCTATCGACTGTAATATAGTAAAAAAAAATAACGTGCGAGTAACGGCTTCAAGAGCTCCTTGGAGTGAGGTAAAATAGCTTGAGAGACAATAATTTTTACGCGACCCGCGTCTTTTCCGCCACATTCGCTCGCACCACCGTGCGACTATTTGAATAATGGCTGAGCGTCTCGGTGTCCTTGGAGGGTCGAGCATATCGTCGGCCTTAGACGCCATTTGCCGGCGTGTGTGTCCTCGAGGTCTACACGAGCTTGTGAACCCGAGATACAGTTACTCGAGCGGCGGGAAAAGGGAGTGTTTGAGGGGAAAAAAAAGGAGATCGGTATACGCGCGCTCAGAACCGTCCAGGGAGGGTTGGAGGTTGGAGGAGGGGGGGGGGGGGGGGGGGGGAGGGTGAGAGTTAAAGTAGAGACGAAAGAGGAAAAGTATATAGCGTTCGTTGTCGGGCGTGCCAGCGTTGTGTATAGCGACGATTTATGATTCGGTCGGGCTGGGAACCGGGCATTAGGTATGCTGTTCGTACTGCGCTTTAACGCGCAAGAAAGACGCAATAAATCGTAGCACGCGCCTCCGAGTACCTGCGTCTTGAGGGCCCGATGCCTTCGAGTCGCAACGAAAACCCCCCAACATCCTCAGCCGTGTCTCGATTCACCGGTAATCTTTCTTTGACTATAACATCCTTCTATTTACACAGATACCTCGGCGTGTATCTTGTCCGGGGATTCGGAGAGTCACCGACGTCTGGTAATGCAGAGCGACGTGGGTGAAAAATGCGTAAATCGCATGTTCGTTCAAACGCCGATCCTTTATAGCACTCTATCTCATGTACCGACGGCTCCCGTTCAAGTGCAAGTAGCTTATTTGATCATAAAAAAATAAAATAAAAAAATCAAACGATATCCGTTCCACCCCCTGATAAAATCATCCCGAAATCTCGAGCTCGCGAAAGATCGATCGAATCTTCAAAAATCGGAGGAGGAAAAAAAAAATTAACGACACGCGATACAGTGGAACCGTGTCAAAACATTTACGAGCCAAGTGTGCCCATCTCCGTTCGGAACCGCTCGTAAAGAATGCGAACGGCGATCGTTCGTGCGCGTGCCGAAGACCCTTGTAGATTCTCACTCTGATTCTGTAGCTTTTCGTTTCTATGTTTTTTTTTTTTTTGTTCCCTCCCGGCCGAGCATCAGATTTTTACGACCTGTTTTTCCGGGCATCTCGGCCGCGACCCAAAGCGCGCGTGGCAGGGTCGAGTGGCTTTCGACCTAGTTGGATCGATCGATCTCCGCGAATCGTAGGAATTCCGGTCGTCTCGCGAGCTCGGTGTCGTCGCAATACCGGTCCCATTCGCGTCTGTTCGAGCGGCGGTCCACGGTCGATTCCTACGGCCATGCGACGAGGGGGAAGTGCAGCGCGATGCAGCGTCGACTCTCTCGTCCTTGTCGGCTCTGGTCCAGGGCTCATAAATTTCTATGATCGAGAGGAGAGAGGCTGGAGGACACGCGTCGTTTGACTCCCTCGAGCATGCTGGACGACGCGTTTGACCCGACACCGGCATCGAACCAGCACGCCGACAGCAGGTACCCTCCCGGCTACAATTTGGTACCCTGTAAGGCCTTCGACCTCACCGCCCCATCGGACCCTCCTGTGTGCATACCTACTATCCGACTATCCTATACAAACCTAATTGCGTATATACGTACACGCGGCTTTTCACGTGGCTGTCTGTGACGTTTGCCCATGCTCTTAATTCACCGCGGTGTACTGTGTATATTATATATATATATATATATATATATATATATATATATATATATATATGTTTATGGAGGGGTCCATATGAGGACCGAACGTACATATTGTAAAACCAGTATACAAAGGTCTACATTTCGAATTAGAACCGTGAAATCCTATCGACATCGTAATGTATATCATGGAAAAAAAGATATTAGTAAATTTAGTTTTCTTATATGTAGTGATTATATACAGGACCATCAATATTGATGGAGTGTTACATTTGGGGACCTTTATTTTTTGTGATAAATTAGTAGCTGTGCTTTTTTCAAATGTTTTTTCCAAGGTTAATCATCGAAAAAACAATTTATTATAATGTCTGGTACCCGTTCAACCGGCTCAGGCATTTTTTCACTCGTTTTCTGTGTCTTCAAACATTCGTATCTTAGCTTTCTATCGAATTACGAGAAAACTCGTAACTTATCGTACTCTGCAAGGAAAAATACACCAGTTGATAGACTTCACGGAAACACGAAACATGGAATAATAATTAAAAATAGTTCTACATGTATTATACGAGAAACTAGCGGTGAGAAAGTGCCACGTCTCAATATCACTTTGCGGAAAATTCTTGATCCTTCAATGGTACATATCGGGACTATTCGGAAAATATTTCCGTGTTCGCGCTTGTAATTTCCATACTTTTCACCTATTTCAATATGCTAATGTAAACAGTATGTCGATCGCTAATGACCATCGCAGTAAGAGGCATTAATTAAACAGTAGTTATTATGATTATAAAATTACTTATTGCAGTGGTCCTCACAATACTCCTTACAACTCAGCTCGCCGGTCCCCGTAATGACCCTTACAACATACAACTGTGTTGTACCGACTCTTATGGGGACCAGCAGGTTATGGTGTAAGGAGACTTATGAGGACCAGTAGGTTGTAAGGGTAATTGTGGGGACCAGTTGCCTGTGAGCGAGGTAAACATCTTCATTAGCAAGATTCCTACAAAAAAAAATGGAAAATCGACTTATTACAGGACCAATAGCCACAGCAAAGCCTGGACGAAATTCTGGAACGTTACTTGCTGGTGTCATACGCTGCTTTGAACTTTTCGTAAGGTGAAATTATAGTTATGCAAAAAAATGGTAATGAGTATTGAAACGCAAGCGGAGGGACGCGTATTTTGTTAATGCGCTTGGATGGCGCGACACTTGCAACATGTGTGCTACGAGTCGTTTCAACGCACTTGACAACACGCTTTTTTGTAGAGTTAATCGAAGAGAATTTAGCTGAAATATTTGAAAGTTTTATACTGTAGATTTTTTCCTCCTGCTCTATTTGTATCTCATTTATTTATTTTATATTACCTTTCTCAATTGCCTTCAGTCTTCATTCCAGCACTCTTGATAAATTAATACGGGAAGTTGCCGAATGAACTTTTCAATCATATTACCCGGAAACCGCTTCGAGCGGATGACGCGCTCTTGAAATTCGTACGGAACACTGCACGGATATTTGATTTTCAATAGTATAGTAAACTATCGGGAGATCTCTAGGGTACAGTTTATGTTCACTCTTCCCAAGTCAAATAATAAATAGTACGTCAACCGCTAATGACCATCCCAGTAAGGGACATTAATTAACCAGCAGTTATTATTAAGAAATAACGTATTGCAGCGGTCCTCACAATACTCCTTACAACTCAGCTTACCGGTCCCCGTATTCACCCTTACAACATACAACTGTGTTGTACCGACTCTTATGGGGACCAGCAGGTTTGTTGTCTGTTTCTGCTCCTTCGAAACTCTGGGTGTTTCTGTTGATAGTCGCGAGTTGACATTGACTTCTCGGAAACCGAGGCGCGAATTGTATACTACGGCGAACTGAAGCCGAAAGATTGCCGCGTACCCATATTACTATATTGAAGATTCTTTGATGTAACGGTGCATATCAGGACCGGGCAAAAAATATTTGGGTACCACTGCCTGTAATTTTCATAACAGTCCACCTTTTTATGAAATCAATTATTTGTGCCAAAAAAATTATTTTAACGATACGGTATTATTTTGGTGCAATAGATTTCTAGCAAACAATGCAAAGTATCGGAAGCTCTTAAAAAGTACAGTTTATGATTACTCTTACTTATTATCGGAGTAATGTAATGCAGCGGTCCTCACAATACTGTCATTTTTCACTATCATTGCAACCTAGTTGGTGCGTCCCCTTGCCTTGAACAATTCACACAATGTTTCATTACATTAAAAACATAGCCCGGAGCTTTATTGACAATAATGCTGTAAAGGGAATATTTTTTTTTATCCATTCAATAAAATGCTGAAGAATTCATTACGATCCGTTCATTATATCTACAAGACAACTGACTTCCAAAGTTAGTTAACTAGACTATTTTCGATAAGTCGTCTGCAAGAAGGTAATCGAAGTGTGCTCTTATTTACGTTTATACTAAATAAATCTGGTATATTCATTTCATTGAGAAACAATTGGTTGCATATTAACTAATATACGATCGTTCAATTCCAACGCATTTTTCATAACCGTGTTCTTGGTCGGTCCTCGAATTAACCCATCGACATAAACTTCGCTCGGTCCTCATTTCACCCACTTTATATTGTGGGGACCGGTCCCAGCATCTACCCTTTCATATAGAATAATACCGGGACCGTCCCCATATGTGCCAAATGTCCCCATATGTACCGCAAGAGTTCGATTTTGGTCCCCATATGAACCCCTCTATAAATATATATATATATATATATATATATACACACACACTATATGTATACGCCCACGCGTACGGACGGTGCGAATGACCGTCCATCTGGAACACTCGCGTGATTCACAATCCAAAGTTCAACATTTCTATCATCTCCAGACCCTCTTCGTCACAGATTGCGATCGGGGAGAGTGGGGCAAAATGGGACAGTGGGAGAAAACGCAATTTTTCAATAACTTTTGCATGGTCGCGTTGATGGTAAGTGGGGCAAAACAGTGTTGAAAATCCGAATGTACCCTCGGGACAAAATGGGGCATCCAAAAATTATTGGAATACTGAGTTTTGCCTCCGCTGTCCCGTTTTGCCCCGCTCTCCCCTAGTTTCCTTTTTTTTCTGTAATTGATGGATTTTCGATAGTGGACATTTTAGAGATATAGATAATAAATAATAAATAAATGGACCACTAATTGATTTAATGGACCAGTTTCATTTCAATGAGTTTTGGTTTCAATGCAACGCTTCTCCGATCGCGTACAAAATTGTTAAATCCAAAGTCAACATATTTTTTTGTAAATTTTTTAAAAACAAATGAAGTTAAATATTAGTGTTTTTTTTTCTTACAATACTTTAACCGCAAACGCATCGCGTTGTTATAGATTAATCCAGAGGCGCTTTCTCAGTTTTTATTTACATCCGCCCGTGGTGTTCCTGAATCGCGTAGTTTACACGACATGCCGGTCGGGGGTAACTCGGTGCTCCGGGGCATTATTATATACGTACGAGGGATTCCGTGAATTAATGCCGCCGCGTTAATCGTGGGTCGCACTCGCGGTCCCGGTACGTAATATTCCCATTGCCGCCGTTGCCGCATCGCCCTTCTGCCCGAATCTCCGCGAGCGCTCGCCCGAAAGCCCGCGACGCTCGGCGAAGCTTGGAAAATCAGAAATTATTAACGCCCATGCTAACAGCGGCACCGGCGTGTTTCCCCCCCGCTATTTCGTAATAAATTTTCGTACTTTTAAAGCCGAATCGTAAGGGATGCGGAGCACGAGCTTTGCACGCAATGCGGTGTGCAGATACGACGTGCCCGAAGCACCCTGTGCGAGCTTCGTGTTCTCGACTGTGGCTTAAATTCGCTGGCTGAAATTTGTCACGGTCGACCGGCTTTGTACCGGAGATCCTGTCCCCACCGTTGCCCGTATGTACTGTGTGCGAATCCGAGGCTGCCGCTGGTTTTGCCGACTAGGGCAACCGGGAGACGAGATTATTGTCACGAGGGTCGAGCAGACGTCAGGTAACGCGTCACGGCCCTGCGAGCTTGCACAAAGAGGTCCATCCAATACACGCCCGTACGTTGGTATAAACAGGGCAACAACAAACCCTCTTGAAGCGCATCGACTCTCACCAGTGCAATACATGTACCCTCCGTTCCCTGTGTCAAGGTTTGAGCCCTTCTCGTTTAGGCACAAAGCGAAGATGGAAGAGAAGCTCTGTTAGTGCTTCAAAAGTTCGATGGACGGTAATAGGGTCGTAGGGTCAAAGTGAATGTGGGCCACTAAAATGTTGGCCCTGTGCACAGTAAAAATAAGAGACAACGTTTCTTGTCCACAAATGTTCACAATTATTTTCTTTTTTCATGGTTTCCAGCGGCCCTTGAAGTCCTTGGAGTCCTGAAATTGTCCTTGAATTTTTCCCGATCTTGAAAAAGTCCTGGAATGTCCTTGAATTTCACCTAATGTCCTTGAATTGTTTATTTCCCCGAAAATTTGTGTTTGTTTTAAAATGTATATTTAGTTTAGTAAATGTTTCTGTTTTTTTTTTTTTAAATGAACTGCCACGTAGATCGACGTATTTTTTCCCGCTGAACACGAATCCGCTGGCCTTTTCGGGGCTAAAGTACAGTGAGACATTGAAAGTCTCGATTTTATGCACGAAAAATCGTATTTTTGGGAATTAAATGGAAAATATTGGGTTGGGAGTAAAATAATTGTCATATTCGTGATCAGCGGGAAAAAATACGTGGAATATAACTTAGAAGCAAAAAAAATCGATTGAACAACGATTTTTCACTTTTTGAGCCACTTTTGAAAAAATGTCGAATTTCGTGATTTTCATCTCGGCTCCCAATGGAGCTAGGAAAAATCCGGGGTGCCCGTCGTGTTCTACGGGAAAAAATGCACAAGACACGGCCTTGTGCGAAGTTTTAGAATCGTTTTATCGTGCCGTTCGAGTACGTTGAAAAACGTGAAAAATGGATTGGAATATTTTATGAAATATTTTTTTCGGTATGAAATGTTTTTTTCGTTTATAAAATTAACTGCGACGTATTCCGACGTATTTTTTGTGCGCTCTTGCGTCAAATGGATTCTACTTGAAGTGTATCGTGGTTGTATTGCTTCTTTGACCGTGTCGTCATCGAGTACACCATTCTCGAGCTTGAGGGAAATAAAAGTGGGGTTATCGATGCTCGGTCGCGTGTGTTTGAGATTTAAAAAAAAAAAAAAAGTCAAGTGGCCGATTATTGCGGAAACAAGGCCGCAGCTAGTCGTGTTGTTCTCTCGATCAACCCGCCCCCAGGTGCGAAAGCACGCAAGGCTTTGATGCGAGGGCTTCTTTGATGATCTCAAAAGGGCTGGCAGTTCGGACCCAAGGGTCGAAGTCGAGGGGCTCGTTATAACCCGGACGTAGGCTCGAGGCGGTAAAAGGGCAAAGTCATTGTCCTTCAAATCTACCGACATTAATGAGAGACTTTGATTGAAGAGACTCGATATGCGGTGCACAATTTTATATCGTTCAAGCCTAAAATAGTTTGGGAAGACGCTAGGAATAGCATAGTGAATATGGAACAAGTTAGAGATCCGGGAAAATGTCGTCAGAAAAACACTCGAATAGGTTCGAAAGAGTTATAATATTTTAACATACATGCAGGCATAAAATTATTAGCGACATGTCGAGAGTAGCATACTTTATCGAAGATTTTATTGCCTGGTTGATTCACATTCCATATGCTTGAATATTTATTATAACGTGTCAGGTTCCTTTCGGGTTTGATTGGCATTGGACAGTTTGTTTATTTTTATTTTTTCCGATAACTACAGTATATATGTTGTTGCCCAGCCTTATTGCGACGGGGGGCACGTTGATTGAAACTATCGCGCGAACGTATAGGAGGGAGGGTATTGCTAGGATACGACCCACGGCGGTATCGCGATTGAAATTGAATTCCTCGGGGTCTCCCGCCGCGAGCGATCTCGTCCCGGTGAATCGTTTCGTTCTAGGATTAAATGCCTATCTATCCGGGGGGTTCGTCCATCAACGGTTCAGTTCTCAGATCGGCTAAATACTGGTGAATACTGATCGCAAGATTAACATTAGCAAGGTTACCGGTACGTAAAAAAAAAAAATAATGTAACAGAAAAAAGGTCGAAAAGAGAATTTCTGAAAATTGTCGGAACTTCGGTCCTTCGATTAATCTCATTTTTACACAATCCTGAACAGCTGCAAGTGGAGCGGCAAGCTTCCGTTATCCAAACTCCCCTAACGAACCACACTTAAGCGTTTTGCAAGGAGCGAAGAAATAAATGGGTAATAAAAGTAGAGTGCAAAAAAAAAGAACAATAATGAAATCCACGTCCCAACGTCCGGATTCAACGATAAGAAACTAATTAAAAATTCCCCCGGTCAGAGGGTCATTAAGAGTAACTTTTGAAGAGCTTCTCTTATCGCGACACCGTGCCACTTATTTCGCGTTCGTCCGTTCACATTTTTGGTGTCCAGCCATCCGCGCCGTCGAGACACCATTCGACTGTCTTCGGCCCAAAGCTGCTCGCGACCCTGACCTACCCCAGCGAGAAGCAACGAAATTTTCTCGCCTTCAACTTCTGTCGCGAGGGAGAATTCTGCTCGCTCCCGATCCGATAGGGAAAATAAAATAGAGCGGAAAGTTACGTGGTAATAATTTTTATTTTTGTATTCTCTTGTTCCCATTTATCGTTCGTTATTTTTTGCCGCAACGATAACAGCCTCGAGACAAAGCTTCGACCGGTCGATCGCAGCGTCTCGACAGCTCGAAACATTTTTCTTTTTTTTTTTTTTCTTTTTAACCGGAAACTTAGAACGTATGTATAGGCGTACATCGGGCTGTCTTTCCGTTTGCGCAAGCTTGAACGACGAGAGGTCGGACGGGTGCCGGAAGTTCGTGGCCCACGCGAGGGAGGATATTACGTTGCCTCGGGGATGTTTCACTGCTGATTCTACTGCTTTGCTATTGTGGCGGTCGGGGCCAGGAGCCGTTAAGGATGGAGCAAAGGAGAGATAGAGAAAACTAACGGATACCGTGCGGCGTTATAGACTATGCAGTGCTTCTAGGATATTACCTTCTAGTTGGCCAGGCAGCGCTCTACTTCCGCCTGGGATGTTTACGCATTCGGTCTATACATAAGCATTAGCCCTTTGACGCTCAGTGAAGAAAAGAAGAAAATATCATCATTTCAAGACCTCTTTACCATTTTTTCTTTTTGTTTTACTTTTTTTTTTATCGGCTTCCTATGATACTAAAAAGGGTTTTATCACTTTATAGACTGCCTCGTTCATTTTATTTCACCGTGAAAAAAATATAGACGAACAGGTGTTTTTGGGGATTTAAATCGGGGAAAAAAAAACATGAAGTTCCCTAAAAATGGGTATTGAAATAACCTCTCGTCGATCGGCGTTTGGAGCATCCAATTTTTTCGGCATGTGTCCGTGAATATTTGTGTTCAAAGCGTATTAGCTGGTACAGACAGAATATCAGCAACGAACGACAACGGCACAACCATTGTGTCCGGATAGATAGATAGTGGACAGATAGAATCGGGATTAGAGTAAGTAAGAGATTCAAGGAGATTATTTGATCGTTACGAGTAATTCAGTGGAAATGACGGACCGGTGGAGGAAACCGTATCGCTCTTCCCAGATCAACGTTCGTGAAATTCGTAAGCTGTATAAATTCGATTATCCGTACCGCGTGGATTACGCATTATGATTATTTGGAATGCCGATGAAATTCGCGATAAGAGGATCCTCGCGGAAATTAGGGGAGACCGGGGCAAAATGTCACAGCGGGGCAAAATGGGACTGTGAGGGCAAAACTCAATTTTCCAATCATCTTTGGATGCCCTATTTTGTCCCAACGATACATCCGAATTTTTAAACCCATTTTGCCCCACGTACCACCATCGCCACCATCTCAAAGTTATTGGAGAATTGCGTTTTGTCCCATCGTCCCGTTTTGCCCCGGTGTGCCATTTTGCCCCGCTCTCCCCTAGTTACAACACGGACGATAAATTTAACTGATAAATCGAAGCCGTCGGAATTTGATGTCGAACAATCGATTTCGAAAAAAATAATCCTACGTTGGATTCTGATTATCAGTAACGACACGAACGAAAATCTTTTGACATCGTCGATCTGATCGCGAGGTAGCGTTGAAAAGAAATGCCAGCTTCGGGAGAGTGTATTCGATGTTCGGTCGCACAGGTTTAATGTGATAGACGCACGTTATATATATGTGTGTATCAGCGATTCACGAAGAGCAGCAAGGTTGCTCGGCGTTTTTCACCTCGTCGATCAAGGGGCTCATTCTGGCGCGAAGCGGCTCCTCCAGACGACAAGGGACGCCCCCGGATGGGTTCAATGTTTCCTCCCTTTCGCTCAAGCCTTCGACCTTCAGGCTTGCCGACTAAAGAACTTAGTTTTTTTTTTATCATTATTGAACGTCAAACGTTAGGCGCTTTGGAAATTTGCGTCGAAAGTCATTTTTCCTTATTCCATCACATTTATTCCGGTTCTGAATTTATTAATAATTTTTCTATATTTCTTCGATCTTTTCTATATTTCCATTCTTCTTTTTTTAATGAGTTTTTTATTTATTTATTGGTTATTGCAAAGGGTAAATGAATTATGGTCGATCGAATTTTTTGGTAGGGAAATACCGTCTGGGTCCTTCCACCAGTTTCCCATCGACAAAAAGTACAGATATTGTTTTTGCCGTGTATTCCCGTCCTATTTTCCTTTCGCCCGGTATTTTATCGACTCGGGATCACGACAAAGCCATGTCGGATACACGCCTTGAAGAGTGTGCACCGTGAAAAAGGGCCGTACGAGGCAAACCGGATAAACCGAGAAAGGATTTGGGAATGAGATTTTCGCCGGAAGGAAAGAGAGCACTGCGCGGCTGTGCCGGAAGCGAAAAAGCGCGGCAAGGCGTGTATATGAAAAGCTTGCCCACGGCCTATTGTCGTCTCACAACCTTTGAGGCGACCGCACCGGGTTTGCCTACATTCGCTTCATGAAACCGTGACGTCACACGAAGTCTTTTGAAAATCACTTATGGGCAAAAAAAAAAAAAAAAAAAAAAAAATTGAAACTTTTCGAGAGAAAACCAACAGTTTATAGCGACACATGTAAAAACGAAAAGTCTATCGCGTGTAATGAAAAAAAATTTGAAGATATCTGTTGTCTCTCGAAATTCTTATCAAGGTTTTCTTCAATAAAATGATGACATTAAAGTCTATGCATTCTTGGAGTGTCATCGAGTACTCAATCCAATTTCGTCACACTGCACGAGTGAAATCTTTTTTTTCCGCTAATTTAGACGCGAGAGCAACCGACAAAAAGTGCAAAGCACACAAAGGGAAACGTCGAATGGGTTCCAAGCACGCTCAGCGGTGCGAGTATCCGCGTTTGTTCGCTTTTCCGCAAGCCCTTTGTGGTTTTCATTTGAAAAAGGTACTTCTACGGTCGCGGAGAGGATTCAGAGTGGTGAATTGTCACGGTAGCCCGAATATGTTCGGTGGGAGGGGGGGGGGGGGGGGGGGGAGTAAGCTCAGCCAGTACAGCTAGCCTGTTGATGGAATTACGTTGTAAAAAAAAAAGCAAGGTATATACATGCGCTGCGTGTACACGCTGCACGCAAAACTGTAGAGTGTACAGTCAACACGAAACTTTTTTGTTTCCATTTTTGCGCACACCTGACCTTTCTTCATGTTTCTGTTTTGTAACCAGTTCGACGAGCACTCTGTTCGCGTTTTTTTCACTGTGTCCTAATTCCAGTGAACCAGCCCAAAAATAGCCCGTTGGCCGAGCGTTTGGACCGGAGATGAATGGGTTAGATAAATCGTGTAATTGACTCTCGAACAGCACTGAACAGCTGAATATCAATTTTATAGTCGGGTGAAGATCTTTAAAAAAAATCATCCGCTAAAAAGTTCTTATATTTATTCATCTTGCGTATAAATAAAAAAGGTTCGTTTCTTCGGATGGGAAATTTACTGTCGCGCATAAGCAGCAAGGGTGAAATTCCGTGAAACTAACGTGAGAGAGAAAGAGGTTTATCGGACAAGTTTTCCGAGGGGAACGGGCCGCGCCCCAAAGCGGGATGGCGCGGTATAACACACCGAGTCTTCATCACTGTACGATATTCGGGAGGGAAAGAGAGACGCGCGCTCGCCATATCCAGCTCGCGGCTCGGGAACCGCCGCGCGGCTCGTCGACGTTTTCTTTCTCTCGTTTTATCGCGCGACCGCGATGAAACCGCGCGAAAAGAAAAAAAAAAAGAAGTCGATGTTGAGAGCGTGAGGCTAAAGTGAGGGGGGGGGGGGGGGGTAAAAAATAAAATAAGCGATGCAAGCCGGATACACGCTACCTTGTAAAGAAACCGAGCCGGTTATGGAAAATTGGAAAAGTTCGTGCGGCAGCGAGACGAGGACGGAATGCATTTTCGGCCGGAAGTCCGCACTGCCTGCGGTATCGCTCGTTCTTCATCTCCCGTTTCGCCACTGTGCATCGAGACGCTTATTTGTTTTCTTTTTTTTTTTTTCGTATTTTACATCTCGCCCGAGGAGTATCTTCAAATTAGCGCCCTGGTGGGAACCGGGCCAGTATTGGCGCGGCGTCTGCCAGCACCGGTACCTTCACGGCCGACCGTCTCGCGTCCGGCGAAGCTTTTCGCAAACGATAGCCACAAATTCGTCACGGAAGTTGGACCACGGAAATTTGTCAAAAGAAAACATGTCCCAAACTTTGTCTCCCTCATACATGAAACGAGAGACCGCGGTCTCGGGACTTGGCCGTGAGTGAGGCGCGCCAGTTTCTCTCCGCGAAGTGGCCTTCACTCTTTCCGCTATTCGCTATGTCACCTCACCGGGGCTCCCGTCCATCGCGTTGTCATCCCCGTATAGCGGCTTTGAAACAGCTCCAGCCGGACAACCGTGTGGATGTCCATTAATCTTTATTCTTCGTCATAAACCGTAGAAATAAAAGGTTTCGCTCATCTCTTTCCCCTCTCCATTCCCCCTTAAATCCTTTACCATCGTGAGTGAGGAAAAGCCGCGCCGGACTATCCATGTTTCACAGTTTGCGGACATTAACACGAGCCACAATTCCACCGCGGTATGTGAAACTTGTACGTTAAAAAAAATAAAAAAAAAAAAACTTAATTGCCGGTCTAATTACCGCAATTACAAGTCGTTGAATGAGCTCGGGGATCCACCGATGGCCGCGCTGTTGGGGGGGGGGGGGGGGGGGGGGTCGCGCACAGTTCGGCGTACAACGGGTGTCCAGTGTCCCAGTCGGCACTTTAGTTTTACCGTACCTACCGGTCCGCCGTTACACTGTATATCCGTAGCAGCAGGAGACACCGTACCGCAGCATCTCGTGATATAATAATCGGACAAATTTAATGAAACATTACGAAATTCAGAGGTGGCCCTTCCGAACCAGAGATTTCGCCGGATGACGTAATCGTGGGAGAAAAAAAAAAAAAAAAAATGAAATACAGTGAAACAAAATAAAAATAAAAAAGAGCTAACATCTAGGTGCACTTTTAGAAATTGAAACGGGATTGGCGGTGAGGCGACGAGGGACTTGCTGCAGTCGGAAGACAGACGAGAATTTATGCTCGAGCATCTGGCGTCGGCTTAATAAAGCGAAAAAGATAGGAATAAAAAAATAGAGGAAGACAGAAAAAAAAAAAAAAAAAAAACTACGAAAGAGTAACAGAGTGTAAAATAGTGGAGGAGTCACAGTATACGCGGCCTGGCAGCGACTTGAGACGTGAAACTTAATTAGGGAGTGACTCTCGGGCGGCACGTTGGAGCTTCCAGCTCGGCTCTCGTCGACGCCGCCGGTTTGCCCGGCTACCGGCCACGCGGCTCGCCGAGCGGTAACTCACCCCCCCCCCTGGTACAAAGTCGGCTCGCACCGGCGGAAATCTTTCACCACCGGAGGCAAAGCCCTCTCCGGCGCTCTCGGTTTAACGGAGCTGACGCGTTGACGCCACACGTCGAACAAGAAAAAAAAAAGGAATTTAATAGCCGGAACGCACCGCGGCGTCACCGATGGCGGAGCTCTGAAAGGTGGAAAAGCTCGAGGACTCTCTAACGCCGTCGCGAATCCACTTGGGGAAAAATATGAGGGGCGAAAGCGAACGAACGCCCGGCTCGTTCTTGCTCTTCCAACGCTAATCTTGATCATCCATTTTGGCATGGTTTTGATCAATGTTACTTGCTATTCAACTATTAATCCTTACCCGATGGTATTTTTCGACTACTTTGTTAAAAAAAAAAAAACATCGCTCACTTTTTAAAAGGCCGTACCGCGAATGTTTTGAAAACAATTAGTCGATTTGTACTCAAAGTGGATCGCACTAAAGCTTGATTTTCGGGCGAGATATACGGCGAACAATAAAGGTACGAAGTCGTGTATATAGATATATATATATGTGATCGTGAGCTAACGCGAGCTGGCAATTCGAGCGAAGCGTGGTGGAAACTCCGGGTGGTAAAATAGACAAGTAGATATAGCTTTGCGGGGGAGAAGATGAGGGTGGTTGCGATGGTACAGGTCGAACTCTGGCTCGTTGCTCCGTTTACGAGGTCTAGAATGCACGTGCAGGAGAAGTCGTTCGGCACAGTTATACCGACTCTCACCAGCTATCTTTCGCACTATAATGCCCTGTAACAGTGCGGACCAGTGTTTGTAGCGAAAGCATCGCATCCTCGAACATTTATCCCGATGTATCGTTGGGAATTCTCTCAAACCGAGAAAATCTTCGGTTGCACGTGTGAAACTTACGTCTTCGGAGATCCAGCTATGCGTCAAGCATTCCTGATCGCGCTTCGTTCAAAGCTCTCGATAAGACTTATTTAAAAAACGATATGACTTATATGTTACTAATAATAACTATTATACGACTAATTATAATAATACATGACTTATTTTGTTTTTTATCAACATTTCCACTAGTTTCCTACCAAGAGTTATTTTTACATCGGAAATTTCTAATGTCCAATAAAAACTTGAAAAACAAAAGGAGAAATCGGCCAAAAACCATAGAATTTAGACTCGACAAACTGAACTGCGATCCGAGTACACTGTGAACGAGTTACCCACGTGACTTTAGTAAACCGTGTCTCACCGAGCGGTCCACCGTGTGACAAAGTAACCGGTGAGCCGGAGTGTCAGGAACATCCAGCGTCGGCAGTGTTCGGCCAAGAGTGAAACGTCGTACGTGGCGAACTCGGTTTCTCAACTGTACCTACAATCTCCCTCCTGCACCGTACAGCGGCAATTATTGTCGTTTCTCGTTCCAACTGTCGGCCGAGAGGAACGTCATCTCCGGCTGAACGTTGGGAGACGTCGACGGGACCATTGTCATTCGGGTGATACCGTGCCGAGAAGCAGATCTAGCTGGTTGCTCATTGTCCATGCGTCATTGCGCTACTGGCCGGTTAGCACTTCGTCCCCAAACACGGAACGCGCGAATTGATGCCGCATACGTCGCCGACACCCCGAAAGTGGTTCACGCGCGCTGAGTTACACATTGAACGTGACACACGCACGTTTGGCGTGCTCGAGGGTACCATTATTCACGGGGATGGTATTTCACGGTGCAAATGTTGGTGAGCCGCAACACGAGCGCAGAAACGCATTCCGGCGCATCTCATTCACGTGTCCCGCAAGCCACCGGGGGAGCTCTCGAGGATTCATCATCTATGGCGAGGTGCTGCACGAACGAGACACTTTAAGGTGTTGCAATTTTAGGGCATTAAAACGCAAACCATGGCATTAACGGAGCAACATTGTGACTAAAATTACACGGTCTTGTTCACTGTGTACAAACCCTCGAGATACGCGCTTGTGGTTCCGGTAACGGGATTGTCTACCAGGAACAGAAATTGTAACTTTGTAGAGAACGAAGCACCGTCAGGAATACACGATGAAGTAATTCAGCGGCAAATGTACATGAATCGTGCAGAGTCAACTCGTTCGCACTTAACGAACGTTTCGTTCGTTGAGGCCCACTATTTTATTTTCTTGTTGATTCATTTATTCGATTGTCAGCGATTAACTTTTCGTCAACATCGGTAGTTTTAATAAACCTAATGGTTGTTTAACTCATAAAATAAGAATCTAAAATTAACGAGAAAAGAAATGGAGTTTTTCGTGGACGAGACATGTTTGTTGACCCTCCGACAGAGTTGAGCCCTCGACGCGCTGCCGACGTACGAAGAATGACATGGAGCTTTGGAAGATTCATGAATAGTCGACGCGTGCTGCTCGTTGCAGGGAGGAGGGGGTGGGGAATGTAGGTGTAGTACAGGCGAGAACGGTGCTCTCGTTAGGACTGGGTCACGTGCGAAGCCGACACAGTGTCAAAAGTACGGAGGGGGCGATGTTAAGGGTAATGAGAAAAAATAAAAGAGACGAGAAGCGCAAACAAACAGAGAGACGGAGGACACTCTTGTATTGTCTTCTGCGTATCACGCAACTGTGTCGCGAATTCGCAATTCGCATGAGCGGAGGGTAGAATTTGTGCCAATAGAAAAAAAAATAATAATATTCAGCCAACTTTTGAGTAAAATGTTAATTGACGATTGTAATTGACAAACCGTGGCTAAATGGAAAAACAAATTTGCCTGAGCGAAAATAATAACGGCGAATAACTAATCGAAGAAAATTATAATAAGATTTCAATTAAAACGTTCAACTGTGAAACGTCAAATAAATGTAGTCATTATTTTTGTTTTCTTTTTCCAGGTAAGTCGACTAGGGTTCTTCAATCTAGTCCAGTCAGCCTGACCGTTCGAGTCCGGTATGTACAAACGTTCGGCAAATAATCTAATCAATTAGAAAAGTTTTTTTTTTCCATAACAATTATTTTGTTTTTCAATATTTGTTCCACCCGTTTAACACGATCACTTGACGGAAAGCTTTCGACGCTTTAAGATTCTCGATTCTCGCGAGTAGGGGTTAAAGTTACGATTTTTTCCTCTCCCCCTATATTTGTTCGTGCCATGTAGAGATTTATGGATTTCGTCTGGTCGTAGTATATTCGTGGGATTTATTTTATCCCCGGGTGAAATGAGAAAGCTCAAGGGAGCATCGAAGCGCGGACGCATTGCTTCTATGGAGTAAAAAAAAAGGCTCGTAGAAGCGCGACCGGCGTCTTCTTGGGAGTAGTATAACAATGGATATCGTGAAGGGCTTCTTCTCCACTCGCTGCTACTGCTGGTGCTACTATGCCATGACAGGTAAGTGGGCACCGGCGCCTCGTAGTTTCCATTTATACGGTACTTCAAGTCTGAAAGCTCTCGTCTTCTCTCATCTCACTCACGTCTTGAGCCATCTTTTTCGTCCACTTTTTTCTCTCCTTTTTTTCCAACTTCCTTTTTGCGCCAAAAGTCTACACTTTGGAGCTCGTTCGACAGACGCGAGTGCGTTCTTCTATTCTTACTCGCGGCCATCGCACACCGTTCGGTGGATTGCCTGTTATTCCTTGATGTACGCTGTCGCGTACCGCATTAATGGAGGTTTTTTTGTCCGGCTGATAGATTGGAAATAATAGTGCTATGAAAAGTGCGAAGTAACGAGACGTTGTTGGACCGAGTAACATTATTTTTTTCTATTTTTTTTTAACAGCAATTTAGCTTAGATTGCTTTGCGAGAGATAAATGGTTTTACGAAAATTATAAAAAGTATTTTGCATGTTTGTTTTGGTCATCTGCTCGGAAAACTACTTTGCTGATCATTTTATGGATCTTCTCTGTTTTACGATCGACAAAATCGATTTTTAAAAAATATACATTTTGAGTCCAATCCAGCGGTTTGAAATGGTGATCGTGGGCGTCTCCGGTTCCGTAAATATTTCAATTTCAGGGTTGGGTAAAAAATTTTCTCGATAAAAACAAGAGGTGGTTGAACCGTAATAAAGTTTCACTGCATATCCCACGTTCTTTTTTTCGCTCTCGCCGGCCCGATCTCTCCCTGTTCCATTTCTCTTATTTTTCCGTCTTTCGCTTGTCTCCGCCTACGTCAGTCGCCACGTTTTATCCATTTATCGTAGACTATCGTCCCGGGAGAGGCCTTTTTCTCCTCTGCGCTCCGAGTCTCCCCGCCGACCGGGGGAGTAAAAGAGGGGTAAAAAAAAAAAAAAAAAAAAAAACGAAGAAAAGACTGTTCGAGAGAAAAAGTGTCTCGACTCGCTCGTTCTCTCACGACATTAGAATTTGATTTGCATTCTTTCCAGCGCATTCGATAAGGCACGTTTCGCAAGCTCTGATTGGTCGTGCGCTCTCAGCTGCGGCGCCTCTTCGAGGGTTTTGAGCTGCTGAAAATCGATGATCGATAGTCATTGGTGCGACGCTCATCGATGTGTCGGAGTAGACGCCGTTACGGTTAAATTAAACCCTTGCATATATAATTATAAAAAATTGCACCAATTTCAGACCATCATTAGACAAAGCCCGTTGTCTCAATACTTTAATCTCCGGTTGTGAAAATTTACTTGCGGTTCAGAGTATCGACTGACAGCATCATTTCCGGATTGCGAAATCAGATCGGGGTCGTGAAATAATCTGTTGACGGAGAGACCGTTTGCGATTGGCTGAGGAATTTCTGACTATTGTACGGTAGAAGCAAATCACCAGCAAATATGCAATATGGGAATCAATAGCAATTGGATGCTGAAATGAAATTTCGCAATCCGTATTCATAGAGCCATCCAGATAAAATGACATATTTAATAAATAATAAAATAAATGATAAAAAATATTTCTAGGCTTCACGGTAAAATTTTTTTGTCGCACTTTGTGTCGTCATTACAGTTGTCATTGAACAAGGAATATTGTATAGTTGCTGCATAAAAAAGCATCCGGAAAATTAGTTAATAACGCCTACGAACGAGGTTGAAACGGGAGCATCAAATAATTAAACAGACACGAGGAGAGTTGACTCTCGGAGGGCAGAAAAAAAAAGCGAAGGACGTGAAACAAGGTATTATCGTCGAAAATTCCATCTCCCTGTCTCGCCGCCAAGGATTTCCGTGTTTTTCCCCGCTGTTAGCCGAACGAGGTGCAGGAAACGTTATAATACGCTTCGCAGGATACATTTAATTAGAGTAAATTGTAATGGAACCAAAAAAAAAAGAACGGCTAACAAAGAACGCGTCGGAGATGAGCCGGTTTGGTTAGTCGAGGAGGGATAGAAAATAACGACAAGAAAAAAAAACAAGAAAGGAAAAAAGAAGATCTAGGACAGCGGAGAGAGCTCTTTAACGAAAAAGAGTGTCCCTGGTACATTTTCATTCTTCTATCTCGTCGCACTTTTTTATTTCAATTTTTTTTTATTTATTTTTTTCATTATTTTGCCCTCTCACCCTCCAGATCTGACAATAAGGTCGAAGCACGTACCCGCTCCACTTCCACGGTCTCTGCTTCGGGCTCTCGACTTTTTTAGCTTTTACCGTTTCGACAGGGTGGCGAGCACGGGACTCGAGGACATCGAGTGCCTGCTTCGAATAATCGAAACACCCCACCTGAGCTACGACTCTTTCTTTGCCCCTGCCGCCTCCTCCCTCGAGTGACGTGACGTTCTTTCTTTATTTCGCACCCTAGCATCGCCCTGGAATAAGTATCTTCGTTTGACTTGACAAGGAATTCCTCGATTGCCCCCCCCCCCCCCCCCCGTCGTTCAGCTTCCATCCGGCTAGCAGACTCTTTGATTCTGGCAGGATTTCACGTACCGACCATTATATCCAACGATTTTTTGTCACCATAAAAAATGCAAAAAAAAAAAAAAAAAAATGAAAATTTCGAATAAAGAGTGAAATAAAAAACGAAAACCATTTATAAAAAATGAATTATAGAGCAAAAATGGACGCGCCACGGGCGACGACTCTGTGGAAATAAATATTGAAGAGATCCGGACATAGATCATATCGCACATAGATTTTTCACGGGGAAGCGCGATGAACGTTGGTGGGAACGATGGTGAATGATGACCGACGGCAGACTACAATGACCCGAGGAAATCTGGATCATGTACATCGGTTCCGCGTGTACGTGTGTATTTGCGCGTTTGTGTTTGCGCATGGCGAGGCACGTGCACAAGTGGCAAATCGAACGGGTACTCTCGAGAACGGGGGGAATCAATTGAATCGTCGTCTAGTCGTACTTGGATAATGCATCAAGACCTGCCAACATCCAGCTCCGCAGGCTTCCGAACCGCAGGCGATTCGAGCTGGCTGGCATGAGCGAAGCCGGCAGGGCGGGCGGGTTTCGAAGCCCATAGCTCAAATCGAGTGGCTTCTAACGCCACGACCGTGTCCACCGGAGTTGGCCGAGCTCTCTGCTCTCTGCGTGTCTCCCTCCCTCTTCGTCCCCCCATACCTCTAAATTATAATAGTTATATATAAATATATATAATATGTATCTATACACATACATGTACATACATATACGTAACACGCGGATTATGCATATGGATGACAAGCCATACTGCATTATCTATTATCTGTCGTCTGGGGAACGCCCTTTATCTGTGTACACGGGGATGAACATCGGCAGATACTGTTGTGACACGTCATCATGCAAATTCGAGATTTGTCATCGTGTTCTCTAATCGTGGATGAACGCGATTGTATCTATAGATACTGCATACTCAGGCTTGGTATCGCAGGTAGTGGAGGGTTGGGTGAAACCGATTAGTTCGGGCAAAGCTGTCCGCCGTTCGAGAGGAGACATTTTGAATGCGAAAAAGTGAAAAAAGAAAACGCATAACCTTACGATAATGTTGTACAAATTTGGCGATGTTTCATAGAGCGGATTAAAAGATAACAGCATCGAAGCGTTAAATCTCGTAATCGCTTAATTCGCCGCTAACCGTGAATACAGCTGAGAATCCGATCAGTTTCGGCAAAGCTGTCCTCCGTTCGAGAGGAGATATTCTGAATGTGGAGAAATGAAGAAAAACAAAATTCACAGCGGCTCATTAGCTTCCGGTAATGTTGTACAAATTTGTCGATGTTTCATAGAGCCGATTAAAAGATAACAGCGTGAAAGCGTCAAATCTCGTAATCGCCCAATCCGCCGCTACCTGTGAATACAGCTGAGCCGTATCAAGCTGCTTAATTCGGCGTTTGGTTTCACAGTCAAATGACAAATACCGTACACTTTTATTAAAAACTGTAAAGCCGATCTCCAATGTTAAAAAAAAAATTATTTTAAATCAATATAAAAAGTACCGCCACAAAATTAAGTGCATCCATTCAGAAATTAAGTCGACATGATCCTTGATGTGTGCAGTCCCGACTTACTCCCGACCCAAATTCCGCACGGATAACACAGTAGGGGAGAGCGGGGCAAAATGGCACACCGGGGCAAAACGGGATAATGAGACAATACGCAATTTTCCAATAACTTTTGGATGGTGGCAATGGTGGTGAGTGGGGCAAAACGGCTTTGAAAATCCGGATGTATCGTTGGGACAAAATGGGGCATCCAAAAATTATTGGAAAATTGAGTTTTGCCCTCACTGTCCCGTTTTGCCCCGCTGTGCCATTTTGCCCCGGTCTCCCCTATAAAATGAAAAAAGACTCAAAATCCCCGAAGGATTTATTATTCCCACGTGAGCGTGGATCGACGTAGCGTTGTATCCAGTGGACCGAAAGAGGTCTGGGTGCAAGATCGAGGTGGATGCTGTGCGACTAATTCAGTTACAATGGGGAGGAAGGCGGAGGCTGTGGGGAGCCGGTCCGGCAGGTCGAAGCTGCTAGTACCAGCGGCTAGTGAGCCAGTCTCTCAGACGTTTAAGCCAGAGCGGTGGAGCGGGTCAACGTGGATGCTGCATATATCCAGGGGGACGGTTGCTGATGTCGTCTCCTCGACGACACCTACACACACATACAGCACCCGATACACTGTTCCACGGCGCCCGACTTAACTTCCTCACCGATAACAAAGTACAAAAAAAGATACTTCAAAATCCCCGAAGGATTTATTATTCCCACGTGAGCGTGGATCGACGGAGCCGTGTATCCAGTGGACCGAAAGAGATCTGGTGGAAGATCGAGCTGGATGCCGTGCGACTAATTCAGTTACAATAGGGAGGAAGGCGGAGACTGTGGGGAGGCGATCCGGCAGGACGAAGCTTCCACTACCAGCGACTAGTGAGCCAGTCTCTCAGACGTTTAAGCCGGAGCGGAGAAATGGTTTAACGTGAATGCTGCATATATCCGGAGGTAAGGTTGCTGATGTCGTCTCCTCAACGGCGCCCATGCACCAATCAATACAAAAAATATCGGCAAAAACTTAGCTGTATTCATGCACAAATCAAGTCGCGATGATCCCTGGTGTGTGCAGTCCTACCCGAATTAGTCCCGACTTAATTTCCTCACGGATAACACACACTGATAAAAAAATACGGTTGAATCAACTAAGATTCGGGCAGGGACGTTCAACTAAACATTTTGTTGGTACAGCTAAAAAATTGATTAGTTCAACCATTTTTCGGTTGATTTCACCAAAATATTTTTGAGTCATTAAAATATTTTGTTCGACCAACTAAATATTTATTTGAACGTCCCTGCCCGAATCTTGGTCGATTCAACTGTACTTTTTTATCAGTGCAATATGAAGTGAAAAAAACGACGCAAAAACGCTGAAGGATTTATTATTCCCGCGTGAGCGTGGATCGACGGAGCCGTGTATCCAATGGACCGAAAGAGATCTGGTGCAAGATCGTGCTGGATCCTGTGCAACTAATTCAGTTACAACGGGGAGGAAGGCGGAGGCTGTGGGAAGCCGGTCTGGCAGGACGAAGCTTCCACTACCAGCGACTAGTGAGCCAGTCTCTCAGACGTTCAAGCCGGAGCGGAGAAATGGTTTAACGTGAATGCTGCATATATCCAGAGGTAAGGTTGCTGATGTCGTCTCCCCAACGGCGCCCATACACCAATCAATATAAAAAATATCGCACTGAGAAAAAGGATGCTATTTCCTACTATACGGAATAGTTCCCAGAGGGGACGTCTATATAGATAGTTTGTGATAGTATATACTCAATTGATTAAACTATAATTATAGTTACAACTATAATTTTTGGGCATTGTCGTTACTACACTGAGAAAAAAAATCGATCGAGTCAACAAAATGAGCGCTTACGGGTGGCGAAACAAATTTTTGGTTGATCGAACGAAATAATTGTTGTATTAAGTAAAGAAAAATTTGAATCGACTGCCTGTTAGTTCGATCAACGAGGTATTCCTTTCGATCAACCAAACATTTGTTTCGCCACCCGTAAGCGCATATTTTGTTGACTCAATTGATTTTTTTTCTCTGTGTATAAAATTTAGACGTCCCCTCTGGGAACTATTTACTATATAAGTTTTTCTCAGTGCGGCAAAAACTTAGCTTTATTCATGCAGAAATCAAGTCGCGATGATCCCTGGTGTGTGCAGTCCTACCCGAATTAGCCCCGATTTAATTTCCTCACGGATAACACAATATGAAGTGAAAAAAACGGCGCAAAAACGCTGAAGGATTTATTATTCCCGCGTGAGCGTGGATCGACGGAGCTGTGTATCCAATGGACCGAAAGAGATCTGGTGCAAGATCGTCCTGGATCCTGTGCAACTAATTCACTTACAACGGGGAGGAAGGCGGAGGCTGCGGGGAGACGGTCTGGCAGGACGAAGCTTCCACTACCAGCGACTAGTGAGCCAGTCTCTCAGACGTTTAAGCCAGAGCGTAGGAATGGTTTAACGTGGATGCTGCATATATCCACAGGGACGGTTGCTGATGTCGTCTCCTCGACGACACGTACACACGTATTCAAAACACGGTAGTGTCCCGACGCGCCCGCACACAGGCGGGCTCCGGCATGATGTCCCGGTCCGGTAAGCCAGCTGAACTTACACACGACCAGTCCGCCCGACAGGATAGTCCGCTTGCTCGGGAGGCTTCTCTCCTGTTGTCGGTAGCGAGGTACGGTACAGAGGACGGGCGACCCATACAGGACCACAGCCTCCCGGCGATAGACGGCCAGCCCGGTGGTGAATGGCGATATGGTGCGCTTCGGCCGGTGTGCGTTTCCAGCGTGCGCGGACTCGGCGCCGCTCCTCGCCGGCTCCGGGACGCTTGCGTCGCCTTCGCAAGCCACCCCCGTTGCTCCGGGCAACCGATGGGGATGAATCTCGCGACGCCCGGCGTCGGTTCTCCAGTCGCGGGTGGGGCTGTCGGTCCCTCAGTGCGCTACTCGACGCCGAACTGACCACGTACAACACAAAACGACCTCGCATCGCACCGGCTACCGTCCGAGTTCCTGGCGACAATATCGAAGCAACCAAACGCGCCGCTTATCGAAAAGGGAACGGAAAAAAAGAAATCAAAGACCCCTCAACCCTCCGACATCCGAAGGCCGTGTGGCGAACGCCACGCGACAACCGGCGACCGACGACTCCGGTTACTCTGCCGGTGCGCTGTCTACGATATTTTGTTTCTTTGATTTCATTCAGTTTCGCGGAAAACTGGAAGGAAAAATAAATTTTAAAACTGCTCGAGGTTTTGTTTTCATTATTTTATTTTCATCGACTGCCCGATGGAACGGTATGAGTTGTGTGTTTTTTTGAAGTTTCGCCATAAATCTGCGAGTTCGCCGGTCAGAGGGTGAACGACGCGCGCGGCGATTCTGGATGGGTTCAGATAAGGGAGATGGAGAAAAGTTAATAACGATAATTGTAGGGCAGAGATAGACGAGCCGGTGAAAGTTGCACGAAGTTTTTAGCCGAAGAGGCTCGCCGACTGCCGAGTGCCGGTGCCGAGAGAGCCTTTGTCATCATTGTCTCTGTCGTCGAGACGCGTCTGGAAAGGACCTGCCGGTCGACGAACTCTCATCTCGCGGGCAGACCTTCCGCCGCACAACAAATACACGACCCGCAAGACAGAGGAGGTTGGACGGCGTTCGGTCAATTTTTCATTATTTCTTCTCTCGCACGCGCGTTATCGCCCGTTTGTACGCGAGTTGTGTTTAAAAATTAATAAAAATAAATTAAAAAAAAAAAATTTGAAAATGAACTCAAAGTGCCGAGAGGTTGATTAAAGCGGAAAATTAATTCATTCGCACGGTGCGCGCGAGAAAACTCGGTGTGCGTCTGCACGGCCAGACTGACGGCGTTATTACGAACGGGCGAGGAAAATTAATTGGAGTTGCGTTTTATTCATTAAAATACTGAATGGTATTATGTGGTGAACGGTGCTGCGAGTGTGCTTCGAGAAACTGAAGGGGTAAACAGAAAAGAAAAATCTACGGCAACGTTATTATTTTATTTCACTTTTTTCGTGGTGCGACGGCGGTTGGAAGCTTAATGTAGACACCCTCGAATCTCCGTTGTGTACAGAAAAAAAAAAAAAAACAATTCGTAAGTAGGTGAAAAAAATAAGTTTGAATTACGTCGAGAATAATTGTTGCAGGATGTTCGAAGGCGATAATTAGTCCCGTATCTGAATTTAGGCGGGATTGAAGTATTTTTTTTTTAAGTTTCTGTTATTCGATACAGAGGACGATGATACTTGGACGTTACGAGATTTAAATCCCAGCGATCTACGCCAACTCGGTCAACCCCGTTCTCGAAGGGGCTTTTTTTTTCTCTCGTCCAAAGTGTCTTTCGCTTTCAGCGCGCCCCCCCCCTCACCCTCCAGTTCGTGCCAACTGTTAATTCAACTTCCGGGTAGTTATCAACTTATCACCCGTGAAACTCTCTCGCCTCCGTCCCACCGCCTCTCGCCCTGTCCGTAGTTAGGACGCCGGAAACTTCAATAATATCCACGTGGCACGTCAGCCAGGGTCGCACGCACCTTCGATTATCTTATCAACGAATCATTGTCACTTTCGCAAAACCACAATTTCCGGAATTCCGAAAAATAAAGAAAATAATAGTAATTAGTGTACAAAAAGAAAAGTTAAACACGCGCATACATTATTATGCGAATCAGCTAAAGGCTTAAGCGGCCAATAAACATGGTTGCGGTAGGTGAAATTTTTTTTCTTCGTACATCAGTGTTATTGAATTTTTTCATTCAATTTTATTATTTGCCGTTTTATTCTAACTTTTCGACCCGACGTCTAGACTTCGCCGAAGCGGTACAATCTAGTTTACGAAGTCTCGGTACGAAGTCTGCTCGGGCGCTGAGCAAAGTAATTTATGCGAGAGTTCCGCCGACCCCGCACTCGCGAAGAGGCCCCTTGTGCTGGAAGAAAATTTTCGAGACCGGAGACACGTCGCATCCAGGAGCGTACACGAAGTGTAACACGCCGGAGGACTGTTTTAAAAGTATGCGGGCGTGGCTTTTCCGGGTGTCACAGGACACAAAGAACTGCCGGTACACGCCAGTGCACACACACGGGAGAGTGTGTTTCGTTCGTGGACACTCGCCGAAGCGGTGAGCCCCGTACCCCTGTCTAGTAGAAAAGTTTCTTCGTGACCTGACGGCTCGAAGAGAAGAGGGACATTGCTGCAACTCCGGGCGCTGCACGGCCGTAAAACGGCCGGGGTGGAGGAAACGAAAGCATCAGAAATACGTGCGAAACTCGAGCCACTTATTCTCTCGCGACGTCGTGGGTTATAAGCGATTCTCATTCTCGTTGTGCCACGCTCTCCACTCTCGTTTCTCGTACTCTTTTCTTCTCTTCTTCTCATTTCATCGTTCCATCGCTGCACGACACCACCGTGATTGTTCTTTGAACTCTTTCATAGTTCTAATTTTTTCATTCACACGCCGGGCCTTTTTTTTTTTTGCTGGTTTGTTTCTTTCGTCTGTGAAGCAAATGAAACATTTTTGGGTCATTTACTTTATTGTTACGTCGAAAGTATTCTAAAATTCAAAAATTTTGAAATTCCAATTGTATACGATTTTTTTTTTTCTTTGTTTCTTTGCGCGTATTCCAATACAACCATCCGCGATGCGAGCTCGATTTAAATTGGAGCGAATAATCGGCTCCGGATGGGTGTAAAAATTATCTGTTTATCGGTTCTCGATTAACATTCTTTCTGTGAATTAAGCCCGCGTTTGCGTCAAGTGCAGACACCTATATGGCGGCATATTTAATTTCTTTGCTTCGTCGATGGTTGAACCGTGCGGAACGCACGAGCGTCGATTATCGAATAATTAGTACCTACCAAAGTAATTACTAATTAGGCGAGTAGATGCGAGCGAGGTATATTGGATATTCGATCGTAAATACTGTATAATTCGGGACGCATAGAGAACCACAGAAACTGATGAACGTTCCCATCTCGATAATTGAACCGCGCGCCGGCTTGCAATGTTTACTAATAAATAGTAAACATCGAAGCCATCGGGACGAGAAACTCTCTCGTCGCTCGAATGAGAAAATTTATATCCATTAATATCGACAAAATCGCGATATTATTTAATTCCGGTAATATCAACCGATTAGTCGGCTATATGTTTATAAAAGCATTCAGCGCGATTTACGGACTATGGTCGGTCTTTTGTCCCAAGTATTGCCAAGCTTTGAGAGGTGAATGTTTCTTCAGTTAACGTATCGTTTTAACGCTCTCTCAACCATAAATCTTGACGACCGATTGAAACGATGAAATTGCAATCAATATATTTTTTGTTTAATAATTCTCATTTTTTTTTTAAATCATCTGATAAATAGTAAACATCGAAGCCATCAGGACGAGAAATTCTCTGCTCGTTCGAGTCAGAAAATTTAAATCCAATTCATATCGACAAAAAGC
The DNA here is from genome assembly GCA_958510785.1 of Exephanes ischioxanthus. Classification (NCBI taxonomy): domain Eukaryota; kingdom Metazoa; phylum Arthropoda; class Insecta; order Hymenoptera; family Ichneumonidae; genus Exephanes; species Exephanes ischioxanthus. Next base: position 6,927,658 of record OY294024.1, read on the forward strand.
GATATTATTTAATTCCGGTAATATCAACGATAAGTCGGTTATCGATTTTCGTTTGTGAGATAATCCTTCATCTATCCATTTGTAAAAGTATAATAAGCGCGATTTATAGGTTTGCTCGGTCTTTTATTCCAAGTACTGCAAAACTTTGAGAGGTGAATCGTTCTCTAATTAACATATCGTTTTATCGCTCCTTTCACCGTACATTTTTCCAGACCACTTAAAACAATAAAAGTAAAATCGATTTTTTTTTAATTTTTTTTTTAATTTCTGTCTTCGTTTGCCGCGCGAAAGAAAATAAGTCAGAACCAATTTCAGGACCGTCAATTCTTGCAAATCAGCCTGAACGGTATTCCTCCGACTCTCCCCAAAACGCTTCGGCGAGATGAGAATTGCGAAACGAAAATTTATCGCGGAGGCAGTGCAGGGCGACGTGGAGTGAAATTCTGTGAAAATTGAAGGGTGACCGTGGAGAGTTGCGTGCGAGGGTAGATATAGCCTGAGTGGTGCTGACGCGGATGGCCGATGCTGGTCGCGTGTCCGATGGGGTGCGGATCGAAGACAAAGCTCCGGCGGACAGGCGGTAGCTCTCTATGGTTTCTCTCGGTAAATATTGACCGTGGTTCTCTACAGTCGAGAGACTATTGAATTAACAATTCCATTAAGGTCTCTCGTGAAAATTCGCCGTACGATCTCAGGTCCCCGTGGGCTTCCTCCGTCAGCCGGACGATCCGACGATCAACACCGGACCGTAGTTCTGCGCCATTGGTTTCGTTATACGCTGTTATTTCTGCCATTAGCCAATACCCCATCCGCTCCGATTAACATTCTCTAACTAACCGTCCGGTTAAACTTTCCGCTCCGTTATTTATTCGCGACTGGAATTCGTCGACCAATCTTCAAAAAAAAAAAAATTTAGCTCGAAAAGTATTTTTTTACAGAGCTGGGCAAAAAGTACTTAAAGTACTTGATGCGTAGTATCGTACGTATCCAATACTTTAAGTACGCGGTATCATAAGTACTAAATACTTCGAGTACTGTACTCAACTTTGTTTTAGAATGATGTTTAAGAATATTTTGCCGGTACTCAAAGTGCTAGGCACTTCAAATACCAAATACTTTAAGTACTTTGCCCAGCTCTGATTTTTTATGTTATTTTTTCGCTTTTCGTTCTCCACTTTAATCGTCGGTCAACAATCGTAAATCGCATAACTAAATCCGTACCCTCTTTCACCGCGCATTCGGAACACACGAGACTTATTCTCATCCGATTATTTTCGGGCAAAGTATATTTCTGTATATACATTGTACGAGCAAATAAGAAAAAGATTTCCACGCAGTTCTGGAAACCAAGCAACGGTAAAAAAAAAAAAGAACAATAAGAATTAAGCCGATACACTGATGGATCGAGAATTTTTTTGGGGAGCCGCACTGAGGCTCTCCTTTCAATTACCGAATTCCTTCGTTCCTCGGCGGTGATTAATATCGCTGACCTGCTGGGGTTTCGCGAAATCGAATTGGTTACGGCTTTTAGACACGTTCCCCCGGGCCGCGATCCGTGCGAGTCACGTATATATACTATATACCTACACACTGTGCACACACATAACCGTTCGAACGCTCACGTGGGACGGTGAAAGAAAGAAAAAAAAAGAAAACAACCCTACTGGAAAAACGAAATTACACCAAAAAAAAAAAGTCATCGCATGAACAGCACTCGTCGACAGAATTCGTCGGGAGATGGATGAAGTTTCGGAAACGCCTTGCGTGTCGTATAACGTCAGGCGGCGTCGACGATTCATGCTTTACGGTGTGAAAGGGTTATCTCGGCACTCGGCACGTGCTCGAGCAGCACGATCCAATAGCTGTACAGCCAGGGAGCCAAATCGTGCGAGTGTTAAACGCTCAAAGTTTCCCGGACGGCGCATGCGGGGATGTGAACAGGTGCAACGGCCCTCGACGCGCACCAATTTTCGTGCGTAAAACGACGCGCGACTCATTGCGAAACGTGTGTCGATGTGAGAGAGGAAAACGGATGCTACGAAAACGCCCCTCTGCGAATTCTGTGTTCGCGCGAGCAGCGGCAATACTCGCACGGATAGAATCGATGTCGGGTCGCAGACTCCGTCGTGCGACGGATATTAGTAATTTAGCGCGATCGAGTGGATACGCAGCGACGGGGCGTTCCATGCCAGGTCGACGCTGTTCGAGTCCGTTTCCGACACTCGGACCGAAACGCAAAAATTGCGGGTCGCTTTTTTTTAAATCGAATTACCGGTTGTTGATTCTTTGACCCTTCTCTGTCGGAGAAACGAATCTCGCCCGCACGCGTCACAGTCAGCGAAAGGGGTTAACCGGGCGATTCCTCTGATGAAGCCGAAGCTTCGTCCAGCGAAACCTTCAATTTGGCGGAAAAATTTAATTAACGGCTTTCACTCGGACTAGGGTCGTTCAACCATACGCTCCAAATTGGCTCGAGAACTAAATTGTCGATTATCGCTATTAACTATAAGTGTTTCTAATCAATGCATCTTTACACAATATCTCGATGGCAATTGTTGTTATCTATTTAGAAACAAAGAAAATGAAAAAATATCAATATAGATATTTGACGTGGGACGCCCCATACAAGTTGCAAACATTAGTTCCCGTATCAGGATATAATCAGAATATAAACACTGGTGCATGTGTAAGCCGATGGTAGGTCCAATAAACGTGGGGATTATGGGTTAGCACACGGATTCGCCCCTTCGTTCCGATACACAGCCCGAAGGCCCATTACGACCGTTTTCCAGGTCGGAAATCGTGCGCGTCTGGCGAATCAACCCGTGGCCCGCCATCTCGACGCCGCAAAGTACATTCGTTATGTCCCATTCGAGGGCTCATAGACGATCCGGGGATCGTGGTTAAACCTACCAAAGGGTATCGTAGGTTCTACCGGAATAGCCTTGAAATTAATTTACCCCGTTAACCTACCGTGTTACTTCCGTACCAAAGGGTTCCGATAATGTGCTCTTTCGATTTACTCCGATGAACCTTGCGACATCAACATCCTCTTTAATACGGAGCTTCGCATTATCCCCGTCAATACTTCATCGTAGAATGTCACGCCCGTTACCAGCAACCAACCAACATAGATATTCATGTCTTAAAAAAATAATAATAATAAAGAAAAAAATAGAAATATCGCTCATTACCGTTAGAAAAAAATATTGGGTAAAATTATTATTTCTGGAGGTCCCGTAGACGATTCGATAAAAAGTCTTGGAATTAATTCACCACGTAAACCTACCCTGTTAGGGGAGAGCGGGGCAAAATGGCATAGCGGGGCAAAACGGGATAATGAGGCAAAACGCAATTTTCCAATAACTTTTGGATGGTGGGGCAAAACGCCGTTGAAAATCCGGATGTATCGTTAGGACAAAATGGGACATCCAAACATTATGGGAAAATTGAGTTTTACCCCCGCTGTCCCGTTTTGCCCCACTGTCCCATTTTGCCCCGCTCTCCCCTACTTCCGTGCCAAAGAGTTCCGTTATCGTGCTCTTTCGATATACACCGATGAGCCTTGCAACATCAACGTCCTCTTTAATACAGAGCTTTCGTATCATCCCCATCAATATTTTATCCTCGGAATTTTACTCCCGTCACCAGCAATGAACGAGCATCCGTATTCGTGACTTAAAAAAAAAAAAACATCGGAACGATCCCATTACCGTCAGAAGAATATTGGATACAATCATAATTTCTCATCGTCCATCGATGCCTTCGTAGATAACACTGTCGACGGGGTTTCGTCGCTCCAAACTTCACTGCTGTCGTGTGTCCTTTGATTTTCGGTTTGGAGTAAAAAATGATATCCGAACCTCGTCAAAGTTAGTTCGGCGCGACTTGGTAATTTAGATATCGACAACAACGGCAACGACGGAGCCGGAACCGTCGTGCGGGACCGCGCGGAATGGCAGCCAGTTATGCATTAGCATCGCGAAACACCTGATGGCGTGTCCCTCCATGCCGCTTCTGGTTTTGACAGGAAATTAAAAGTTTTCCGGGCAACGGGCTCTCGACTTTGCACAGTTTATAGGTACACACGGAGCGGGTAGTATACAGTCGACGTCGTCGGGATCGCGCGATCGCCCGGTGAAATAAAAGGCCTATTTAGATCGGGGCTCCGATAGTCGCCGGATATCGACGGCCCGATACCATCTCCCGCCCCCGTGAGTTTATGAACGTGAATAGTAGACAAACTTTTCCAGCCTCGACGAACCTACCGTGGAGGGATTCGCGGCAATGGGAATTCTGTACTTGTTTTCACGAAGAACTTCAAGTCCGGGCATCGACGGCTATCGAATAGTTGGATTGAAACGAGTTTCCTTTTCTTTTCGTTTTTTTTATTTATTTATTGAAACGTCACTGGAGTCTATCCGCGAGCCTTGAATCGATTCCATTTACATAGATAGGTAAAGGTCTTCGGTGGAAATTTTCGAGCGTTAAATCGGGAACTGATAAGGTTCGAAGAAAACCTTATCAGGGCCTAAGATAAAGATAAATCTCGAAAAATGCTACCGGGGATAAAAAGTTCTTTAGCCTCTATAGTGGATTTTTTCCTTCGACTGGACTCGGGGAGAAGGGACGATTGCTAATCGCAAAAAAAAAGATACGCAATTTTTCTTTTTCTTTATAATGTATCTTGGACACGGAACTTGTCAGTTGAATTTTTTCAGATTTTTCTCAGTCAAACCTGTTGCGATGAATTAGTTTCCATTCGCACGTATCGATGTCCAGATTACGTGCGAGTGCAGAAATTTACGTCGGGAAGGGGGGGGGGGGGGGGTGTAAATACCATTGGCTAACTTTTTCCAAGTTTTCTAGATCGTATCAGTCGTATTTATCACGGCGAGTGCTCCCACTTGCGGCGTATAGCCGCAGTATTTCTTTCCGTAAATGGCTCGATCGTGCGTCCGCGAGAAACGACAAACTTTCCACTGACGTTCCTCTGCTTTTTTTGTGCGCGGAGGAAAGTAAACCGTCGACAGTGTAATATAGTTTTTTTTTTTTGCCTCCCTCGTTCCCTTTCTTTTCGAAGAATCGACGAAATATCGACGGTCGCAGCTTTGCGGCTTTCGCAAGTAAAGAAAAGAATAAAAAATAAAATCCGTTCGCATGGAAAGTCTGGAAAGCAAACTCCTGATGTACGTCGTCTAATGGTTAGATCGTGCTCCGCCCCGTGAATCGACAAACTTTTCGATCCATCTGTCGCCCCGTGTCTTCGCTCTACCATCCATCGGGGTTCGCGTCGATAAGAAAGTGAAGCAGTATCCGTCTGCCCTGGAGGAATCGCGTTTGAGCAAAAAGTAAAGCCGATACGGTATCGACTCATTCCCCGCACGTACCAACTAAATATCGAATGGATGGATCGTGCCACGAAGCTTGTGATGCAAACTTTTTAACTCCTCGCGTTTTATATACCCCGCGATTACAGTCCTCCCAGTTGCGAAGTTGGAATTGAAAAAAAGTCCCGACAATTTACGATACACTTACGGTATATATTTTAGGATAACAGACTAGCGCCGCATCCAGAAAAACAATTTATTTGACGGCCACCGTTTATTCGATTTAAGTAAAAGATTTATTTGATTTAAATAAATATTTATTTCATTTACGTAACTATTCACTTAATTAAAATAAATATTTATTTAACTCAAATAAATATTTTACTTAAACCAAATAAGCGGTGGCCGTCAAATAAATTCTTTTTATGGGTGCGAGGAGTTCGAAAGCATCCGAAAAGACCCTTCGCAAAGGTCAGGCAATAAAACGTTTTTAGATTTTTTTTTCTCTCTCAAATCCGTCGCGGGCTGGTCCATCTTACCACTTTCACCCCATACGATAAATTCACCCCAAGGTTGAACTGACTCGAGTTTAACTCGTTAAAGTGACCCCGAGACCTGAACCAACGTCGCGAGATCGTGCGGTTTCGTCAATTGCGCGAAAAGGGCACTCTATCAATCGCGTTAAGAGCACACTTCTTTTTTCAGTGCCCTCGAGGTATCGCGATAGGTGCGGCAAAGGGCGAGGAGGAATGCGGGTGAGTTGAAAGCCAGCGGGGTTAACAGAGAGGAGAAGTAAAGAAAAAGAGAATTTTGCCCGGGAGTGATATAGCTGTTAAAAGGAATGAAGAGAATATGTACTTCCCCCTTCGCCGCGGTCTCTTTCGCATACGTATCTCAGTATTATCTCACTTTATCGTCCGTATGCAAGGAGCTTTCCGTATGCACCGCGGATGCCCTCTTGGCCGCCGCCGATTCCTCTTACCTTTTCTCCTCTTTCCATTCTTCTTCCTCGCTCCTTCGCTGTTCCACCGCTAGGCCCTCGAAGACGTTCGAATAAAACTGGCTAACGCAGACCCTGTGCCCCGAAGGTGTTTCAAAGTAACGCCGCTTCAGGTGCCATTCGATTCCGTGGATGGAATCGCAGCTCACGAACCCCCCCGACCGACTCGTTACCCCTTCGAAAACTTGCCTCACGATCCTACCGGGGATATTTACTTTTTTGAGAAGCAATTTCTTTTATTTACAATCTTTCCATGTGTGATATCAATATAATTTAGGCATATTTATCAATTTCGTAGGTCAAGAAATTTATTTCATCTCAAGATAATCTTTTTACGGATCGATTTTTTACGAACTCCCCAGATCGATGGACGGACAAGGGGACTGGGAGAAAAAAAAATGAGTCAAGATAAGAAGCCTCGTCGCCCGAAGTGCTTCGCTTCGCTATTAATATAATGTTAATGCCTCGATTTCCATCGAGCTGCATTGGAACCCGCCTTGAGAATTTTTGCAAAATTATTCGAAAAGGAAGAAGTTTAATTATAAGAAACGAAAAAAAACTTTCCCCTTTTATAACGGGGCACTTTGCCCGCAGCCGCTCCGCCTCTGTTTCCTTCGCTAAATAGGAAACCTCTCGAAGAAATCCATAAGTATTGAGTATCTTCGGATCGTCCCTTCTCTCTACCTCCGACTCTGTCTTTATTACACTCCTTTTGCCTCTTTATCTCATTGCTCGCCGGGCCTGCTACTCTCCACTTTCCTCAAGAAATTCAATTAGAACGAAGATTAGCCGAGGCGCAAAACTTTCTTCCGGATCTTACCCCGAACGATTTTACGAACCAATCGCGCATTCGCCTTAGCTGTTAAACTCTTTTCTGACTTCGCCACCGCCATCGACCATTTTCCCTCGTTTGCCATCAAATCATCGCAAAGTGTCTCTTCCGCTCTCTCAGCCTCTTGATAAACTCCAGCGAGATCCCACCTCCCTCTTATTGCCGGTATATCTGGAGCGGCGGAGTGCGGAGACCGTCGATAATAATCTACGACGATTAACGAGGCTAAGGAGCCACGGGACTGAATTATATCCCCATCGCGGAGCTATAAAAAAAAAGAGGATGATGATGGAAAAGGATTCGCATTAAATCCTATGCAGCACTGTATATCCACTGAAACTTATTCGACTCTCGGGGTGTTGAATAACCCGAGAGTTTCCTCGTAGGCAAGTTGCCGAGTGCATATATCCATACTTCAGTGCCGAGTTCCGCCACTTCTCTTCTTGTTTTTTTTTTTTTCGTTATATTTTTCTTTTTTTTTAGTATAAAAACTTATTTCCAGAGTTTTTGTTGCGAATATTTAAAATTATAGGAAATGAACCATCAATCGTTCGATTGACGCTCGTCTCGTGTCTATCTGCTGCATTCTTAACTGTAAATGCCCACTTGGGCTACAGAGACCTGCTTTATCGTCAGAACCGAAGTTCCATTCATCATTTTTTTTTTAATACTTTTTTAGTCACCCAAGAGGCGTTTTTTTTATTACTCGTGTGGACTCTGTTGGACGAAACACGGGGTGCATCCTTTATGTACGGTGTAACGAAAGAGGAGGGTCGTTTCCATGCTGCCTCTCGTCGGTGAGGTAAAAGTGGCGAGACTCGGAGTCTGATATGTGACCGAGGCATGCCCGGAGACTTTCCGCAGGGTCTCTCTGTAGTACGGTCGCAAGCGGGTTATACCTCACAGGAAACTCGCCGACGGAAAAGCTTCCATTCGTCTCGGGGGTGTGCTACGACCGAAGTGGACACACTTTATTCGAAATATTGTCCATTATTCTCTGCCATCCGAGACCGCACGTACACAACTGTATACATACGGATATCGTCTCGTATACTCTTATTTATTGCGTTTTATACGATAAACTACTAAGCCGGCTTAACGCTTTCAAACTGTTCGCACACAATCATAACTTCACAAATTATTGTTATTTTTTTTTTTTTACCAAAAATATGTTGCAACGGTAATTGAGGTAAAAATTAAGATGAATTTAGAATTAACGTTGAGACTAAATTCGGAATTGGCCCGAATGAAAATTTGGAAAAATTGTGACCTCGTCGTTGTATCGAGATCTCCTTTGAAACAGCGATGACGTCCATTGTCAGGTTCGTGCCAATGTGGGACGAAACTCGTCGAGGCTTTCAACGATAATCAAATTCGAGATGGGAATTGATTCTCTCGTCACAGTCTCGTGACACTGGCTTTTATATACGCTCTCGTACAAAATTTGATTTTTTTTTTTTTTTCACCTGCCTTTTGCCACAGTGCTCTCGTCTGGAAATCCTTGAAACCCTCCTTGCTCTTTTTTACATTCATTCTACATGCAATTTCAATTCATGGAAGCCATCAACTGTGTACATTCAAAGACGCGATCAATATATCAATATATCCGTTACTGCGATGAACTCGAAGAATTTGTTTTTCCGCAGCAACCGCCTTTTTTTACATAATATTTGAGGATTGCATTTTTTTTACTCCCATTCCGACAAAGTTTCGCTGTTTGACAATAATTTTGAAAAACTCAATTTTTTCAAATACCTATCGTCATGGATACAAAACCGAAACTTAGCGCCTTAAATAATTCGACGATCATCAAAGGATCTTTCTTTTGCATTTTACTTCTTCCATAAGCAAAAAATTTCAATTCTCGTGCTTCAATTTTTTCACGCCCCGTTATTTTCTCCTCTATTCATCGCACCTTTGCTTCGCGCGATTCCCACTGTCTACAGTCATATACGTTTCATATACATATATACATATATACCTCAGTAGATATAACGGAGCTTTCGGATAGGATGATTGGGTTCGTGCGCCGAATTCCATCTGTGTAAACCGGGTGACACATATATTGCCCGACGTTTGTCGTTTCCGACGCGAGCCTCGATGCCTGTATGTACAAAGCCAGACATCGATGTTACGCGTATGCCAGATGAAAATCGATTTTTCTCTCAGTTTTCTTTCCCGCCGGATGCCGAAGCCTGCCCTCCTCCCCGGGCAATGTTGGAAAAGTATTGTTGCCACTGGCCCGATAGTTGTTGAAGAACGTTTCACTACGCGCCCAGGAATACACGGGAAACTAGCGCCAGCCGATAGACGGGGATGCCTGGTTGGTTGGATGGACCGGAATGCGAAAGGGGTGAGCCGGAGAGACGCAGCAGCGGAGCAACAGCGGCATAGGCACCGCCTGTGGCTTGCAAGCGTGCATGCATAATACCAGATATCCTAGAAAGAGAACCCCGTGTACGTGTACACAAAACGATGAAAAATTCCGTAGCATATTTTTCAACCCTCTTGTGAAAATAGATATGGTAGTCGGTACATATATACATATCATGTATGTATATATTTCTTGAGAAGAATGCCGCTGGAGAAAATGTCGAAAGGGAGGAGGGTGGAGATACAGGAGACGGGCGGGAGGGAGGGGGGGAATTGCGAGGATACCGTAGTGCAAATTTGACGCGATGGCGGAAATTCATGGTAATTGTATCGTTCGTCAATGTCGATCGAACGGTTCCAATTTGTGGGTCGTTAGCTGTAGGATAAAAGTGGTGAACTTTGGGACACTGCAATGTTCTATTGGAAATAATAATCCCATGTGCTGGACCGAGTACTGCGATTAAATTTCATTACCCAATAGGAAGGTTATTTGTATGTGTCGAAAGGGTCGGCCCGACATCGAAACAACTCGTCAAGCCTCCCCGATAGTGAAAAAAATTCCGTAGCATATTTTTCAACCCTCTTGTGAAAATAGATATGGTAGTCGGTACATATATACATATTATGAATGTATATATTTCTTGAGAAGAATGCCGCTGGAGAAAATGTCGAAAGGGAGGAGGGTGGAGATACAGGAGACGGGCGGGAGGGAGGGGGGGAATTGCAAGGATACCGTAGTGCAAATTTGACGCGATGGCGGAAATTCATGGTAATTGTATCGTTCGTCAATGTCGATCGAACGGTTCCAATTTGTGGGTCGTTAGCTGTAGGATAAAAGTGGTGAACTTTGGGACACTGCAATGTTCTATTGGAAATAATAATCCCATGTGCTGGACCGAGTACTGCGATTAAATTTCATTACCCAATAGGAAGGTTATTTGTATGTGTCGAAAGGGTCGGCCCGACATCGAAACAACTCGTCAAGCCTCCCCGATAGTGAAAAAAATTCCGTAGCATATTTTTCAACCCTCTTGTGAAAATAGATATGGTAGTCGGTACATATATACATATTATGAATGTATATATTTCTTGAGAAGAATGCCGCTGGAGAAAATGTCGAAAGGGAGGAGGGTGGAGATACAGGAGACGGGCGGGAGGGAGGGGGGGGGGGGGGAATTGCGAGGATACCGTAGTGCAAATTTGACGCGATGGCGGAAATTCATGGTAATTGTATCGTTCGTCAATGTCGATCGAACGGTTCCAATTTGTGGGTCGTTAGCTGTAGGATAAAAGTGGTGAACTTTGGGACACTGCAATGTTCTATTGGAAATAATAATCCCATGTGCTGGACCGAGTACTGCGATTAAATTTCATTACCCAATAGGAAGGTTATTTGTATGTGTCGAAAGGGTCGGCCCGACATCGAAACAACTCGTCAAGCCTCCCCGATAGTGAAAAAAATTCCGTAGCATATTTTTCAACCCTCTTGTGAAAATAGATATGGTAGTCGGTACATATATACATATTATGAATGTATATATTTCTTGAGAAGAATGCCGCTGGAGAAAATGTCGAAAGGGAGGAGGGTGGAGATACAGGAGACGGGCGGGAGGGAGGGGGGGAATTGCAAGGATACCGTAGTGCAAATTTGACGCGATGGCGGAAATTCATGGTAATTGTATCGTTCGTCAATGTCGATCGAACGGTTCCAATTTGTGGGTCGTTAGCTGTAGGATAAAAGTGGTGAACTTTGGGACACTGCAATGTTCTATTGGAAATAATAATCCCATGTGCTGGACCGAGTACTGCGATTAAATTTCATTACCCAATAGGAAGGTTATTTGTATGTGTCGAAAGGGTCGGCCCGACATCGAAACAACTCGTCAAGCCTCCCCGATAGTGAAAAAAATTCCGTAGCATATTTTTCAACCCTCTTGTGAAAATAGATATGGTAGTCGGTACATATATACATATTATGAATGTATATATTTCTTGAGAAGAATGCCGCTGGAGAAAATGTCGAAAGGGAGGAGGGTGGAGATACAGGAGACGGGCGGGAGGGAGGGGGGGGGGGGGGGGGGAATTGCGAGGATACCGTAGTGCAAATTTGACGCGATGGCGGAAATTCATGGTAATTGTATCGTTCGTCAATGTCGATCGAACGGTTCCAATTTGTGGGTCGTTAGCTGTAGGATAAAAGTGGTGAACTTTGGGACACTGCAATGTTCTATTGGAAATAATAATCCCATGTGCTGGACCGAGTACTGCGATTAAATTTCATTACCCAATAGGAAGGTTATTTGTATGTGTCGAAAGGGTCGGCCCGACATCGAAACAACTCGTCAAGCCTCCCCGATAGTGAAAAAAATTCCGTAGCATATTTTTCAACCCTCTTGTGAAAATAGATATGGTAGTCGGTACATATATACATATTATGAATGTATATATTTCTTGAGAAGAATGCCGCTGGAGAAAATGTCGAAAGGGAGGAGGGTGGAGATACAGGAGACGGGCGGGAGGGAGGGGGGGAATTGCAAGGATACCGTAGTGCAAATTTGACGCGATGGCGGAAATTCATGGTAATTGTATCGTTCGTCAATGTCGATCGAACGGTTCCAATTTGTGGGTCGTTAGCTGTAGGATAAAAGTGGTGAACTTTGGGACACTGCAATGTTCTATTGGAAATAATAATCCCATGTGCTGGACCGAGTACTGCGATTAAATTTCATTACCCAATAGGAAGGTTATTTGTATGTGTCGAAAGGGTCGGCCCGACATCGAAACAACTCGTCAAGCCTCCCCGATAGTGAAAAAAATTCCGTAGCATATTTTTCAACCCTCTTGTGAAAATAGATATGGTAGTCGGTACATATATACATATTATGAATGTATATATTTCTTGAGAAGAATGCCGCTGGAGAAAATGTCGAAAGGGAGGAGGGTGGAGATACAGGAGACGGGCGGGAGGGAGGGGGGGGGGGGGGGAATTGCGAGGATACCGTAGTGCAAATTTGACGCGATGGCGGAAATTCATGGTAATTGTATCGTTCGTCAATGTCGATCGAACGGTTCCAATTTGTGGGTCGTTAGCTGTAGGATAAAAGTGGTGAACTTTGGGACACTGCAATGTTCTATTGGAAATAATAATCCCATGTGCTGGACCGAGTACTGCGATTAAATTTCATTACCCAATAGGAAGGTTATTTGTATGTGTCGAAAGGGTCGGCCCGACATCGAAACAACTCGTCAAGCCTCCCCGATAGTGAAAAAAATTCCGTAGCATGTTTTTCAACCCTCTTGTGAAAATAGATATGGTAGTCGGTACATATATACATATTATGTATGTATATATTTCTTGAGAAGAATGCCGCTGGAGAAAATGTCGAAAGGGAGGAGGGTGGAGATACAGGAGACGGGCGGGAGGGAGGGGGGGAATTGCGAGGATACCGTAGTGCAAATTTGACGCGATGGCGGAAATTCATGGTAATTGTATCGTTCGTCAATGTCGATCGAACGGTTCCAATTTGTGGGTCGTTAGCTGTAGGATAAAAGTGGTGAACTTTGGGACACTGCAATGTTCTATTGGAAATAATAATCCCATGTGCTGGACCGAGTACTGCGATTAAATTTCATTACCCAATAGGAAGGTTATTTGTATGTGTCGAAAGGGTCGGCCCGACATCGAAACAACTCGTCAAGCCTCCCCGATAGTGAAAAAAATTCCGTAGCATGTTTTTCAACCCTCTTGTGAAAATAGATATGGTAGTCGGTACATATATACATATTATGTATGTATATATTTCTTGAGAAGAATGCCGCTGGAGAAAATGTCGAAAGGGAGGAGGGTGGAGATACAGGAGACGGGCGGGAGGGAGGGGGGGAATTGCGAGGATACCGTAGTGCAAATTTGACGCGATGGCGGAAATTCATGGTAATTGTATCGTTCGTCAATGTCGATCGAACGGTTCCAATTTGTGGGTCGTTAGCTGTAGGATAAAAGTGGTGAACTTTGGGACACTGCAATGTTCTATTGGAAATAATAATCCCATGTGCTGGACCGAGTACTGCGATTAAATTTCATTACCCAATAGGAAGGTTATTTGTATGTGTCGAAAGGGTCGGCCCGACATCGAAACAACTCGTCAAGCCTCCCCGATAGTGAAAAAAATTCCGTAGCATGTTTTTCAACCCTCTTGTGAAAATAGATATGGTAGTCGGTACATATATACATATTATGTATGTATATATTTCTTGAGAAGAATGCCGCTGGAGAAAATGTCGAAAGGGAGGAGGGTGGAGATACAGGGGACGGGCGGGAGGGAGGGGGGAATTGCAAGGATACCGTAGTGCAAATTTGACGCGATGGCGGAAATTCATGGTAATTGTATCGATCGTCAATGTCGATCGAACGGTTCCAATTTGCGGGTCGTTAGCTGTAGGATAAAAGTGGTGAACTTTGGGACACTGCAATGTTCTATTGGAAATAATAATCCCATGTGCTGGACCGAGTACTGCGATTAAATTTCATTACCCAATAGGAAGGTTATTTGTATGTGTCGAAAGGGTCGGCCCGACATCGAAACAACTCGTCAAGCCTCCCCGATAGTGAACCGCATTCAAATCGCTAATGATTTTAATCAATTATCTCGTCGAACGCCGATCTGTTAATGGGCTCGAAATCAGCTTTGTTCGGTAATTTTTCGATGAGTTTAAGCTTCCAACGCATTCACTGTGAAGCCGTTTGGAGCGAATGGAAAGGAGATTATTTCATATTGGTCGTTGATGATTGAATTTCGAATACGAAAGCTTATTCGATTCTCTCTCAAAAAAAAAAAAGGGAAAAAAGAGGCTGGTCGGTTCTTGATAAATTTTTAATATGAATATCGAAATGTAGCCAGAGCGGCAGCCGTACTGGCGCTTCTACCGTCATAGGCTCCGTCAGAATTCCAATTCTTTTTTTTTATTAAATTTTTTTTATTAATATATACTCGAGTTTATATCGTCAGTTCCACTATGCGGCAGGTTATATATAGCGAGGGGGGAAAAATACACTGCCGGAAATTACGTAGGGCGCGAGACAGCTCTCGTCACATTTTCCCTTTTTCTTTTTTCATTCCTCCGCTGATATTTCCCTAACCGCACTCCCTTCGACACCCTCTTCAAAATCCGGGACCGCGAAGCTTGTGAACACGGCTGGACGGCAGCAGCGCCGCCACTACGCGGTAGCAGCGGGAGGGTAGGAAAGAAAAAAAAACACGCACACACACAGACGCCAGTGCCGAGAATGGAGGAGAACCGGGAGGAGGCAGTTTATTTTTTTATCCCTCGAAGCGTGAAAAGGGCTTGAGATCGGAGAGTGACGAGGGCAGGGGGCGAGAGCGAGTACGGCGAGTCGTTTCTCACCGGATGAATCGGACATATTTTTTTCATGTCGGAGAATTTCTTTCCGGCGAGGACAGATATCGTTATGCGTCCCGGAGTTCGTGAGTTACGGAAATGGATTGAAAGCCCTTCGTTCACTCGAAATGATACCTTCACCGGCCCTGTCGCCGTTCAATCGTAATTGAGGCAGGAGGACTGAAAGCTCGAAAGTCCTCACCGAGAAATCCTAGGAGCTCGTTAGTTGCCACTCGAACTTTTTGCGGGTGGGGCAAGACACGACGTGGACGATTTGCGGTAGCGTTCGTTGGGCGGATACTGCGTTGAAACTTTGAGTAGGAGAATCTCCCTATCGACCGGCTCTTGTTTATGGGAAAACCGGGATTCTCAATCCATGGAAAGTTAATGAATACTTGTGGATGGTTGTTATTTATCGCTTTCTCGGACCATCCATCAATTAGCGTCAGCAACATCTTACGCACGGTACGGTAAACTTGCGGAGCGGTCTTGTGCACCAACTGGCCGAGAAATTTCACGGGAAGCGACGATGAAGAAAAGACGCGAAAGTGAAAAAACTTGCCCGATTTACACTCGCCTCTCATAACCGTCTCGTACTTTTTTTAATGGTTTTTTTTAACACCTTTTTCCGGTATTTCTCGCGATCAGTTAAGTATATACATATGTATTATAACGTATATACATGAAAACTTGTCCGATGAAACTTTACTCGGGTTCATGCGCGATCTCGTGTGCCGCACGTCGAGCGTTCCTAGTCAAGAAGGACTCAAACTTTGCCAAAGCTATCGATTCTTTCCCAGCCCTCCGTGCGATTCCATATTGGAAAACTCTCCGTGATTTTAAGCTGGTAGTTTGGGAAAACGATGAAAAAAATGGACCCGCGAAATTTTCATTTAAAAAGTGAAGTTATTTGATAGGGAAATTCTTCAATTTTTTGTTTTGTTAGAATGTCGTGCTGAATTGATTATTTAATGGTGTGTTGCAAGTGCGCGATAGGGAAGATTCCGCGATTACCGACCAGGCTAATTTTCCACGATTGAACGGTCAATATTGATTTTATCTTAGCCTTCCTAGTAGACATTTTGGAGGGTCAAAATTAGGAACTGATGAGGTTCCGAAAAGGTCTTGGGACTTTATCAGAGCGAAATCGGTTGATCCGTAGTACTTCCACCCTCACGTATGGACGACACTCGCCGTTTCGCCTCACTCCAGATTTGATTCCCGCAAATCCATCCGGCGCTCTGAACTCTCGGCGGAATAGACGATTCCTTCAAAGTTTCGGGAACTTACGGTACGCGTGGCATTAGCGGGCACACACGGAAGGTACGCGAATAGAAGAGAAAGCCCGTATATAGAGTAACTCGGAGCGAATGAGAGTTCCTCGAGTACGGGGCTGGTGGGGAATGTTAAAAGCGAACGAGAGACCCGTACTCGTTGCTGGTTTCGTTGAGTCTTTGGTTGCGCGAAGGCTAAAGTTCCCCGTGGCATAGAAATTCCTTCGACTGAGAGGAGACTTAAACTTGGATTTAAATACTGTAAGGTGTGCAACACACACACCCTTACAGGATAAGTCAGGGCAAAATGAAACTTTACACTGCAGTCGCGGGACAAAGTGGGTTACCCGAGCATTTTAAGAAGGTACCCCATTTTGCCCCAAAATGCAATTTTTTTCACTGACACCCGAAATAATTAGTACGAATTTCTTACTCGTGTCAGCAGTCTGTCTATAGCGCCTAACTCATCTGAAGGGCCTTTATTTCTTACCGTCCTCTAACTTGCATTCCATAAGTTTCAGTCCCAACGGCCCCAGGTATAACCGAAAAATTGCCAACACAAAAAAGGGCGTTGCTCAACGAACAAACGAGGCTCTTGTGCATAAAATTGGCCATACACATCCACGCCGGAATTAGTCGAAAGGGAGGGCCGAAGGGTGCGTGCTAACGACTTTGTTTTATTTCGCCAAACTGCTAATTAGGGTCACAGCCACACGAATGTTTTTTTTTTTTTTTTTCATTTCCCGCTGTAGCTTTTGCTCGAAAAAGTTCTGCTCGCACGGAGCGGTCGGAGAATCTTTGCATCACAGCGCCAGGAGCAAGAGGCAGCACGAAGACTTCGGAGCGATGGCCATTAGCGCCAGAAGAAGCTACGGAGAAGAAGCTTCGACCCGCTTCGAAATCCCATCGGAAAGTTCGACGGTCTTCTTTCGTTTCCCCCTAACTAGCCCGATTCTTTTTTCCCATCCCATCGGCGAATGTGCAGTCTCGTCGCCCGAGCTTGCTTTGCCGAACACCCGCGCATCCTTTCGCTCCTCTTACGAAGAAAAGGAAAAGGCGCTGGCGCAGCCCTGGCAAGCCAAAAGTTTGCGAAACCAGCACCTCCCCTCTCGACCCCGCACAGGTCAGCCGTACCACGTGGATTACAGACGGAGGTAACGTCGTTACCGAACTTTCTTCCATCCAGCACGCTCTCCGACCCACCCGAGATCCTGTTACAGAACAAACAGGAGAGCTAATCTAGGAACAACCATTTACGGCCAACTTCTTCCAACCGCTTACACGCAATGTTTTTAGTTTCTCGGTATAATACTAAAATCATGGATAACTTAGTGTCTGCAATTTTTACAAAGTGAAAAAAAAAAAAAAAAAATGACAAAAAAGATGCATCATCGAAACATTCATTCGATTTGTTAACAAACGTTCGACACTCCTTGTCCGATATGGTTCGATCAAAAGACGTCCGTATGGCAGAGCTTTTTTCACTTTCCCCACCGCCCTCGCACCAGTCATTGTATTTCCCGGCGTTTTTTTAAATTCACTATGGATGCCACCGTCGATACAGACCTCACATCCTTCAGTCCGGACGTGAAACTCAACGCTGCTCCGAAACCTTTTTTCATCCCTTCGGCTCGCGGGTTCCGTCGACAGCTCGCAAATTAAATTCCTGTCCGGCGACACGTTTTCGGGACTTTGTTGGGGGATGCGGACTTTATTGCGGAGCCGTGATGTGCACGAGTGGCGAACGGATAACGCGCTCCAACTGCAGTCGTTCATTTTACACGGAGTTCGATGTCAAATGAGAAAAATCGAATTTTTATGGGATCATAATTGCGGAAAATTTCTAAACGAAATAATGGTCATCGGTTCCGAAGTAGATTTTTTTTTTTTTCGGACGAGTTGTTATTCGCATCAAGCCCGGGCGTGTCGCCGACAACGGCAACCGCGATAATTAATAACCATCCTATTGGGCCGTTGGGCGGGAGGCGTCCGTCAATCGGGTTTTAATGAAGCCGACATGCTTCGAGATGAATTGCCATTGGGATCGATCACCGTCCCGTACAGCGGCACCCCAGCACGCAGAGATAGCCGCTCGAAATGGCAATCACCGGTCGAACAAGAGTGAGACAGATTCGAGTGGGACTTTGAATGGAACGATGCGCGGATACTGTACGGTACACGGCGAGCACGTAATCCCGAAGAGGAACGAGAGACGGGCTTTACGCACGGTAAATGTGTCGAACGAAATCTGTTTTGCGGCTGGTGAAAGGGAAATGAGACCGGTAATCCGTCGAATCGAGGGTTTCGATGCTGCACGGTAAAATTGGTGAATACCACTCAAAGGTTCGGTCCTGTATCTCCTATTCCCGGAAGTAATCCCACTTTCATGTTTAGATTTTTTTCATTTGCATTTGTGTCAACACGCCCCGGTCCTACCTCGTCGGCTCGTGTTTATCACTTTTGTCCTACACGCAGATGGTTAAGGTAGTCCTAGCGGACAGCCTGAGCCCACATGAGTTCAGAGAGAATTGAGAGAGAATTGCGAACACTTCTCGATGGGATAAAAATTCGAAAAATATCAAGCATATGGAAGGTGCTGAAAAGATTGATTTTACATAATAATAACTCCAAAATATTATTAACAAATCCATTAAAAAAAATTGTTTAACAAATTCCCCGGCAACTTAACTTTTTGTTCATATAAAAACAATTTGTTAATCTTTTTGAATACGTATGAATTTTTTCAGAATTTTATCTAATTTTTGAAAATCACGTTTTTTTATTAACTAAAAACGCAATTTTCAAAAATTAGACAAAATTCTGAAAAAATTCATACGTATTCAAAAAGATTAACTTATTGTTTTTATATGAACAAAAAGTTAAGTTGCCGGAAGATTTGTTGAACACTTTTTTTTTCATTCATTTGTTAATAACATTTTGGAATTATTATTATGCAAAATCAATCTTTTCAGTACCTTCCATATGGTTCATTTTTTTTCAGATTTTTATCTCATCGCGAAGTATTCGCAATTCCACTCTCAATTCGCTCTGAACTCACGTGGGCTCAGGCTGTCCGCAAGGACTAACTTAAAGAAATCACAGCGATAGCCGTTTCAACTGGCAATCACACATATGGAAGTCATCCCACTTTGATGTTGAAGTTTTTTTATTCGCATTTGTGTCATCGCGCCCTGGTCCTACCTCGTCGGCAGGTGTTTATCACTTTTGTCCTACACGTAGATGGTTAAGGTAGTCCTAGCAGACAGCCTGAGCCCACATGAGTTCAGATAGAATTGAGAGAGAATTGCGAACACTTCTCGATGGGATAAAAATTCGAAAAATATCAAGCATATGGAAGGTGCTGAAAAGATTGATTTTACATAATAATAACTCCAAAATATTATTAACAAATCCATTAAAAAAAATTGTTTAACAAATTCCCCGGCAACTTAACTTTTTGTTCATATAAAAACAATTTGTTAATCTTTTTGAATACGTATGAATTTTTTCAGAATTTTATCTAATTTTTGAAAATCACGTTTTTCTATTAACTAAAAACGCAATTTTCAAAAATCAGACAAAATTCTGAAAAAATTCATACGTATTCAAAAATATTAACTTATTGTTTTTATATGAACAAAAAGTTAAGTTGCCGGAAGATTTGTTGAACACTTTTTTTTTCATTCATTTGTTAATAACATTTTGGAATTATTATTATGCAAAATCAATATTTTCAGTACCTTCCATATGGTTCATTTTTTTTCAGATTTTTATCTCATCGCGAAGTATTCGCAATTCCACTCTCAATTCGCTCTGAACTCACGTGGGCTCAGGCTGTCCGCAAGGACTAACTTAAAGAAATCACAGCGATAGCCGCTTCAACTGGCAACCACACATATGGAAGTCATCCCACTTTGATGTTGAAGTTTTTTTATTCGCATTTGTGTCATCGCGCCCTGGTTCATCTTACCGTGACGGCACATATTCACCTCTTCGGCCCTACGCGAAGAGCGCGATGTTTCGCGGCTTCGTTGGAATGCAAGTTTCTCCATCTCGCGTTTAAGATCATTATCTCCGCCTATCGAGGTGTTCCCTTTATTTTCCTTCGGTGCTACGAATTCCGTATCCAGAAGCTCATCGCCACGAAGTCAACGACGCGTGAAACTGAACGGCGTACCGGTGGAAACGTTTCGAGGGTGAGTTTGTACGTACTCCTGGAGGCGGAACGAGATTCCCGGCAAGTGGCACGCAGTATCCACTGATTCTCATTCTCTCGCGAATGGTCAATGGACATAACAGATATAACCAGGCTCCGCTCGGTCGGTTCCCGTCGATTCCCAGCCCCCGAGGGACACCCCACGATCCCCTCGACTCGTGCCACTGCTTACGCTCTTCCGCCTCGACCGACCGTGCCCTTCTTCCCCGTCCTTATCGCGCTCGGGACAAGGGATGATTCCTCCACGGAGACATGCCGGAAACTAGCTATCTCGGCGCATGTCTTCGATTCCGACCAGCGAGTTTCACCAACCTTGTTTTCTTCGCCAGTGGACACGGATTCTCTTATGGACAACCGAAACTTATTTTCCCTCGTCCTTTGGGATTGCGTTCGCGCATCGCCGGGCGGGAAGAAAACTCCTCGGCTCTGACCGAGCTGATGGTAGGGTGGCATAGGACCCGAACGGTTATCCCCCGATGATTATCCCCTGAAAATTTAAACCTCAAAACGTATATAGGGGAGAGCGGGGCAAAATGGCACAGCGGGGCAAAACGGGATAATCAGACAAAACGCAATTCTCCAATAACTTTGAAATGGTGGCGATGGTGGTACGTGGGGCAAAACGGGTTTAAAAATCCGGATGTATCATTAGGACAAAATTGGGCATCCAAAAATTATTGGAGAATTGAGTTTTGCTCTCACAGTCCCGTTTTGCCCCGCTGTGCCATTTTACCCCGGTCTCCCCTACCCCGAAATGTCATTTTATTAAAATATTGCGGCCCCTTGATCACGAATATGACGTTCGTTTTGCTCCAAACACAATATTTTAGATTTCAATCCCAAAAATGCGATTTCACATTAGAGCAAACTGTTTTCAGTGCATAAAATCGAAGATACAAATGTCCCAACTACACTTACGCACAAAATACGTCGCAGTTCATTTTATAACCGGAAAAAAACATTTCATACTGACATTCGGATTAGAGGGTCTAATTTTTTTTGTTTGTTTTCGATATTATCGCAGCGAAATTTGGCTCTTCAATGATTAGCGGTGAGAAGGAAACTTCCCTGAAAGCAAAAAATTTAAATTGCCAAAGTACCTTTTTTTTCTACCTACCTTCTTCACGAGTAAGAAGTCAAGCGCCCCCGTCGGTTCATCGCGCCACAAAGTAGCGTTCTGTTCGTGGTTGCTTATTTCCCGTATTTCGCAAATCCTACTCTTGAATCCGGGCGGCAATCTGGTCCCGACGCCGGACGCGGAGTAATCGAGGTCTCTCGCGATTGCCGGAGGCGCATCGGAGGGAAGATGAAAACCAGTTTTTAGTCCCCCGAGCGGAGCGCGACCGACACGGGACGACGCGAAGTGTACCGACAACTGCGACGAGGCCGTGATCGCGGACCGCAAGTGTGTATATACATGTGCATATAGTCACGGATCATTACTACACTACGTACTGTCGGTACTAATACTATCATTACAGTTACCACTACCAGCGCTGCCACTGTAGTGCGGTAGGACGGCGATGATCATTAGCGCGAAGGGACCACAGCAGAGCTAAGGCGAGTAGTTGACGCCGTGGCCGTTCGACGTCGTTAGGCCTCGATCGTTCCCTCGTTATCTTTCCCCCAAGTAATCCCGGTGGCGGTTGTGTCGATGCTGAAAGCGCTGCCGGGGCCTTGATGCGACGATGCTTCAGAAGCTGCGGCAGCAGCTGCGCGCTGTGAAAGTTACAATAATAACAGAACAAAAAAAACATTAAGAAAAAATGAAAAATGAACGAAGGCGCTAGAGCAAGGCGTGCACGGAATCTCGAGTTTCAGGTTCAACGGCGGAGAAGAAGCGACGGCATTAGCTCCGCCGGTAGTACAGTGATAAGCTTCGCGAGTAACCGTAACAGCGGCGACCGTCAGCTGTTCGGATACCATCGGCGGGATGTGTGTGTAGTTCGCGAAACTATTGCAGTAAAGAGGATAAAAAGAGGGGCATTGGGAAAAGTTTATTTTAGATCCACCGTGCGGTATACGATCCCATGGGAAGGCCGAAACGTACGTTGGAATTCCGAATATTTTTCTTGCCGCGGTAGACCAACCCCGTTTACAGCCGAACTAAAACCCGGTACGCGGTATGCACTTGTAGCGCGTTAACACTTAACAGTAAAAACAGCCCGCGGCATATTGCGCAAACGGTATGAGCAAAGTTTAATTAATTTTATATTTTAGAAACGCGAAAGGCTGTACTTGGTTGCATTAGAAGGAAAATGAATAAAGAGTAGCGAAACTATCTCCAATCACTAATACATGGTGTCATCGTGAGCAGCGTGATTGATAAGGACGGGAAGAGTCGCTTACAAGGATCGCCGCAACAGCCATTAGTGTAAGAAAAAAAAGTTATATTATGCGCGAAGATTTTAAAGGGAGTTAAGAAGTTGGCGATGGCGCTCGCCAAATGACCGAGGAAATTATCCGTGGTTGAAACTGAACTAAGAAAAACGACCGAATCATCCTGGGAATACTGCGAAGGAATCTACTTTACCGACATCTACATATGCGCGGAAGCTTTCTCGTCTCTTTCTCTCGAGCCGCGGCCGCTTCGCCCGAGTACGCAAATCACCGGATGCAATGGCCCCGGCTCGAGTCGCAATTTTCGTTACGTTTAATCCTCCGGGCATTGGGACGGGGTAACGAGTCGCGATACAGTGACTGGAAGGATTAGTTTTGAGATCGGCAGTGCGAGAGACGGAGAGGAGCGAGGAGACGAGCGGTGGAGGAGGACTGAACGACCGGCGGGCCGATCCGGTACGCGGATGTATCCTCATCGACTCGGCTCTTCTTCATTGATAAATCGTTCTTGATTTCGCATCCCATTACGGCTAAAGAGGTTTCTCCTGTCTCGAGCATATACATAGCTCCGCCAGCCTCCTACTTTTACGGTGGCAGTCGATGAACTTTTCAGATACTTCTATTCAATCAATCGTTTCGAGGATTTATCCACGTATAAATTTCTAACTGAAATTGAGATCCGGTGAGAATTCTCTTCAACGTAGACATTAATTCTTCTTAATGGATTATTTTTTTAAATAAATTTATAACTTATTCAGGTTATTTTTTTTTATATGGAACTTAAAACTTAACCCTAGAATTACGGTCTTCTATCTCTCGGTGATGAATCCCTACAGCGGTCGGCGACCTACACTGAGAAAAACTTACATGGTAAATAGTTCCCAGTGGGGACGTCTACATTTTACAGTTACGACAATGACCAAAAATTGTAGTTGTAACTATAGTTATAGTTTAATCAATTAAGTTTATACTATCACAAACTATCTATATAGACGTCCCCCCTGGGAACTATTCGTTATAGTAGGAAATACCATCCTTTTTCTCAGTGTAACGAAAATCTAACAAACACATGACTTCTTCTGTATAGATTAATTTTTAAAATAAATGAATAACCTCTCTTTTACAACTCTTTCATTTTTATTTATTTTTTACATAGAGATTTAATAAACCTATAAACCCAAGTTTACTATCTTCTGTCTCTCGGTCGTGAATCCCGATAGTGGTGGGCGAGCTAACGAAAATTCGCGTATGAGCCGAAAGGCGATCCGCAAATAAACTTCTAAGGATCATTAGTGGGTCGTGCTGATGCCGCGGAGGAGCGAGGAGAGAAGCTTTGGAAGTCGGAGAGCCCGCATGAGAGAACGGGAACGCGGCGAAGGTGTACCCATGATCTACTTAGGGTCGCAGTAGCGAGTACCAGGGCAGACACGTAGTTATGCGGTGTACGCGACGAGTATGCAAGCGCCGAGAAAGAGAGAGCTCTACCTTACCGGCAGCGCCTAGTTAACCGAGCCTGATCGTTAAAACTTTAATTGGCTTCCGGTAAATTAGCAATCGTTAGACGTTAATGGCCTAGTTCGTAGTACAAATTACAAGGATAACTCTATCGTATTATCGCGCGATGTGCAGGGGCTTCGAGTCGGAAAAAAGAACTTTCCTGATTCTCACTTCGAAACTTGAGATTTTCTTTTCTTCTTTTTTCTTTCTTTTACCGCGTCTCACCGGCAATTTATTTTCTTGCATTTCGCTCCGCGCTATTTCAGCGACTTTAACGAAAAATCTTTAACCTGCGAATAAATTGATTTTCCGATTCGATTCCAAGCCCGCAATTCGAAATCCTCCGGGGCGTATCCCCCGAGCCGAGGATAATAAAATCGGCGCAAAACACAGAGGGGGGGGAAAAGAGCTTCGAGAGAGAACGGAGTTACGGATGAGGTAGAAGGGATACATAAAATTCACGATTATTGCCGTAAACGTTCATAAATCATTTATATCTCGTTGTATACTTGGCGCTCGAGGACGCGTAGCTCTGCTATACCGGAATCTCTGTTTTCATATGGAAAATCAGGCCGTCTGGGATGGTTACGGAATCGGCGAGGCGGAGCATCTCCTAAAACCAACAGTGATCCCTCTACAGGCTGCACCAAAAATACAAAATTTAACAAGAGGTCCTCGAAAAAAAAAAAAAAGAAAAATGAAATCCAAATGTTTAAAGCATCAAGAATGGAAACCATCAAGCGAGCCACGAATTTTTGTTTCGAATTCTGCGAGAATTATAGGAAAAAAAAAAAAAAAACATTTTTATAAAACCTCCCTCTTCGAAGTTCGAAGTCCGTTCGCTGTGTGACACTCTGTATATCCCATAAAAATTTCATTCTCCGCAGTTCGCGACAATTTTTTTGCCGGCCGACCGGTCGACGATTGCACCAGGGAACAATAATTTCTACGTTTTCCGTTTCTCTTATCCCCGTCGGTTCTGCCGCCGGCACGAACGAACATATTTGGAAACGGAGCGGAAATCCTAACGGAGATACCGGACGGTGCGCTATACTGCCGAAGCTTTTCTCTTCCCTTGGCCCGGTGCTCGCGCGGGCTCACGTGGGCTCATGCGGGGATCACGCCCTTCGCGTCTGCATCATACCGGCGCAGTTCGCTGGACCATACACCCGTGTATAAAAGTCTGCGGGCGTTACGCGTACCGGCGCAGCGCTCTCTCCGGCCCTGCCCGTTCTGCTCGCCCGCCGCGGCTCAATCCAATCCTCGTCTTTATCGTTGGATTACGCGAAATGCAGATGGCCCGCCGCAGCCACCCGGTGAATTCAGCCTCGACTCGGATTTTCCGATTATTTATCACCTAACCGGGCTCCGTTCTGCACGAACGCGCAATCCCATTCTCACCGATGGTCCACCGTTCGACCTGTCGCCCAGTCGCCTTTCTATTCGCTCCTCCGTACACTGGGTCTACACATTCTATCGTTATATTCTTCCATTTTCATCGCCATCTGCATGGCCTTATCCGATCGGACCGCTGCATGAAGAGCTGTAGGTTTACTTTCCAGAATTCATTCGCACACGCGATGCGGCGGAGCGATCTTTGGTAAATCGACTATCCAGCTAATGTCCCTTTCGTGGAAAATATTACTTTTTGCACTTTCTCGTCACTTGCAGAGTATTTACGGAGAGAAAGTATTGCTATTAAACGCAAAAATAATCGCTCTAATATTAATATTAATGTTATAATAATATATCGGGAACCGCTGGACGATTATGATCGTAATTAGGCCCATTGGAAAGCTTGGGTCCGAATTATATGATAAAAGTGTCCTTAAAAATTCGATCCGATGCTTCGTTGCCGATGTACTTTATCTCCTCACACCCGTATTCAGGTTCACGCACAATCGAAACATTTTGAATCGATTCCTGATCGCGATCATCGTACACAAGAATCTACCGAACGAATGTGTTCGGAATTAAGCAAACTGGAAAGCTTGGATAGACATTCTATAGTAAAATTTTAATATCATTTCGATCCGATGATTTATTTGTGAGGTAACGTAGTGCAAACAAATACTTCCGGCATTTTGGAGTATAACTACTTGGTAGCGTCCTTCGCACACTTAAAAAATTTCTTTTAAGTACTTGGCGTCGAGACGCTACCGCGTCTCTTGATAATTGTGATTACTAGCGATACAGTGAGTATCAAGATAATATATTCCATTCTGTGGGTTAAATTTTGAAAAAAATTTATCCGTCTTGCAGCTTTTTTTTTTTCTTCTTTTTGTGTGAAAATTCATTAAATATCCTGTGCAGTCGTTCGGCGACTGAGCTCACCCGGGTATCTTCTCACGCCAATGCATTTTCCTTTTATCCGCAAAGTGGAAAAATCGCCGTCCTCGTTGGTCGCACACACACACACACACAGCGACGTCGCGGGGGATGCAAAAGTCGATCGACGCGGTCGTTGTCGGAGCCCAATCGCCATTCACCCGATTCCAGCATCGTGCAGCACAGCGAGCCGCACTGTATCTGGTGCGGGGCACGCGCGTGTACCTCGGTAAAACGAAGGCCCCCGGTGCTTGTAATATACTGTACGTACAGCGCCTGATTTATCGGGCGCTGGTCTCTCGTACGTTTATACATATAAATTTTCGTTGGCTATCTATCTCGCATTTCGTTCCATCCACTGGCTGACTTTCTCACTTACACTTGCTCTCGCTTTATTGATTCAATTTATTATACCGGGGGACACGCGGTTCATCGCGGCCCAACCCCCGACACAGCCTCCCAGACGTACACAGACACTCACTTTTCCGTTCGATTTTCGGATTCACCGATTATTTACATCAGCCACAATTTATTCGGCGTCGACGTCGAGACGCAATCGATGACGTATATTCGCGCCGCCTTCTGCAACTACAATAGGCCCGCGGGAAATTTTTTATTAAAAAAAAATATATATATATAAATAAAGATTATGCATTCACGATGACAATTTTAATAACAACAATGTCATCGATGCGTCAGACTCGGGGTCGACCGAAACGAAAATGCGTTCGAAGATCTAACGATGAATTTAATTCCTCGTTATTATTTCGTCGAATTATCATTCGACACCGGTACCAAAAATCCATTTGCATAATAACACGGGTGGAATCAGATGTGCCGTTCGAATGATTTAGCAAATTGAAATCATACACTCGACATCGAATAACAACGCTCTCACGATAAAACAAAACTTAACGGAGGCTCACGATTTCAATGAAAAATGGGGGTTCTCACGATCGCGTTTGTGAATTCGGGTACAGATAATTTTTTTTTTCTTGCCTTGTTCAAAAGTAACCAGTGTAGGTGACTGTCGAAGCCGCGCATGCGCGGAAGAGCTGATTCCGCGAACCGCAGCTTTTCACCGTTTTGGTGTGGCTGAACCTTGTCTTTGGTTTTACTATTTTCATTCATTCGGGTATAAAATAAACCTAAAAATACATGGACTCACGAATTCGAGATGGTTTTATTTAATCGAACAAAAACTCGCGTCGGTTCGGTCGATACGCTTTGCAGCGAATCGTTAATGACGAGTAGTTCCCATCAACGGTTACCTCCAACAAATATCCCTCGAGCGAATATCCCTCGGGATATTTCGCCGATATGATGCAACCCGCGATTTTGGCCAATTACACGAGTATTGTGCCATCCGATATTTCGATCCGATCGAACTTCAACCAGTGAGTCGGCTCGGTGGATGAAAAATCATAAACTCTCTGTTTGGGAACGTTTTTTGTTTGCAAAAAAAAAAAAAAAAAAAAAATCCCGAATAGAACATTTTTTTGGTTTTCTTTTACGCCACAGCGTGAACCACTCGCGTTTTCCTACGTATTTTATTTCAAGCCATCGTACGGGCGAGCGGACAGCTGTGTTACGATTTTATCGGCATCGTGTAACGAGATAAAATCGTGAAAACTCTAGGGAATTTTGTCAACATCCGCGCGCGAGTCCCGCAGGTTTTCCTCGTTTTCCGGAAACAAGCTGAAGTTACAATATGTGCCTGAGTTACCGTGCAACCGGGCAGTTTCGAACGTCCCTCGCGTCACGCTCAGAGTACGTAGGGTATAGGAATAAAAAAAAAAAAAAAAAAAATCAGTTCTCGACGGCGATTTCTCGAGCGTGGGCGATACGTGCTGTAACGCTCATGGGTAACGTAGATTCCAGTTAGTGCGGTATCCGTTTTAAGCGCGGATCGGGACGACGAAGGGCAAAACTGGTACCAGAAAGGATCGTGCTTTACGAGTACTTTCGAGGCTTGGCTCGGCGCGGAAAAGCGCCTCAGCCTCCGAGAGCACTTTGTCTCTCCTCTGAAACTGGTAACGCGAAAACCATACCATTCTATTTTGTCCCTGGGAGACTGTATCACGAGGCAAATCGTAAAACCGTTACACACTTGCATCCCCGCCTCGTCGTACACGAAACTCCAGTGCCCGCGACTTGCTCGTGATATCTCAAACTATTCTGTCGTCGTTCCTCGAACGACACTCATTATTTTATTAAATAATTTTGAAACATTTTGTCGAAATGCTTTTAAAAATACTGTAACGACCGAGCAAATGAATAACGCGCGTATTTAGTTTGGGGGCGGATATTATTAGTACAATCGCTTCTAAATATCCCGAGCGCGAGCTGTCATACGTCTGTTCGTTCGGACGTGTCAGTCCGGACTGTTTTACATGACGATCGATCTTGTATCGATCGTCCGTTCGTCCGTCTCTTGTCAGTCCTAACTAATATCGTGTGTCTCAACGAATAGTCAGCTACATATTCGTCACAGTATATTATTTATGGACTCGCCTACGATGAAATTCCAATGAATCTTTGGAGTCTTCGAACACTTTAAAAAAATAACCATATCGCTCCGAATTACCCCCTGCCCGTGCAGCACCAACGCACATACAAATTTCGACGTACGGCCGCTAGACCGGAACTCCGGAGTGAAATGTCCATACATATGTATGCGTACATACCCATCACACAGTGTCCCAGTTCTATAGCCATTGTCGCGACGATACATGCAATTAAAGCGATTTAAAAGTGATTCGATCGGGTTCCACGGGGCTCTGGACCGGAGGGGAGCGGGTTGATGGTGCGGGAAATAGCGCGTAGCGATCCGGTTGTATAGGACTACGTTGAAAGAGGGCCGTGACCATCCCGACGGGTTGAAAATCGTCCCGACACACGCGCGCGCGCACACACGGGACAAATTGAAACGAGCGTCCACGGATGCACAGTTTAACTGCCAGGTGTAAATTGAAGAGCGCTCCCTGGTCCTCGAACGCTCGTCCGGAACACGGGTGGGAGAGCTTTTATTGTGAACCGGAGGGGCGGTGTTGACTGAAGAGCACGGTAAAGTCGAGGCTGCATGACCGATCCTACGTACCAAATGATTTCACCATGACATATCGCGAGAGTGGACCCAAATTGAGCAATCCGTCGAAACGAATCAGTTTTTCGGACGATTTTTCGGCCCTTCGTCGGTGCGCAAACGATTTGAGCTTGAACGATAAAAAAAAAGAAAAAAAAAAAAAAAAAAAAAAAAAATGCCCATGAAACTGATCGAAATGCTCGCGAGAGGACGGTCGATCGACTCGTTCAAATAAACTTCAAATTTCCAGGAACACTGGTATCTGCATTGTTTCGCGTTTGCGCCCGGAATCAGTGACACGGATACTCGTCCGCGAAGCTTTGCGTATAAATTTCAATCGCCGTCAGGGGTATTACCGTTTTCGAGGGACCCGCTCGACCGACTGGAACGGTTTTGTTACGACTAACTATCTGGCGATGGGAATACATCGTATAAAAGTAAATATCCGAAGGAAAAAAAAATTTTTTAAATGAAATTTATATATGATGATAAATACACGAATATGAAATCGACACGCCGCTAACGGATGAAATGAATATGGAACTATTGGGATTTCTCCTTTATTTAGTCGATTGAATAGATTTATTTATTTATTTATTTAACAAATAATAATATCGTAGTTTCGTTTCAATATTTGTTTGTTTGGTTCGATCGTGTGAACACCGAAACAATTTCGTTATTGAAACGTCCGTAAATAAGTAATGAGTTTTACATATCGTAACCCGTTATATGAGAGTAGTATGTTACATTTTAGTAACACGGCTACCGGCTGGTCTGGGGGGGGGGGGGGGGGGGTTGATGAAAGCCGTGTGTAAAATAAAAATTCGATGACAAAAATGGCTATGCATTGTTCGCGAGGCTATGTGGGTCATCCGCACATCCTATATCGCATCCGACATAAATTTCGACGTTTAATTACCGTGCTCCGGATAGGTACTGCGACTGTTCTCATAGTTTACGAGTCAGCTAGTAGGACACGTAGACAAGCAAAAAAAAAATAACAAAAAAAAAACCAAACAAACGTGTCCATAAATAATTTTTTTATTTTGCACGTCAAACATAATCCCCATGTCGATCACTCCATATATATATTTTTGAATATCCCCGTGATGAAGGTGCATAAAGACGTGCGTTATTGTTCCGTTCATCATTAATTCCATCCGCTATATTGCGCACACAAAAACGCACCGAGCGCTCAATAAAAAAAAAATTCGGTGCATTCAACAAACTTTTCTGTTCCACAAACAGAGACTATTTTTTTTTTCTCGTTGATTTTACAATACTTTTTATTTCGTTTTTCTACCAACGAAGCGTATTTTTAACACCGGGGAAAAATTTTATTTTCAATTATTATTTTTCATTTAATTATCAAATACACGTTTGACGTTCAACTTTTTTTTTTATGGTCGCGGAAAAAGTTGGTAAAAATGATCCGTTTTGCATCCCCCACCCCATTCTCCCTTAACTCAGAGTCCGAGGTAGCTGAAACGGTGTGTCGACGTCGTGTGTTCGTGTATGCACGACGTGGCACAGCCTCATCTCTTTATATCCTTCCGTATTCTTGCGCAATGCCTCCTCGTCTTAGCACCGAAAATGCAGAAGCCGCAGCGAGCTTCTCTCCTCGACGCGATATATTCATGGACGCGCATTAAATGGAAATCATGGTTTTACGCCCCCGCTCGAGTGTTACCCGACGACGGGGGTGTAGCGTGTTCTCCGTCGGGTGCCCGTGGCTTCTTTTGAGCCGGGAGCAGAGGTGAGAGAGCGCAGAAAGGCGCGGAAGCCGAAACTCCCGAACGATCCAACCGCACGCTCGCGCTTCACTTGTAAACCGCGAACGTTTTATAAATATTTAACAGGCGTTGGTTTATCGCACGTAACCCGACCCGGGTAATATTCGAGTGGGGGTAAGGAGCACGAGGGAATGTGATACACGTTGTATAATAATCCGATACGAGTACGAGCGAAATTCAGGCGTTTCCAGACAAACACCTTCTGGAGTCCTCCATACAGGCGCGGTCGAGGAGCGGCCAAAGGATCTCGAATCGATGAATCCGGGTTGGCACCGATGAATCCTGTACTGCGTCGATAGGACGAAGGCGACACTGAGAGAAACATTTTTCTGCATTTTGACTAGAAATTTTTATTTTATTTCTGTTTACCAACGTTATATCGTACGATGCCCGGAAATGAATAATCAACCATTTTTCAAAGAGTTTTATGACTTTGTGTATCGGAAAAAAGAATTAAAGTAAACAATACTTAATCAAATATAAAAAAAAAAATGAAATGTAAACAAAAGTACGAAGAGTCGTTCGCGAAAAAACGGTATCTATATTAGCGGTATCACAGTAACTTGTTTAATCGCCGAGGCAAACATTTGTGTTTAATAACGTATTATCGAATGAAGTCCGGAGATGGATGAGCAAACAATTTATTTGAACGCTGTATGACTTCGGGTATCGAAACGTGCGATACGATAAAATGACATTATCGTATGTGAAATATTCGTGTCCCATATTCGCTTATTTGGCCAGTGCTCCGGTAACTTTTGATTCGCACATATATCAGCATTAATTTACGTCAAAAAAGGGAGTAAACGTAATGGACGTCCGAAAGAGCGGACAGTCGGTGAGAGCACGTTCGCCGTACACTGTCCCGGGTTACCAGGCCGTAATAGCCGCAACGGCGTGGACGCGTTGCAAAAATTTCGAAATGACGGGATAGCCAAGCGGCGTACCGGTTGGCCGGGTTGTAAAATTCGGGAACGAGACGGGACATTTTGGAAACTCTCTGTAGCGCGCGTAGGTAAAAAAAAAAAAGTGCATACATTTATACGGTCGGGATATTCGAGGGCTCAAACTCGCGCCGGGGTGCGCCCAGTGAGGAAGGATAGATCGATTCCGCCACCGCTCCAGTCAGCTCCCCAGTTCTATCGGTTCACGCTGCAAACTGCATTTCATTCGCGTTACTCTTCATTAACGTCAAGCGTTTTTTTTTTTTTTTTTTGTCATTCACAAAGAGTGTACGTGCCACATGAATGCAATAGCGAGAAGATAGACCGGTACGCCCGAACCAACGCAGTAGATGGAGCCTCGAACTAGAAGAGCTTGCAATTTCCGCTACGAGAAACGCGCAAAATTCGTTAGCCGTATTTTTGTTTACCGGCAATTCGGAAACCGTTCGAGCGGCTGGGCTGTCGGCCGGTGAAAGGTTCAAAATGAAGATTCCACCGTGGAGCCCGAGTAATACGTTCGTTGCGAAGGATTTATTGAAGCATTCTGTCGGAACAGCGGACAAAAACATCGACTCGATATTGGTGCTCGCCGCGCGGGCGTAGCTCGAATTTAGAGCCCATCGTCCACAGGCGAAAAATGTTTGTACGTCCAACAAACGTCCCTTGTCCGCAAAGACCCACTATTTCCGGCAATTTTCTTTGTCAACGGACCGTACCTTTAACTAAAAAAAAATGACATTGTTACAAGAAAACAGTCATGGCATTACCGAGAAAAAAATTTACCGAGCAACACTGCGCGTAGTCAATGAAAAATAGAAAGTTTCTTTATCGCGCAAAGCAAAGTTCGCCAATCCTGCAACAATTTCTCGAAACAAACAAACTTGCGCCGATTCTCCGTGTCTCCTGTGCCTAATCATATTTCAAATCTGACAGATGTGACACGCGCGCGTTAGCCGCGACGACGAGAACGATGAAACAGCTTCGTCACCTTTGTTCGATCGAAAAAGGAAGAAACTAAAATTCGTCAAGAAACTGCACGGTCACCGTCAGCGCAATCGTCAGCAAGGTCGCGGGTTCAAGTGCGCCGAGTGTGCCGTGCGTTGAGTGGCCAAAGTTAAGTGGCCCTTGGCGTCGCACAAACGGTGAAAATAATATTTTTCACCGGGTGAAATTTTTATTTTTATTTTTTATTTTGAAAATCAAAGGTACTCGAATCAAGTACGTGAAGTCGGAGAGGGGGGGCCGAAGAAAGGGTGTCGGGCGTCAGGGGTGGGATGACGGGTCGACCGGGTGACGACCTTCAAGCAGGATCTCTTCCGATCTAATAATAATAATTTTGAAAAAATAACAATAAAACGACAAAATAGTACGAATCGAGGCGAGGTGCTCGGAGAGGGGAGGGTTGGGGGTAGGCGCGAGGTGTCGCGACCCCCGAGCGAGCAGCGGGTTCGGAGGTCGCGGTGAGCGAGCCTCAAAGCCTCACGATAGGTTGCCTGCAAAGTGCCGGTTCCAGGGGGTTGGCGGAGGGGTCCGGGGGCTCGGGCAGCGCTAGCATGTGCTGCGTCCTCCAGGGTGCGGACAGAGTGTGTCCCTCCACGACGGGAGGGAAGCACAGCAGCAGCGGGGCCGGGAACGGGTCGAGGGGCGCCTCGACGCCGGTTACCGCCGCCCAGGATCTACCCCTTGAGTCACTCTGGGCTGCCGGTCTCGACGACGGTATGGGCTTTCCTCAGAGATGCTCGTACGCCAATCATCGCACTCTGCCGAACAATGCAAGCGGCAATCAGACACACAATGCCAATCCCGAGGAACTCTGGCGGGATAGGAATCTCAGCTTCAGGTAGAGTTTACATCGTCAGGGGAATAACGAGACGAGACGTACGGGGTGGGATACACTTTAGATTTTTTTTTTTTTAATGATTCATTAAACATTTTTTAAATGTAATATTAAGAACATGTACACTGAGCAAAAAAAATTGTTAGATGAACCAAGTTGCGTTCCCCCGCGTTCAAAAGCGTTATTTAGTTGGTACAATAAATTTTTTTGTTTGTATCGAAATATTTTGAATCGACTAAAGCGAATAATCGTTCAATAAAAGAATGGTTTAGTTGTACCGACCAAATAACAGCTTTGAACGTAGGTGACCGCGAATTTGGTTAATCGAACAATTTTTTTTTTCTCAGTGTACGCGCATATATTAGCCGCAGATAACACGGGATACTGATTAAAACACGAAAACAGCCATGCACGGTGCAGGCCAGTTAGAATAGCTGAAATAGATCGAATCGGAAAAAAAAAAAAAAATGTTGCACTCCCAATTGGCCCGGTTTTGTAATTTTAAGATTGAGCTTGAGCCGCCGTATCGTAATCGTTCATTAACTTTGAGAAAGCGTAATTTTATTTTCATAACTTCGAAGTCTTCCCCTTGTGAATTAATATTAAAAAACTCGCGCGCATGCGCGTCCTCACTCTATGCTCGCTGTTCGAAACAGAACGCCAACGACGTCGACCGGTATCGGTTCGTCGATAACCGACGAGATATGGACGTCGGCGAACGATCGAAAATTCTTTCGAACCTCGACGACATCGACGGGTATCGGTTCGTCGATAAATCTTCAGGACAACAATCGTTCGCTGGAGTCCCGGGACGAAGATTTGTATCCTACCGATGCCGAGGAGTCGAAGGACGGCTACAGAAAGTATTATCCAACGACACCGACGACTTCAGGCCTCGGCTCTTCGTCGGAGCGTCAATCGGTCGAGACTCAGAGATCGGGCGATCTTCCCGATCATCTTTGGGCCGCCGCCATGGAGGACGGATTCTCCAGATTCAACGCCATGAAGTCACTGCAAACCATAACGCGTCAGCCCCGGCCCAATCACGATTGGGTGAAAACCGAGAGGATCTCGAGGTTCACGAAACACCGCACCATCAGCCAATCGCCGCAGAGGGAACAGGAGATTTGGACCTCGAGATTGAACGAGATAAACGTATCGGGTTACGCGACCCAGAGGATACCGCATCGATGTCATCACCAGACCAGAAGAAGCTTCTCGACTTCGATAGTCGCCGATCTCGCTGGCACACCGAACACCGGCTCGCAGCAGAGTCTCGGCAGCGGGGAATTTCTGGTGAGTCACAGTTGAAAGCAAAATAAAAATAATCAATGTTCGTAGAAGAAAAGATAACGATTTTTTTTTTTTTTCGAAATCGGTATAATAACGAACGTACGAAGCGCGACGGACACAACATTCGATCAGATGCACTGCAATATATTTCTCGTTCGCAGAGACATGCAATTTTTTTCTTTTTACTTTCACAATTTCTTTTTCTACTAAAAAAAAAAATTGCAAAATTAAAAAAGGCAGTGGACCTTTGCGGACAGGAAATGTGTATCGAATGTGCTAGTCTTTTTTCTCCGTACCATTACGTTCTACATGGCCACGGTAGCGACCCGAATTTTGCCGAAAATTTTGGCGATAAAGGGTCTATGAAAAAAAGAACCAATTTGAACGGTGCTGCCGCGTTGGGCACTGTGGGATTTGGCTTGCTGTGAAAAAAAAAAAAGTTATAACGAAGCTGAAAATTGTGGAACATGTTCTTGACTACGCGTACCTCGGTTCGGTTCAGCGCGTGTACACTGCGTACACACGCGCAAGCTTCCGATCGGTGGGATCACGTGCTAAATTTTCCATCGTCGAAAACGCGAGCAATTTCATCGGGGAATGTCGAGTTCGGTGGAACAGCGGTACCTTTCACGCGTGGCAAATTCGGGTGGCTTTCCTCTCGCGCTTTCCCAACTATAGACTATTACATCGTACGTAGAGCGCAGCATGCGGATATTCGGTCCACGAAGCCCTTATTCACCCGGGCCAAACGAGAGGATTTCCCCTGGCGATTATGTAGTTTCGCGTACACGGGAGCTCGGCCCCGGTTTCTGGCAAGCGCGGACTTTGA
Source organism: Exephanes ischioxanthus (assembly GCA_958510785.1). Taxonomy (NCBI): domain Eukaryota; kingdom Metazoa; phylum Arthropoda; class Insecta; order Hymenoptera; family Ichneumonidae; genus Exephanes; species Exephanes ischioxanthus. Next base: position 6,964,026 of record OY294024.1, read on the forward strand.
GTTCCCTTCTTCGTATTCTCCTTGTTCGCATCTCCGTCCTCTCCGCGAACCGCGAGTGATAAAGGCATAGTTTCCCCCCCGCAGTTTCTATCCAGACGGTGGTAAATTCATCGTTGACGTTGCCATGATATTCCCGGGAACAGTCTTCATATAATAATAGAGCGATTTGCATAGTTGGAATTGACTTGGTAATTCAGTAATAATAATTATATATGAACTCCGAGTCACGGAAGAACCGAACTTCGGGGCGAAATAGAAAATTTTCGTTGGGTGCGAGCGGGCCGGGAGAAATTAGTTTGGTTTAAAAAACAAAAGCACGAAAATTAATTAAATCGTAACAAAAATTTATAATAACGACGTCCGGGTCAAAACGGATCCGTGTCCCACATTTGTCATGAGAGTTTTTTTTGTCCACTGAAAATAACAAAAATTTTGCGCCACTCTATTCTATTTCCAGCCTTTTGTGTTGCGAAAACGAAGAACAATTAACTGACTGGATAATCACTCCGACGTTAAACTGTAAACTAAGTTTCGTACGCTCTGTTCTCTGTACACTTTATACCGGTCCGCGGTCCTGGGATTTCGCGAAATTCAATACGTCTATGCGCTCCGCAAACTCTCAATCGGAACAACAGTGCGACGAGTCGGTCCGCGTTTCAAATTCGAGGAACGCTGATATTATGGGGCAGAATTTCACTTTGATTTGTATCAAATACACAGAATTCGAACTGGGTGTAGAAACTATAACTGGAATGTTGGGCATTGAGAAAAAATACTCGGAGGGAGGGAGTTTGTTGCAGACTTTCGTGACAGATGCAGTTTCCGAGATGCATTGATTATTCTAGCAAATCAACGAGGCGACGGGCCCAATGGTCGGCTCTTCTGCAATTACTACCCCTCCTCTTACATCATTCGCATGACATGAATGAGCTGGTAAAATGTCATGCGATACAATGTGGAACACAATGGACTTTCCTCCCATTTTAATGAAAATTTTATAAATCAGAATACCGAAGGATTCACGACTTGGCTGCATTTTAATTGTTTTCTAGGTGATATTTATTTTCTAAAATATGAAAATAAATATCAAGCTTCAGGCCTCAAAATTGCTACCGCGGTTGTAACATCGCGTCCGCTTCCGCGGCCTCGTTAGGGGGTGGTCCATATTCACCCCTCTTACCCCCCCCCCCCCCCCCCCCTACCTTACCGCCCCGATGTCGAAGAACTCGGATACCAATGATTCTTCCATCGCCATCGTCCCATTTCCGCATAGATCACGCACCTGCGCACATCACATCGTGTAATAAGCCCGTCCACTTCCGCGGCCTCGTTAGCAGGGTCGAAATTTCGTGATGGGCCTTCGGGCATCAATTATCCTAATTACTATATCACGCTCGACGGAGCGGAGAGCCCCCGGAATGACCGTGAGGATTTTCGGAAGCGCGAGATATGACGCGTTAGCATTTGTACGGAACTACTGAGCTCTGGTCGAAACGCGGGGGGGGGGGAAAGATCAGGCAATATCGAACTATCAATCCCCATCGGGCCAGCCAGTTTCGAATCGGCGGTTCGTCCTATCGAGCGCCGATCAGCGTTTTCATCCCGACTGTCAGCTGTCGAACGAAGCTAGATTCGTCATGGATCGTCGATAACGCGTGCCGTCGATGCCTCTCGTGCCATGGTTGGGGCACACGGAATTTTCAAAGGCACCCGGTGCCGGCCAACCAACACAAACTCCGAACACTCCTATCGCGTCCGTCCTCGCCGCAAAACCGGAAATCAATGCTGACTGCGGAACGCTCGCGTGTGGTCACCCACCCGCTGCGATCAGGTCTATAACTGACGGACTAAATGCATGAATCCCGTTGACGACCCAACGGGACGTCCATGAAACATGCGAGGCGCAGTACAATTTTCAAATAATTACCGGTACGCTATGTTTGTACACGCTATTTAGGTGAGTTCCACGTAGGACGTACACTATGCGCAACATCATTTGAAACTTCAAACAAAATTCTGTTCAATCAATGTCGCATTATGATTGAATTTCGATCGCTGTGTCGTATTGAATTCACGAACTAGGGGAGGGCGGGGCAAAATGGCACAGCGGGGCGAAACGGGATAATGAGACAATTTCACAATTTTCCGATAACTTTTGGATGGTGGCGATGGTGGTAAGTGGGGCAAAACGGCTTTGAAAATCCGGATGTATCGTTGGGACAAAATGGGGCATCCAAAAATTATTGGAAAATTGAGTTTCGCCTTCACTGTCCCGTTTTACCCCGCTGTGCCATTTTGCCCCGGTCTCCCCTACATCGAATGAGAACGGGGCAAAATCGAATGATTTTTAGCAATTTTTCTTTTGGAGCTTCGAAGATAAAATCGTTGGATGCTCAATCGGATTTGGGTAATTCGGACGGAACGCGTAAACGTGCGACGAATAATATTTGTTTGAATTCCTGCGAGCAAAAAAAAAAAGTCCAATATCGAAGCGGCGTCCGGAGGAAGCTTTGATGGCACGCGACACAGCGGGGAGTCTCTCTATCTCCGCGCTTTCGTGGTCCCCCGGGAATCAACGACATCGGTGCGTTGAATTCCCGAGCTCCCGCAAGGTTTCGTGTTTCCATGCCGACCAAACACCAGATTGCGCCGAGAGCTGCTGCACGGAAGTCACGAGATTGTCTTTGTTCTTGCGGCGGCATCGCGCAGCGTCGTCCAAAGGATGGTACGGTTTCCCACGGAGCCAAAGTTCCTCGATTAGTTGGATCCGTGTCTGGCCCCGCACTCGGCTCTGCCCCCTCGGATTTTCGCAATTGAAGAAATCCGTGGCGAGGCTCTCGAGGGTGATTACCACTCAGGACAAGCAAACATCTTCCGCTGAGACGAAGTCGTATCTCGGTGGTCGTGCATAACACGGTTGGGCAGGGAAGAACAGAACCGTGCCGGCCGGTTTTTAATACCGGTCGGTTTTTTGGCAAAGGTCAAAATGTTGGTACACTGAGAAAATGAAATGGTTCGATTAAGCAAATGCGCGGTGACATACGTTCAAAGGTGTATTTTGTTGGTACAACACATATGTTTGTTTCAATCAACAAATTTTGAATAAATTGAAGCAAATAATCGCTCAACAAAACAATGCTTTATTTGTACCAAACAAATAACAGCTTTGAACGTATGTCACCGCGTCTTTTGGTTAATCGAACCAATTTTTTTTTCTCAGTGTAAATATAATTTTTGTAGGTAAATCAAAACCGAGAGGTGGAGGGATTTACGAATTGAAGTTGTGTTGCTAAACATGTTCTTTTTTTATTTTCCGGAACCTCTCCGATTGAGACTCAAATGAATTATGGATGGACCGGGCGATATGCGTCACCTTTGCCCTGAAATGTAATTTTAGGGTAAACACCCGCAGGGACATCTAAAAAAATGTATCCGGACCAAAGTTCGAGGCAATGACACGGAATCGGAGCGAATAATATCAAGAATCGCGAGGACGCCAGCCGGAAACTCAATTGGAACGGGAGTCACGTACATAATCGACGTTCAAAGCCCACTTCGTTTGGTGCCACGAGAGAGTGAACGAGGGTGAGGGCCGTGATATTTTCCGATCACACGAGAACACCGAACTGATCGAGCGCGATCATCCGCTCTCCCGTGTGTACCCGAGCGCGGGTGAGAAAAATAAAATGAGACCAACCAGGGGAGGGGATTGCAGAGTGAAAGTCACTCACTCGTCGAATTTCCCGTGAGGACATTACCTACCCCGTTTCATTGACGCCCGTGGGGACGACGTCGATCTCACCGCGCCAGTATTCTCGAATATCCTTTTCTCGATCTCCACCCCCTCCCCTTCGTCCTCCTCCAGTCTCTATATGCTCCACGTCCGTTCGAACAAACCTCTGGATTTCCTATCTGACCAATTCGACACGACACTATAGTATGACAAAATTGGAAAAAAAAAAAAATCAAAGAAAAACGTTGAAATTGTTCGGCTTCTCTCCTCGTGCCGGAAATGAACGGGACGGACTGATAGATCGCAGTTTTTCTGATTCTCTCCAAAAGCTGACTGCGGAAAGAATTTTCAAAAAACCCCCAGGCGTTTGATTGGCTGCAAGCGAATTCCCGTCGCACGATGGATGGTTTTATTAATATTTTTTTCGAGAAATTTGAGTCTTTCAGCGGACCCCCAGTCCGTTAGCCGCAGGCGCGGTTAACCCACGTAGTATTTACACTCTCATGAATACAGCGAGTTTCGAGCTTTGCACACGCGTATGCAAACAAAATTTTTCAGTATTTTTAATTTTTTTTTTTTTTTTTTTTTCATTCGTCGTCGCTTTTCCCGAGGGTAATAAAAAATAACATCTCTCGCGACCGCGTTTAATATAAATTGCGGTGGTCGGTTTCGCTGTGAGCTCTTCAATCACCCGCGGTCAGAGCACTCCGAGCTCCGGCTCGGACTATAGCCCCTGAGAGCGCAAAAGCCAGCAAAATGAGTTCCCCAGTGGCAGAGGCAAAGGCCAAACAGAAGCCGGGGATCCGGCGAGCGTCCGGCAGAACAATTATTTCGCACTTCGTTACCGCCGCTTCCAAAGCCGCGCCAAAGAAAACGACCCGAAACGCAACCGAAGAAAAGGCTGGGGAAGTTAAAAATTATATTTAAAACAATATACAGAAAATAAAAGCATGAAACGAACAATGAAATATAGAACAACAAAAAAAAAAGGAGAGAATAGCTGGGGGAAAAAAAAAACAAACAAAAAGAACGAAATGGAGAGGAGAATGCGCAACGCGGTACGGAGCTGGAAAGAGAAGTGCACAACACTTATACAGCTGGCAGCGACCGCCTTGGCCATTCGCCTCCTCTCATTACACGAAAAGCTGGAAGTACCGGAAAAGCTCCCGCGGCGGGCATTCGGCTGTGTGCAGTGATAAATGGATTTTAATCAAACGCGTTCCACCTGCCACGGATGCCGGGAGCTGGAAATCGCTGACCGTGCTCCTCGGCCATTGCGCTTTGCGAACCCAAACATGCATCAACGATCCACCAATTAGGATGAGGTGAACCTTTCAGCTGGATTTTAACCTGGCCGCACGCTGCGGCTAACGCCGACGGATCTTTTGAAATTACGAGCTCAAGGTCCGACTTTGGAGGATGCGGTACTATTCACCGTTCGAGTACGGTATTCGTGTATTATAAATTATAAATAACGGCGAAACATTTAATTATACTATTTTCAACGTTAAAACAACAGCCGCGGTCATCGCGATTGATGCGCCGATGATGTTTGATCGACGTTCATCGTTGTATCGAAATGGCTATCAGCGAACGAGTGAATATTGACGAGTACGAGCGTCAATAAAGTTCGCGCAATCCGAATCGAGTGGGTGCGTAGGGGAGAGCGGGGCAAAATGGCATAGCGGGGCAAAACGGGATAATGAGGCAAAACGCAATTTTCCAATAACTTTTGGATAGTGGCGGTGAAGATGAGTGGGGCAAAACGGCGTTGAAAATCCGGATGTATCGTTAGGACAAAATAGGACATCCAAAAATTATGGGAAAATAGAGTTTTACCCCTGCTGTCCCGTTTTGCCCCACTGTCCCATTTTGCCCCGCTCTCCCCTATAGCGTACAAAGTAAACCGAGCATTTTACCGACGAACCATCAACGAAATAATGTCCCGTGACGAATTATCCTCGGCAGTACGTAACACCATACGAAGGTTGTTTTTTTTCGAGGTTTTCGGCATAGATATTTACCCCGATGATTTTCAACGAATTTCAACAGATTTTAACTGTACAGAAAGCTATCAATTCTGCCAAAATATTTTTCATTTATTTTTATTGCTCTTTTATTATTTCAATGACTTTTGGGTTTCCTTTTATTTTTATTTTGCATCCTTTCGTTTGTTTCAGGTAAGGGGGAAACTTTTTCATTCATTCGACTGTCGTAAGGTAATTTCGTCATCGGAGCTTCGACGAGGCAACTCATCGGTCGCACGTAGATATATCGTACCAATTTATTAATTAATTCGCATAATTATATTTAAAAAAATTCGTTTTATCTTTGAAGCGCAAAGGAGAATTAATTTCAGTTCTTTCACCCTGTATCGTTGACTCCCACCGTCCCCTTCGAGGTATTTATTTCCCTAGCGAAGCGTCAAAGATCCCGCGATACGTGACCGTGCAAACCACCGGAACAAATCCTAGCGAAGCAGAGAAAAAAAAAATGAAAGAGAGTGAATGAGAGGCGGTGGCATTTTCAAGATTTCCGGGGGAAAAAGACGCGTGACACGTGTCGGCCACCTGGAGCACAAAATCCCTTACAGTATACGCCAACAAGATCGGTGACTCCGGGAGCCCGCGACATCGGCGAAAAAGCCCCCCTCGTACGATTCGAATATCGGGAAAACGATCTACCCGTCCCGACCCTTCCAGCACTCACTGAAAAGCAAATAAACGGGAGAAAAAGGAGAACGCACCCACACAGACACTCACGCACACCGAGGAAACTAGGGATGTGTGCGATACACGTAGCGAAGAGCCGAAGGGAAAACAAACTTTTCTCGCTTCGCGAGCCATAGGATTCGGCAAAGCGAAAATAACCAGCGTTCACCTCGCTACCGCTACAATGTTCCCGGATAAAATTGCAGTGGTAGGAAAGAGTTTCCGCGCTCGTTACACGAACAACAAAGACTCCAACGGGAATGAATTTTATTTTTCGTGCGAATCGTGCGAAGTATCTACAGTCCCGTATATTATATTTATATAATCTACAGTGGACCTTTGGGATGCTGAACTCGAAAATAACGAGCAAAAAATGGAAACAAACATAATAACTCGGTCCTCGTATTGACCCTTTTCACTGTCGGCACGGCCGGGTTAATTTTCTATTCGGTATGCAATTTTTTTTAAGGAAAAGTTATCCGAGTAAATAAAATATAAAATTTACAAAATGACAAACGCTCTTAATCAGACCCGCAGACGGATGTGGGATTGGTTATAGAATCGCTACTGCAATCGACTTAATGGGTTCCTATTTTTAGATCGTCTCGGACCAGTGGAGAAAAAAATACGTTCGAAACGACCTCGCGCAGCATGCCGATAGCAATTAAGCACAGCGCAGTTAAAAATGTTTCTTAGTAGTATCGCGACCGGAAGCCGCGACGTGAATGGACCCCACCCCCCTCCCGTCTGTCTAATGTAGGTTAAAATGTCTGGGCTGCGCGTACCACTCGCGGAATTAATTTGCATGCGATGTGACCTCCAGCTCAGTCTTTCTCGTTACGGCCAAGGACGAGAGGAAATACGGAAGGCATTAGCGTAATTACACTTGGGACGAGAGTTGCGCACAGACCGAACAAGAAGAACCCAATAAGTTGTATACGTACCCGGGCGCGCCTACATGCAGTCACTGAGAACTTTATCTACAAACATTTCATCGAATTCTCTTTCCATTTAATTGCAAATCTGTTGAATATTTATTTTACAGAAAAAAAACTTTTTTTAATTTCCATTTTACAAGGTATGTGCAAAAAAAGTTTCAAAGTTGTCAGAAAGCGTTAAATCTTATTCGTCTTAAAAAAAAATGAAGAAAAAAGTTATCGGGCCACGTGAGTGTTCGCGAAACTGATGTTGCACTGGGGGAAGCTCGTGTTCGTCGGGTGACGTATATCCAGGTGTAAGCCGCAGTTTCGCGCACCGCCTCGGTGCATCCTACGTAATCGTATCTCGCGATTACCTTTGGGACCCAATTTCGCCGTTAGAGCTCCGTGAAACTTTACGACCTTAAGAGATGGACGCGAACCCGCGGTGCGCGCCGCTCGTGGGGCTGTTCGGATGCAGCAAGAACCCCTGTCTTCGGTGCCCTTCGCCGTGCCATTCGCAACGACGCTGGCACGGCTACTAAATGAAGAATATTTTTCCGCGAACGTGACGTCGGGCGGGGAAATTGGTACGAAGTCGTATACGTCGTTGTCGGGGCATACAAGTCTTCGTCGGCCCGAAAAATAAGACCGAGAAAAATGACTGGAGCCCGAAGGGTGGCGTTGATGCTCCTGTACTATTTTCATTTTTACCTTCGCAGTTCCTTCTCCTTCCGCTCGTTAATTTTTTTTTTTATTTTTGTCACAAAGAGTGTGAGAAGTCGTGGCATTTTTATCGCAACCACCGACCCTTACACGAGAGACTGTAAAAAAAAGATTCGGTTTTCTTCAAAGCTGTTGCATCCCCGGGGAGTAATATTGTTCGCTCGAGGAAACTTTATTTCCAACCATCCGCGTTCGCGATAAAAAAAACGATTCTTATGTTCGTCGTACAAAGTACTAAGTCTATGACGATCGTCCGATGGGCGCAGTAAAATAGCGGTAAGGGTGAAAGAAACGGGTCGAGCGATTTGTCACACGTTTACTGTAGCTCTTTCGTTTGCAATTTTTCTCAAAAAAAAAAAAAATCGAATACGAAACATTACTTTTCGCGCGATTGCCCGGCAGGGAAAAATTGCAGATACCTAGATCGGTCGGCCATGAAAATTTGACGAAACCACCCGTGAAAATTTGAAGAAACCGCCCGTGAAAATTTCATGGCCGTCGTTGACGAAATTTCATACCGAGAAGTTTTAGGGCTTTTGATCGACGAGATGCCTCGGCGGTCTCGCCGGGAAGAAGTCCCTCAGGACTGCCGCGGGTCTTTCATCGACCGAAAGGACGGAGAGCCGGTGGAAAGATTTTATTTAAAAGAGAGCCATTTCGTAGCTCCTCGATCCCTGTATTTTTTCGAAATGACGAAAACATTCCAGAGAATTGCCGAATGACCTCCGGCCCACTTCTCGTTACGACATCGAACATACCGAATTACTGCAATTTTCGTTCATTAAATTTCCACGGAATATTTATCATGCCGGTATAACGCAGCAGAGTACATACGGCCATAATGCATGGTGCACGTACAGAGGCAAATTTCTATGTAGCTTTATACCAGGTTATCGCATAGCCATGATATCGCGGCTGGAATATTCCCAGATTAAAACTCTGACGGGAGATCGATCGGGAACGGGATATTAAAGTGAAATACCGAAAATATTCATCACACAAAAGTCCTCGAATATAGTGCCAATAATTCCAAATATTTCATCATTTTTTTCATTGTGTGTTGCATGTATAAAATATCATATATATGTGACATCGACTATTGGGGGACAGAAGGGCGCACGCTTCACGTCGGATTATAAAAGTCTCGCCTTTATGAATTTCAGCACTCAACATTTCAGCGTTTATGTAACTTAATTAAAAAATAATGAATACCGAATATTTCAGCGGTTATGTAACTTAATTAAAAAATAATGAATACCGAATATTTCCGTGCAACGGGTAATACCAGGATTTTCATTGTAAAACGCAAATATTTGCCGACATTCGAAAATTTATACCAGCACAAATTTTTTTTTCGAAAAATCGACACTTTGCCTGGCAGCTGATACATTAGGGCTCTCTCCGAGTTTTAGTCTGTTGATTAAAGAAAAGGGTTCGTGCCCCAGGCGACGATGATGTACGTCTGCCGGGGACAAATTTAATAAAAAAAAATTACGCAGCTCCGGTCGTCGTCCTGCCAGCCGGAAGGTGGATGAAAAGAGCGAAGAAAGAAAGGGCCGCCGCAGTGTAAAGTGCACACAGCACGCGTCGACGGACCAGGTACACTTCTCACGGAAACCAAGAAAACTTTTAGCGATGCAAATGTAATTAGCGGACTTTGGCGCTTTGCTCTCGCGCTCCGGAAAACCCCCTAGTTTCTCCGGGATGCGCATAGCTGTACATGGAACTCGGTAAACTTCAGACGAACCGAAACGACGAGAGCCGGAATCTATGCGTGGTCGCCATACTCTTTTCTCAACCCCTCGCAAACAGCCCGGGCGCAAGCAAACAGCTATGTGCGCCGAGCATGGTCAGCTATTTGACGTAGAGCAAAGGTCTCTCGGTCGTGCATTCACGGTAATTGAATGCGGACACATTCAATTTCACTTCGAATTTAAACGAGAATTCAAATACCAATTTTCGATTTTTGGACATATACACTGAGAAAAAAAATCGATTGCGTCAACAAAATGAGCGCTTACGGGTGGCGAAACAAAATTTTTGGTTGATCGAACGAAATAATTTTCGTAGTAAGTAGAGAAACATTTGATTCGACGGCCTGTTAGTTCGATCAACGAGGTATCGAACTAACAACCTTTCGATCAACCAAACATTTGTTTCGCCACCCGTAAGCGCACATTTTGTTGACTCAATTGTTTTTTTTTTTTCTCTGTGTATTAATGCGCATCCGCTTTACCGTGTACAACTGGTATGCACGCTCCGTATGAACGAGCGACCGGCGAAAGAGGCGCGCCGTCGTCAAATCCCCGTTGATATTCTTGGCTCGGAGTTCTAAAATGATCTCGCCCGCGGCCGTGGCTCCACCGAGCACCGGTCACGGCTATATCCACAGAGACATTCACGTGTTTTTCCACCTTTTTTCTCTCTCATACCATCGCGTATACAGGCTGAACGAAAACACGTAACCAGTAAATGTGCGTACATTTATCGCATTTAAGATTTCTTTATCCCCATAATTTTTGGCTCTTCTCTCGTCCAATCTTCGTCAATGAAGGACCAATAGTCGTAGGGGAGAGCGGGGCAAAATGGCACAGCGGGGCAAAACGGGATAATGAGACAAAACGCAATTTTCTAATGACCTTCTGATGGTGGCGATGGTGGTACGTTTGGTAAAACGGGTGTTGAAAATCCGGATGTATCGTTGGGACAAAATGGAGCATTTGAAGATTATTGGCAAATTGAGTTTTGCCTTCACTGTCCCGTTTTGCCCCGCTGTGCCATATTGCCCCGGTCTCCCCTACTCGCGTTTTTCTACTTTTTTGCTCTCACGCTATCGCGTCTACAGGTCAAACGAAAACACGTGACCCGTAAATGTGTGTAAATTTTCGACGTTTAATATTGTTTTTTTTAAAGCCTATAATGTTCGGCTCCGTTCGCGTTCAATCTTCGGCAACGGAGGGGCAATGGTCGTATAAGTCAAATACGTATTTTGAAATATAACAATAACTCTTCGCGAGGAAAACTTTGTTGTTAATAATTCACAATAGCTGTGTTAATTTCTGATATTGGAGAAACTTTTGGGTACTCAATGGTAAGAGATTTTTGGTAGGACTTGTATAAGGCGAATGCCGACGCGTGCACGGCACGGTAAGTTACCGCTTGGCCATCTCGCTGCTTCGCGGAGCTAAAAGACGCGAGGCGTCGTTTCTTCCGCCGTCTAGCTGTACCATAGCCCAGCCTTCATCGCGAGTGTCTCGCGTGGGTAGTCCTCTTGCCTCGCCACGAGCCTACGTAAGAACCGTGTTGCAGAGCGACCCGGGGAATCGCGACTATCGCGATAGTCCGGCGTGTCTAGCGTCGCCGGGTCGTTCACCAGTTCGTCGGGCGTTCGCGAACGATACGAGAGCGTTCCTCTCCCGGTGCTCACCTTTCGCAGGAGTACTCGCGATTGTAATAATTCCGCATTGATCATTTTTTTTTAAATTGATTTTTTTAAAATAAATTAAAGACATAAATAATTGTGCCAACACTTGTGGACGATAATCAATATTGTGGACAGCGGGCGGATTTCTTCGTCCCGACACTTCATTGAGGAGGTTGGGATGCTGCCCGATGCAAACTATGGAGATCGTAAAATAAATAGAAATCGAAGCATTCTTGAAGCTTGAAAGCAGCTCACTGTCACCCGGAGAAATAATTAGTTTGAAGAGCGCCTCGCAAATGAATATTTATGTAACAGGATATCAATTTGCAGGTAGCCGGTAAAATAATTTTTTTTCTGAGTGCGTTCGTCCATAGCAAGAAATTCGATTGCGCAATGTAGAGACGAGTAGAACCAGCGTTGCTGCAGGGTCGATTAGATTCGCCAGTTATCTCCGAATCGTTCAAAAGAATTCGAAGTGAATTGACAATAATACTATCGTCAATTCCTAGTTTAAGGACTCGTTCGATAGCGCGTTGCCCTCCGACCATTCGGCATTTAAACTTCACGATCGTCAAAATTGATCGGTACTTGAATTTATTTCGCGGCGCGGACTCTTCACCAGTGCAAAAACCCCGTTCCGTCTTACCACCCCCGTGCCGATAATTCGACTCGATGAAATTTCATAAAAATTTGAGTTTCGAATCACGTAGTATACCGGCGTAGTATATAATACTTTCGGCTTGAAAGTGGGTGGGGGTCGTCGAGGAGTTATCCCCGATAACTCAGCAAAGGGGGCTACGAAGCTCGTGACGCCGCGGCTCGATGTGGCTTATACTTTTGCCGCCATTGGAGGTTCTCCTTCCCGGCTCGTTCCTTCCGTTTCTTTATTTCGCCCTCTCGATCCTCTCCGGTCTTCGGTTTTGCCTCATTTTCGTCACGTCGCACGTTCCCCCCATCGGACGGGTCATCGTTTCGAGATTTATCGTTCCGCCTCGGTCGCTCGTACGCGCGACAATCGCATCCCATCCCAAGGACCGAGCCGCTCGTGTCTCGAATATCGGAACTGTGGGAAAACTCCTCGCTCCGGGTTAACGTTGCCGCTGTCGGTTCCCAGTAGCTGATATCCGCTCGGCCCAGTTTCATCCTCGCCGCCGTTCGCTGATCCTGCACAACTGCACGCTTTATTTCCACTGCACTCCATGTCATATGGTTCTTCTTTTTGTAACATACCTCGCCGCACGTCACTTCTATACGAAGTTTATGCCGATGCTTTTATTACTTCATCATGTCTCGTGCTGTGTATCATCGTATCTGTCGAACGGGTTTTTTTTTTTTTTTACATTCGTTCTTTTCCCCTCTTATCTTGACAATTTTTGGTTGAGGGAAAATATTGATGAGGTAATGCGGCATGATGTGACCATTGTTTATTGACAACGTGGATCGGAGGTACATAAAACAAGTAAATAAATAAATAAATAAATAAAAACGGCATCTAAAGTCGTAAATCGGGTCTATAGTCAATACCCATATCTCTTAGGTCAGTTTGTTTGCAAAATATTTTCAAATAAATGGAAAAAAATAGAACGCCTTCACTGATAAAAAAAGTACAGTGGAATCAACCAAGATTCGGGCAGGGACGTTCAAATAAATATTTAGTTGGTCGAACAAAATATTTTAACGACTCAAAAATATTTTTGTGAAATCAACAAAAAAATGGTTGAACTAATCAATTTTTTAGCTGTACCAACAAAATGTTTAGTTGAACGTCCCTGCCCGAATCTTAGTTGATTCAACCGTATTTTTTTATCAGTGTTTTAATGACCTTGTTCGGAGCTCGGGAAAGCAGTACTGGGCCAAGCCGGATCGAAATCGCTTTGACAGATCGTCCGGTATCGGGGCGGTCCGCATTACCCCGCGCGTGCGTATGTCGACAGCGCTAATCCCGACGGCGCCGGTGACATATCGGTGCGGGATGGCGGATGGATCGCCGAGAGGGGGATTCGACCGTAGCATTTATCTCCCCAGCTCGTCGTGCAACTCGCACCGATAATAATTAACCATTACTACAAAGCTGCGAGCGTCAGAGATTGGCCGTTTCCACTGCTGCTGTCGCTATACACGTATATCGGTATGAATGCAGCCCGACACGACTCTTCACGCTTTCGTGATTTTCTCGCCCGCGGCTGCGAGGACGTCTCGCTTCCCGCCGATCCACATAACTCTCGCCCGCAGCCCGCCAATCTATCGATAATCGAACCGAACGATTATCGCGAGATCTCTCGCTTCCGGTAACTCTCTCCGACGCCCCGCGAACCCGATAAGCCCGTGTTTGTTGCACCAAACGACGAAATAAATACGGTGAGAGTTGTAGAGTCGCGCTCTCCAAATTTTGGTAAAACGTGTATCGTAGTCATAAACTTAACGATCACTCGATTTCGTTATCACTTGAATTCAAAGCTTATCGCCATAACGTATTTTTTAAAATTATTATCACCCTAAATATATCCTATAAACCACCGACAGCGGTGGATGCGCGGTTGGCGCACGGCTCCGGTGGTCTCCCAAGTCAAGCACAATCGTTCGCGGCCAGTGCTTGGATGGGTGACCGCTCAGCCGTGCGCTAGCTGGCGCATCGACCGGTGAGCGGGAGGCGCTTTCTTCTGAAACTTTGGTGTTTCTGCACTTTACTCAAGTGCAGAAATACCTGAGGATCGGTAGAAGATCGCCAGCTGTACCGACATGGGTTTTCCGCAGTTTCCCTGTGTCCTCGGCGAATGCGGTACTGTTAGGGGGAAGTAAGTCGGCTGCGGACGCACGGAATTAGAGTAGGTTAGCGAAGTGCGGGTAGGAAAGTGTTAGAATAGGTACACGGTTAGGCTAGGGGGGGAGCGAAGGTAAAAACCCCTAAAGGGTATACCTGAAACGGAACATTAATTAAAAAAAAAAAAATACATATCCTATAAACCCAGAATCCGTTTTTCGGGCATACTTATTTCACTCTTAATCGTCGTGCAGATAATACCTGTTGCAATTAAAATGCACCGTAATATTATAGTGTATTGTTATTCTCAACACGGTACACGGTTAGGTACACGGTTAGGTACACGGTTAGGTACACGGTTAGGTACACGGTTAGGTACACGGTTAGGCTAGGGCGGGAGCTAAGGTAAAAACCCCTAAGGGGTATACCTGAAACGGAACATTAATTAAAAAAAAAAAAATACATATCCTATAAACCCAGAATCCGTTTTTCGGGCATACTTATTTCACTCTTAATCGTCGTGCAGATAATACTTGTTGCAATTAAAATGCACCGTAATATTATAATGTATTGTTATTCTCAACACGGTCCACGGTTAGGCTAGGGGGGGAGCGAAGGTAAAAACCCCTAAAGGGTATACCTGAAACGGAACATTAATTAAAAAAAAAAAATACATATCCTATAAACCCAGAATCCGTTTTTCGGGCATACTTATTTCACTCTTAATCGTCGTGCAGATAATACTTGTTGCAATTAAAATGCACCGTAATATTATAATGTAATGTTATTCTCAACACGGTACACGGTTAGGTACACGGTTAGGCTAGGGGGGGGGGAGTGAAGGTAAAAACCCCTAAAGGGTATACCTGAAACGGAACATTAATTAAAAAAAAAAAAATACATATCCTATAAACCCAGAATCCGTTTTTCGGGCATACTTATTTCACTCTTAATCGTCGTGCAGATAATACCTGTTGCAATTAAAATGCACCGTAATATTGTAATGTATTGTTATTCTCAACACGGTACACGGTTAGGTACACGGTTAGGCTAGGGGGGGAGCGAAGGTAAAAACCCCTAAAGGGTATACCTGAAACGGAACATTAATTTAAAAAAAAAAATACATATCCTATAAACCCAGAATCCGTTTTTCGGGCATACTTATTTCACTCTTAATCGTCGTGCAGATAATACTTGTTGCAATTAAAATGCACCGTAATATTATAATGTATTGTTATTCTCAACACGGTACACGGTTAGGTACACGGTTAGGCTAGGGGGGAGCTAAGGTAAAAACCCCTAAGGGGTACCTGGAACGGAACATTAATAAAAAAAAAAAAAAAAAAATATATCCTATAAACCCAGAATCCGTTTTTCGGGCATACTTATTTCACTCTTAATCGTCGTGCAGATAATACTTGTTGCAATTAAAATGCACCGTAATATTATAATGTATTGTTATTCTCAACACGGTACACGGTTAGGTACACGGTTAGGTACACGGTTAGGCTAGGGCGGGAGCTAAGGTAAAAACCCCTAAGGGGTATACCTGGAACGGAACATTAATAAAAAAAATTAAAAAAATATATCCTATAAACCCAGAATCCGTTTTTCGGGCATACTTATTTCACTCTTAATCGTCGTGCAGATAATACCTGTTGCAATTAAAATGCACCGTAATATTGTAATGTATTGTTATTCTCAACACGGTACACGGTTAGGTACACGGTTAGGCTAGGGGGGGAGCTAAGGTAAAAACCCCTAAGGTATACCTGGAACGGAACATTAATAAAAAAAAATAAAAAAAATATATCCTATAAACCCAGAATCCGTTTTTCGTGCATACTTATTTCACTCTTAATCGTCGTGCAGATAATACCTGTTGCAATTAAAATGCACCGTAATATTGTAATGTATTGTTATTCTCGTATCAATTTCAGACAATACTTTTCTGTTTTTGTTCGTCTTGGAAGCGGTTTCCGGTTGGTGCGTTCCTTTTGTGAATGAGGTGTACGTGTGACACCGAACGAGCAAGATATATCCGTAAACGACCCAAAACGGTGAACCAGCGCGTAAACGAGCAGAGTCCCGTGCATTTCGCTTCTGTTATAATAGCGCCGGCGGATGTGCATAACATTTCTCTCCGTCTCGTCATTCGAGAATTTCGGTGTTGCGCGGTGGCACCCACAAGCGACTAATTGGAAGCGTCTCCTCGCAACGGCTTTGCCCCGCGGTGTCTGTTGCGGAAAACGAGTTTCGCGAACTCGTAACTCGTAATTTCCGAGACAATCTCTCTCCGGGCCTCCTTCGCGTCTACAGTTCTGCAACTCGCTCGACCCTGCAGCCCGGGAGATCCCATTTCCATCACACTTTTCGTCTCTCTTTCATCCCACACTCCCGACATCCCTTATCTTTGGCATTGATGCGCAGTACTATCACAGGAACACAACACGATAGGTCTTTGTATGAAATCATTTGGTATAATTTCCTCCTCGTCCTCTTTGAAGACGTTGACACGCGGCCATAAAAATCTTCAGGTTTTCGTATAAGGTCGATATAACTTTCTTGTTATCAAGCGATTTCCTGAGACGAGCACATTCGATAGGAATTAAGATAAAAGCAATTCTGTTGGCACTCTTGCAACGTTCGAAGTAACTTAGCGTCGGTAAGGAAGGTCCCTCGAACGGGGATGTGAAGAAACTTGAAGAGAATACTTTAGCGAAAGTCACTGTGCGGAATACGAGCTTTCAGTTTCTACCGAGCGCCCTACGGAGGTGGCTCTTGATTCTCTCCTTCCGTCCTTTGTTCTCTATGAGGGGTGCAATTTGAAGCCGCCGCGTGTGGAATGCGGCATAGCGAAGGGCAGAAACAAGGGTTGAACGGAGAGGAACGCGGCCGGCCTGGAGCTCGAAGGCGCGGAGGGAAATTCTCTGGAAGCCTTTTACTCGTCACCGATTACCCTTCCGCATCCTCGCTGTCCCGCCGGATGCCTCAAACTTTCCCCTAACCCTTCGTAGCTTTCATTTTTTTCTTTTACCCTCTCGATTCAAGCATCTTTTGCCCCCCTCGCGCTTGTGTGCAAAGCACGTGAATTTTTTTTCTTCTCTCTTTTTCCACTGCAAGCTTTGTTCACTTTGACCTCTGAGAGCCTTCACTGTGGAAGGTCCATTCTCCATATCGGAGCGAAAATACCCTCGAAGTCTCTTGGTAAGTCTCGAATACCAATAAGAGGGTTTTACGAATATTCCCGAATGCTGTTTCCCCTTTGCTGCGGCCGGGGGGAGAAAAAACTGCGACTAGGACGACTGTAATGCAAAATTGATTGCATCGAACTTCTGGTTCGTCCTACGTCCTCGTGTTGACGGCAGTGTACGGAAGGAGGGGCGCACGGAGACCGGAGGGGAACGTGGCAGGATCGAAGGGAGCCAGGCCGAAGGTCCTCCAATTAGCGTGCGCCCAGTGTCGTTCCGATAAAACATGTAAACCACCTCAAGCCCTTCGTGCCTGGGCGGACCTGGGAATCTCCGAAAATCAATTAAGAACTCCTTACCCTACGCATCTCCGCCAATTAATTCAATTAGTCTGCGGAGTGGGCCGTTTGTGGATGTCGTTAGGACTGGACCGTTTGTGCACCGGCTCGTCGTCCTCGCATACCGAAAGGCTTGAAAACTTTTTATACGGGCGCGCAGGGACAATGGCAACCCCCCCCCCCCCCCCCCCCCCTCCAGGCTACGCCCTTTCGCTGTTTTTATACTCGCCAGTCTACCATGGTAATAGTGAAATTTTTTTTACTCGAGAATAGTGTAAATTTCTA
This sequence comes from Exephanes ischioxanthus, assembly GCA_958510785.1. Classification (NCBI taxonomy): domain Eukaryota; kingdom Metazoa; phylum Arthropoda; class Insecta; order Hymenoptera; family Ichneumonidae; genus Exephanes; species Exephanes ischioxanthus. The sequence goes on from OY294024.1 coordinate 6,982,112, forward strand.
CTTTTCTTGGTAAAATTAACAGGAATTAAAGAGTCGTGAGAAAAACTCCGCCACGCCTCGGACGGATTGAATTTAAAAAAAAAAAAAAAAAATGTTAAATCATTTTTTTTTTTAAGTATTCCATTGAAGCGGTAAAAGTTCGGATAACTGGAAAGTAATGTGTACGAAATCGTGGATAGCCTTCGCAGGTGCTTACCATCGAGCAACACTGGTCGCTGCTGTGCATAAGCAGCTAAGTAGGGGAGAGGTCGCGAAACTCGCGGCGAAACGACCCACAATTAGCGATCGTTAAAGTTTTACCGGGCAATCGAGACCATGGACTCTCGCTTCGGCGGACCAAAGTCGTTCGGAATTTTTCTTTTTCGTGGAAGTCCGAGACGCGAACGATTTCGTTACAGTGGGAACAACTCTGATAGTACACGACTGAGCGCCGGACCGGAGGCGCACAGTTGTTCGTCGGCCGACAGTCATTGGCCGCAGTTCGGTGATTTAACTTTCGAGAGCAGTTTCGATATCTGCGGAGATATCATCGATTGGATGTTGGATCGGTAAAGATTGGTAATTTTCATTTCTTCCTACAATTTGTCTCCGTGAATTTGTGAATCTCTCAAACAATTTTCCCATCGAGTATGCCAATGACTGTCTTTCTCGTTCTTCGTACCGGCCCATGGTTGTATCGTTCGACTAACTACAATGTACCATTCCTTTTTTTTTTACCGTACGGGTCTTGGCTGGGTCGAAGCTCGAATCCCATTTCCCTCCGCAGCACGGCCCGGAGTTCATCGTCCAGCTCGAGTATTTATGCCGGTATTGGGTAACCCGGGTCCGCTCTGTAAGGACGGTCGTATCGTGCGGTTTTTTTTTTCGTTTTCTTTTTTTTTATCATCTGCCTTTCTCTTACTCTCCTCAATTCGAAAAGCAGCGGCAATAAAGGCCCACGCTCACGGAGGGCTCTCGTATTTCGTTACACAATCGTCCACGAAGTACAGTATCGAATTCCTCGACTCGATCGGGTGCATTGAGTCGACAAAGCTGGCAGTGTTTCGCAAGCAGTAAAGAGTTTGCTGGGTTCCATTTTTTTTTTCTTCCGTTCATCCGGATGTCTCTGTAGTTAAAAAAAGAACTTTAGAATATTTTTTGTGACACGGAACACTGTTTCAAATTTAAATAATTAATAAAATAATCAACTTAATATCAAACGCTCGGATAAAAAATTAGATAATAAATCAATATCGAGAATTCGTCCATTATCTTTTTTCGTGACGGAAATTTGAGATTATCTATTTCTACCGCGGTAAAATGGACCCTCATCTGGGATACATGACTTATTTTTTTGATACCACGAAAAAGAAAAAATGGCAAAAATAGTCCGTTTTGCCCCGCCTTACCATTGTACAGGAATCCCGGGTACGACGATGATATTTCGAGTATCCAAGATATTTGAGCGAAGCACGTACTTTCGTTGCATGCACGTACTCCACCCTCTTCGTTTTCGTGAGACCCCTTAATTTAATTCGCGGATACGAGCGCCCGGGACCGGGGATACACCTAGCTGCGAATACTGCACGCGTCACAGAACAATGACTGAGAGCTTTAAAGTAGTTCGCCAGACGCCGAGGAAACTGAACAAAGAACGGAAACACGAGGAAGGCGCTCCTCTGGGAAGTCTCTCGGCGGATTTGTCGTCGCGACGCTTTGACGTCGTTCCCTCGAACGGGTTCGGAACCGTTCGAAGTATCAACCAAAATTCTGACGAAAAAAAAAAATCACACGATACATTACTTTCGCGTCACTTGGATAATTCACTCGCACCGAGAAAATATTTTTTTCGGTTCCAAAATCCCCGTCGGGTTTACCAGTGACTAAATTGCCTAGTCTTTTTCAAGTCCTACGCTCTCGCTAACCTGTTTTTTTTTCCTGTCCCAGTCTTTTTATTTTCGAGCGTAATCTAGGATCTACTTCAGGAGGATAATTTCGCAGCGGAGCCCCGGAACCTTGTCGGGCGAAGCTGTCGTGAGTGGGGCGAGCAGTGCAGTCGTTGGCCGTCCGATAAACATTGGCAGACCCGTCGGGGTGAACAGGCACACGATTGTGCCAAGATCCTAAATTGGCGTCGCGACTGCCAACATCCTCTGGATGGCCAGCGACTGTGTCGATGACGCCCCGGTGGGCGACTTTACGCGCCGCGCATCTTACGCTATAAGACGAGTCACGTAGTCTCGGAGTTTCTCGCGTAATTAGAATCGTAAAGGTGAAGCGTCTTCGGGGGGCCCGGGCATTCTCCTCGCTGGCACGGTGACGTCGATGCCGACGGGAACAGAGAACACGGGATTTTAAGAGCTCCACCATAAACTCTAAACGGTCGCGAAGATGGGACAAAGCGCGGGAATGGAATCCTATTTTGCTCCAGAGTAATATACCAGGAAGGAGCTTTTTCATCGTCGTTGATCTGGAACTAATTTACCTAATAACGATAATAATAAAATTTCATTATTATGATTCATTGTTATTATTTTATTAGTTTCAATACCGATAGAGCTCGGGTTGGGCGGGTGGGGGGTAAGGGGGGGGGGGGGGGGTGAGATTTCTCCACAGTCTTAAACCCGTGTTTGTTTATCGTCGTTTGTTCAGTAACATGCCGCATCATAAATTCCATTGCGGCGAGTGTGAAAATCGTCTTCCCGATTTGGCGAGCGACGTGTGTCGTTTGTTGTCCTACAAGAACCTTAACGCCCGTGCGAACAAGCTTCGTGACTTGGACAGTGACGAGTGGGATTGGGAAGAGAAGACGACGAAGGAAATTGAAAATCAGCGGAAGCTCATTTTCTCGGATTATACGGAAAAGGTAGGAGCACCCATCGGGGACGGTTGTACGATGAGATTATTACGATTAAATGTAAATTTAATGTACGTCCATCCATTATGCACTCTGCCTTTTACGAGCTTCGGATATAAACTGACATTAATGGGGTACACGTGTTGCGAGTTATAAATAATAATGAAAAGCTACGAAGGACCCGGATCCCCTGAGCACTCGAGATAAGATCAAGCAACGAGCTTGAAACCATGGGGGGGAGGGGGGGGGGGGGGATGATAGTCTCGAGGGTTTCTTCTGCCTCGCTAAATATCTTGTGGAGCGCCTCACATTTTTTTTTTATGTAGATGACTCGTAAGTGCATACGTATAGATATATATATATATTCCAGTTACGTTTTTCCACTTGCGATAAGTGCTCCAAAAATGCAACTAAAAAATGCAGACGTAAATCTTGGAAGTAAGAAGTAGAAAACGAGCTGACCGCTCGTTATTCCATCGTCCTTCTTGCCTCGATTGGCAAGATACGATTTCACTTGCCGTACAATCTGATTTGCCTGAAAGGATACCGTAGGACATCTCCCGTACCGCTTGGGTCCAGTAAAGGGATTTTCTAGACTGCCCGAGACGCCGGTCGCAAGAGCGAAGGCTGGCTTGAAAAATTTACAACGCAATAAGAGCCCGGCCAGTAAAAAAAGGCTTCCTGCCCTGTGACGAGAAATCTCACTTTGCCGTTTCATCCACTCACCCTCATAGCTGGGTACTTCGTTCAACGTTCGATACTCCTCGTTGCCGATGAAATCCGTTGCACGCAGTAGCGCCGTTCAGTTAACGAGAACGAAGGGATCCAAGGAAACTTGCTCCGAATCGGCTACTGTAATTATTGTCGAGGCCTTCGCTCCGGCGACGTTTTCGAGGGTCGAAGGGAGACCGCGTGGGCGAGGTATCGCCCTCCAATGGAAATAGAGGGGTACCGAACCGCCGGTTTCCGTGAAGATGTATATGAAGGAGGTACCAGGGAGCGAACGTAAATCAGAGCCCCAAACCGAGGGTGGGTGCAAGGGCGTCTGGTAGCTTTGAACGGGCGTCGTGACATGTGAATTATTTTGTTAATTTTCTTAGTGTGAGAGACGCGGAAGGGGTTGAGGGAGGGGGAGAGGGGAATCGGTGGAAGGAAGCGATCCTTCGTCGGGCTTTAAACGAACGCGCTGGTTTACCCTCCCTCGCAATAAAGAAAAGAAAGAAAGCTGTGACTCGCGCGAATCGGATACGAGCTTCTGGGGGTGGAGGAGAGGTGTGGGGAGGGGGGGAGGGGGGGGGGGGTTACTTGTTCGCCCTAGCCTCACATCCTCTTCTGCAACGAACGAGGCTCGAAAGGTTTACGATCACGAACCCAGCAACCAGAAGCAGTATTTACTCACCCTCTTTCGGTCTCTGCAACAGGCTCCCGTTATACACGGTGTATAGTATATATGTATATAGATGTATATGTATACACTGTGCACCGTACATTCGCACACCGACACCCGCCGTTATACGATTTTCAAGCTCGAGTTCACTCAAGATTTGCGTCACACGTATCGGGGCTCACTGTAAAGAAATCAGCTAACGATCTAGTTAGGTTGCTTATCCGATTGAAACGAAGCTCGCTGGAACGTGGAGGCGGACGACGGAAATTAATCTCGCAAAAAAATAAATTAATGGAGAACATTGCTCCGCGCAAGCTATCGCCAAAGTAACACAGTAGCGTTTGTTAAAATGAGTTCGAACTATTTGTGAAACAGTTGCGCACTGAATCGACCGTGTTCGCATCTCGTCGATCGACGATTAAGTTGAGAGCACTGCAAATAAGTGCGGAGACTGTGAATCGACACATGCGCAGTAATGAGGTTGCTTATCCGATTGAAACAAAGCTCGTTGGAACTTGGAGGCTCACGACGGAAATTAATCTCGTAAAAAGAAAAGTTTGTCGAGAGAACATTGTTCTTCGAATGTTGTCGGTAAAGTGACGCAGTCAATTTTGTTAAAATGAGCTCAAACTGTTGTCGTAACAGTCACGCACCGAATCGAACGAATTGGATCTAGTCGATTTACAATTGAGATGAGAGAACTGCAATTAAGTGCAGGTACGGTAAATCGACGCATGCGCAGGAGGCGTATTTGACGACGATGAAGAGCGCGGCCTAGCGAAGAGGTTTCCGGACTCGCAGGGACGCGACTCACAGTCGTGATATCGATATGTTGTATGTTCGAGGCAAAGGATGACCGTGGAACGATGTCTAGGGTCTCCCCCCCCCCCCCCCCGGGGTATACCGGGCCATTGAATACCTGTTAGCATTATTCACTCGGTGCGTCGATGGTTCCCGATGTAATGCGATGGAAGGCGTAGCTCGGTGCATACGCAGATGGAATTTCCAGTGCAGCCGGAGCGATATCGCTGCACCGTTCCGTCGTTGTTGTTGTGTACCCGCGGTAATAATATTGACACACGAATCAGACAAGCGTACGCTGCCGTACGATTCCGCAACCGGTTATGCAATATCCACTCGATGTAAACTACCCTTCCGTGCCGTTGATAGTTCAAACAGTTCATATTACAAGCAGGTCCGATCGATGATATTCGCGAATTAATAGCAGCAGCTTAATTACAACGGCGCGATCGGTGGTCCGCTTCGGGGTCGAGGTAATTTTTATTATTTTACATTCACGGAATTTTTATCGAATCGGTTTCGATATCTCGACTGTTCTCCCGTTAGCGCAGTCATACAATCGAGACATTTTTCACGAAATATATATTTATTTGTTATCCGTAGATAATAATAATAATGAATGAATTTATTAGTAATTAATATTTATTGATTTAATTTTATTTATGTTGATTATCTTTTTCTTTTATATTCATGTAATCAACAAATTTTTAACAAATCGCTTTCGGAATATCGATTATTTCACCGCCAGCGCGGAGATATCGGTTACAAAGCCTTCTCCTCGTTCGGTGCTTGTTTGCCGGCAGTCGAGCAGCGGGTGTACAGCATCTGCATAGTAATGCGAAACAGCGCAAGTATTGAATTCTATCTCGCCGACTTCAATTTCATCTCGTCTCTTTTTCACCGGCTAATTCGACTGATTGACCAATTTGCCGAGTCTTTGTTAGCACGTGTCGGGCACCGACTAGAAATTTCTCGGCTTCACCGTCGGAGCTTCGCAATTTGACTCTGTCTCCGAGGAGCAAAGCAATAAACGACTCCGGGGACTCTCGCCGAAATCACCGACTGGCAACTACTCGCCTCTCTATTGTCGAGCAGTCTCGAGTCGGGACTTCCGACGCGACGATACAAGATCCGTACAGCACCGTCCGGGAAACAACTGCGCGGGTATATCTCAGATTTTTTCGAATTGAATTATACTCGTCATAAAGTATAAGACTCTCATAGTGGAAAGCATTTTCCGCGCAGCTGCACAATATATAAAAAGCTCTTGAAAATATATGACGATTAATTTGCAGAGACGTTCGAGTATCCGAGTATTAGAATACGGAGATAAGCTATGGGAGAACGGCGAAGAATTTACGAGTTGAATTCTTCCAGATTGATTGCAAAGATAGAAAAAAAAACAAAATTGAAGACCGCACTGAGAAAAAGGATGCTATTTCCTACTATACGGAATAGTTCCCAGAGGGGACGTCTATATAGATAGTTTGTGATAGTATATACTCAATTGATTCAACTATAATTATAGTTACAACTATAATTTTTGTGCATTGTCGTTACTATAAAATTTAGACGTCCCCTCTGGGAACTATTTACTATATAAGTTTTTCTCAGTGCGACAGCGGTGGATGCGCGGTCGGCGCACGGCTTCGGTGGTCTCCTAAGTCAAGCAAGATCGTTCGCGGTCATTGCTTGGATGGGTGACCGCTTAGCCGTGCGGTAGCTGGCGCATCGACCGTTGAGCGGGAGGCGCTTTCTTCTGAAAGTTTGGTGTTTCTGCACTTTACTTAAAGTGCAAAAATACCGGAGAATCAGTAGAATATGGCCGTCTGTACCGGCACGGGTTTTCCGTAGTTTCCCCTTGTCCCCGGCAAATGTGGTACAGTGTAGCTAAGTCGGCTACGGACGCACTGAAAGTTAGGTAGCTTAGCTGAGTGCGGGTAGGGAGTGCTAGGGGGCAATCGGGATGGGGTTCCGTAAAAACCCAGAAGGGTATACGGTGGAAAAATGGAACAAATATTTAAAAAATAAAATAAAAATAATTGAAGACAACTTCGCTATTTCGCTGACCGGATCATTTTTAAGGCGGAGCCTGTTGGAAGGTTTATGGGTCGAAAGAAATGAAGACACAAGAGGCGGAAGTTATTTAGAATAAAAAGAGTCAAGAATTTATTTTTTCGGAGCACGCAATACGCGAATGCGGCACGACTTCGACAGACATCACGGTGCTTGCATTGTGGTACGTTTTGCCTCTCCCGTGTCCAGTTGATGGTAATTTGGCGTGATTAGTCTGAGTGTCGCGTGGCGCCCGAAATCGTTGCTATTCCAACAGAGTCGTGCGAAAATCAATAGAATATGAGGAAGCGAAGGGGGGGGGGGGGGGGGGTGAAGCAAAAGTATACACTGTAAAAAATATTTGGAAATTTACAACACGTTTAATATACAAAGTTATATGAAATGTATAACCTCGGTATATGAAATTAGAATTCATATACATTGCATTTGAATTTTTATAAATTAATCATAAATGCAATACCTGTATCTTAAAATTACCGGTAATGGCATTGAAAATTAAGACATCCGTAAATGAAAATTATATTATTATTACAAATATTATACAAATAATATTGTTTTTAATATACCGGTAACGCAATATTCTTACATACGTGTCAATGAAATGTCATATACTGTATATGCATAAAACTTCATATACATTTATAAATTTTGAAACAAACATTTTTTACAGTATAGATAGCGAAAAGGAGTGCTTTACTCTCATGGTAACGTCTTTCGTTGCTGTAAGGCGAGTACAATACGCGCCCTATATTTAGCAGCGGAGTCGGATTACGCACCCTCAGAAACTGAAGTTACTGTCGGAGACACGAACGAAAGGCACAGAAGTGCGAAAAATTAACCGGTCGAGCTGTTCCAAATTCATTGCAGAGGTAGAAACAAGATTCACGATTACATCGCCATTTCTCTGCCCCGATCGTGTTTAAGGCGGAGCCGCGTGAAAATCAACAGAATATCGTGGGGTTGAAGTGAAACTGTGGATAACGAAAAGGAGTGCACACTGTCATGGTAACGTGTTTCGGTGCTGTAACGCGAATGTAATACGCCTCCCCATATTTAGCAGCGGAGTCGGATTATGCACTCTCGAAAACTGCAGGAACTGTCGGAGACACGGACGAACGATAACGAACTGCGAGCGACGTGGATCACGTAACACCCAAGCCCGGCTCTCTAGCATATAATTCCTCTTCCACAATGCATCGTAACCCTTTACTCACTTGACTCGGTTATATGCTGTATAGGTTCGTGCCAACGTCCCCCTCCCCCCTCGCATCCTATTGCAACCGGTCTCGGTTATTTCAAATTACATCGCGGCACTGCCGTACACTTGGTAATGGCATTGGTAAGTCGCTTTATGATGAGCCGCGTGGATTTTCAGAATGCAGACTTAAAATAAAAAAATTTCTCTTGCATAACATGGCGTGCATCTCTTCCCAGTTTCCACGTAACGAAGTATCTTGATCCTTGGATCGCGTGTCTCGGGACAGATTTTTATCAATCTCGCTCCGCATCCGCCAAGAGTTGAATGATCCCGTCGAGTTTATTTTTATAGTTCGAGTAATACTAGCCAGTCAATTCAACTCCAGCTCCACCTTTCGGTTAACCCTGCGAAACAAGCGTTCGCAGCATCGTCGGAGTGCAGGACTTTTAATCCACTTTCCACAGGAATGTAACTCTTTTTTTACAACCCCTCTGTATCCCTTCGGTGTCCAACTTGCTTCGCTCTTGCCCAGGTTCTTAAATAAAAAAGCTTCTTGCCCGGCCCTGCTATCCCGAAGCTCGTAACCGGCGGAGAATCGGAGAGTCAGTTCGCTGGTGTGCGTTACCAGCAAAAATCCCTCGATGCTTATTCCACCCTTATCCATCTCCACCGCGCTGGCTCTCGCCTCGTTACCTACCCTCTATATATATCTCTACCGCTGTTGTAAATTTCTTTCCTTCTCAACTCCGTTACGACTTTCGTTCATTTTTCCATCAGGGAGCTCGAGAAAAATTTTTTCCATCCAACTACAAAATCCCACGGGAGGCTCTCGAGACTGAAAAAGGCAAAATAGCAAGTACACGCGCGGCGAACAATGTGGAACGCACGCTTTTTTAATATCCCGTCTCGTCGGATTAATTGCATCCCCCTTTAGTCTTGAATTACACAGGGAATGAAATGGGATTCATAGAGAGAAGCGAGGGACATTAAATTACACGAGAATAATTGTACCGCAAAGCGGTAGCTTCTGATGCCGGAAATGGATGAAATTCACGAGGCCGAGTACCGAATCGTTTCGCGATGACAGGAGGAATAATTGATCTAAAGCGTTGCGGTTAGAAGCACGGCCGGCAGAATGTTCGAGTTCGCGCCGGTTCTCTCCACTGTAAATATATATTTTACATACACACCGGGTATATACTGTGGCAGTAACCCGCAAACGGAAAGCTCGATGAACTTGCGGCGAACCGCGCTTATAGTACCGGCAGTCGTCGTGGGCAGAGGAACCCAGCTGAACCTCCACCTGCTAGTCGTTCCGCGCGGAAAATCGCTGCTGCTGCATAGCGAATTCAACTAACGCTGTTGTTGCATTTAGCGGCTATATTTGCGGTCCGCAAATATGCCATTGCCGAGGCCCCGCGAGTATCGTTGACGAACGACTGCGGCAATGCAGCGTTTTTACCATCGAAGCTTTGCCGATGCTTCGAGCGACGAAGTTCTTCACCTGACGAGAGGCGCACCGTACCCCCCTCCGCGCCTCGCAAAACCGCTGCGGAGTTCACCCTCGTGGGCGACGAAGAAAATTATGCAAATTATTCTTCAGCGTCGCGTTTTATTATCAAAGACTGCAGTTGATTCTCGCCTACCCCTTTGCTGAATCTTCGGGATGATAATGAAAGCTCGGCAGAGCTTCCATGAATATTCATACGTTTTCACCGCGCGAATTGTGGGGGGTAAAAAGAAGTCCTTCCGCTTCTTTTTTTTTATTCTCTTCGGTGTAGCACGAACGACTTTGCAGTCGCCGTGAGAGAATCGCAGCTGTTTTTTACCTTTCTTTTTTTTTTTTTAGAAAAATTTGCACAAAATTCTTCTGTACCGTTAGTCGATGAGAGAAGAATGGAGTTCACTTACCTCTCGGCGGAAGCTTTATGGTGATGAAAAACTTGTCGTGTTTTTTTTTTACATTTTTATGTAAACGTTTGCGAATTTTTCCAAATATCCAAAAATCACTGTAAACAAATAAATTCAAGGTAAGCACTGTGGAAATTATCGTTTTTAGGTAAAAAGAAACAAAAAATTATTGCAATCCGACTTGACGGTCAAGAATTACGGAAAGATTATCGAGTTATGAAGAAGACGGAATTTTTTTCACCTCCGGTTATTCCGCATCTATCCGCAAGGTTGACCCGCTGAAACGAGTTGAAGAGGAGATTCAACTTGATGAAAAGGCGATGAGAGAAGAAAGTCATCGTGCCGTGAAATTCTATGACTGGCAAGGCGCCTTTATATTTATATTTCCATAAAACGCGAGCGAATGCCGCACTCTCGTTCGCGGTAACGAGATGCTAATGATTCCCGGAGTGTTCTCCCGATCTCGCATAGAATTCCATTCTTTTTAATGTATATGAGAGTGCGGTGTATAGTACGAAAAAGCAAGGTGGACTTTTCCTTTAAATCGAGTTTCCACCTTGATAACCCATTACTCATCTCAACTTTCTTAATTCCTTCCAACTAATACTCGGCCTCTTCGGCCCTCTCCAGAGGCTAATCGAATCCCGGTGTTTTCAACTTCCGCTTTCCCCTCCCACCCCCATCAACGCCCCGTCCACCCTATGGCGGAATATTCTCTTTGAAACTCACTGTCAGCAGGTTCTACAGCAGTTATGAAAGCGATCCGAGACTTCCGCTCCGCCGTTACCTCAAATGCCCGCTGAATTTCAATATTCAATATTAATATTTAATATTCATATTCATATTAATCGCGGCCTCAACGTAATCCATTAACATACCGAACGTTTAGTTGAACATTAAAACTGACTCGATCATCTCGGTCATTCCAGATCTTTTTATTTCTACATTCATTTGGAAGTTATTAGGATTGAAATGTATTATAATATTACGATTGTGATACGATTATATTGATTATGGTAATATTGGATTGATAGATGAAGCTGAATCAAGCGTTATAATGCATGATTCAAGTCCATCCAAGTCGCCACAAACACGAGACGGGCTGATGGCTCGAAGCGAGGGGAGTCGGCAATTTGAGAGCGTTTACGGGTAAACCCCGGGGCTTCCGCCCGAGTTTAGCAAGAGGAACGACGGGACTGGAACGTAATACCCCAGTTTCTAACCGAGTTAGGCTTGACTTGCCGCCAGTGCCACTACCTATCCCGCGAACTCAAGGCGTCCCCACGATAAGGGTTTAAGACCCCGGTGCATGCATGCACGTCCATTTACGCCGATAATTTGGCCCAATTAACCGGCGCGATATACGAGTAATCAATTGAAGTAATAGAATCGGAAATAGATCAAATTTATCGCATCCCATGTTTGTATATTTAACACCAGTTTTCTGTCCATCATTTAAGACAACACTCCCGCGTTTCGACTAAAAAAAATAGCCATATTTCCTGGCGTAACCTTAGCGAAATAATAATATGATTAATTCATAATTGCTTCCAGACAGTTTTGAATTTTCAGGGAATTTTCAGGAAAAAAAATAACCACACTGTAAAAAATGTCTGTTTGAAAATTCATAAATATGTATGAAGTTTTATGCATATACAGCATATAAAATTTCATTGACACGTATGTAAGAATATTGCGTTACCGGTATATTAAAAACAATATTATTTGTATAATATTTGCAATAATAACATAATTTTCATATACGGATTTCTTAATTTTCAATGCCATCACCGGTAATTTTAATATACAGGTATTGCATTTAAGATTAAATTATAAAAATTCAAATACAATGTTTAAGAATTCTAATTTCATATACCGAGGTTGTATATTTCATATAACTTTCTATGTTAAACGTGTTGTAAATTTCATAACATTTTTTACAGTGCATACTTCCCGGATTTACCTTGGCAAAATCATAATTCGATTAATTCAAAATTGCCTCGAGAGAGTTACGAAGTTTCAGGGACAATAAAGATTTCGCACGGTGTTGGGTAACTTTATTAATTGCGTACATGGAAAGACAGGATCTCGATGTTCGCGAAACTTTTGCCTCTTAGCGTCAAACTCGTACTCCGCCAGTTTCCGTTTGACACTCTGTCGAGAAAACGTGCGTGTGCCGGAAGCGCGAACAGGAGCTTTTACATCCCTCTTGTTTTACAGTTCTCGCTACCACGAGCGTTCGTCATAGCGAAATGCGAGAGACGGGCGGTGCTCGCGTTACTGCACCGGTGTACAGGACCGAGCCAAGAGCTTCTCTCGTCGGGTGCCGCTAAGAGACTTAGATCAAAGCGGCGGGTTGGCTGACGCGCTGCTTGCTAAGAAGAATGACGGCGGAAGCTCGTCCTACACGGATGCTACTAACTCTTCGGTGAAAGATTCGGCGGAGAGGAAGTATGGAAAGCAGGGGAAAGGCTTGATAACAAGGGGCTGTCGGTCTTTTTTTTCTTTCCTTTTTTCTTCTCGAGCATCTTCCTCTCGAGTGTCTCTAGCCCGGCAACAACGCCAATGAACTTCTCGCGATGCTCCGCGCCGCTGCCTAACGTCAATTCCGGTGCAATGGAATTTTATCTCGAATATAATATTCTAACATTCCGCGTCGCGCGAAATTTCCTGAGGATGAACGAGAAAATAAAATATCTTGGAAAAAAGATCTAAAATTTGTAGGTGATAAGTACTTTTAAGCGACTCTCCGATTATGAGGCGTAAGGGTAAAAAATATTATTCGGAAGTAAAATAAAATGAAACGATAGTTTGGGAAACAGTGTGCAATATACTAGAGACTACTCGAGACCACTCGAGTCCACAGACTCTCAGATCGAACTGTCTCCTTGTTATTATCGAACCCGCGTTAACGCACGGCAACAACGCCAATGAACTTCTCGCGATGCTCCGCGCGGCTGCCTAACGTCAATTCCGGTGCAATGGAATTTTATCTCGAAAATAATATTCTAACATTCCGCGTCGTGCGAAATTTCCTGAGGATGAACGAGAAAATAAAATATCTTGGAAAAAAGATCTAAAATTTGTAGGTGATAAGTACTTTTAAGCGACTCTCCGATTATGAGGCGTAAGGGTAAAAAATATTATTCGGAAGTAAAATAAAATGAAACAATAGTTTGGGGAACAGTGTGCAATATACTAGAGACTACTCGAGACCACTCGAGTCCACAGACTCTCAGATCGAACTGTCTCCTTGTTATTACCGAACCCGCGTTAACGCACGGCAACAACGCCAATGAACTTCTCGCGATGCTCCGCGCGGCTGCCTGACGTCAATTCCGGTGCAATGGAATTTTATCTCGAATATAATATTCTAACATTCCGCGTCGTGCGAAATTTCCTTAGGATGAACGAGAAAATAAAATATCTTGGAAAAAAGATCTAAAATTTGTAGGTGATAAGTACTTTTAAGCGACTCTCCGATTATGAGGTGTAAGGGTAAAAAATATTATTCGGAAGTAAAATAAAATGAAACAACATTGGGGAACAGTGTGCAATATACTAGAGACTACTCGAGTCCACAGACTCTCAGATCGAACTGTCTCCTTGTTATTATCGAACCCGCGTTAACGCACGGCAACAACGCCAATGAACTTCTCGCGATGCTCCGCGCGGCTGCCTGACGTCAATTCCGGTGCAATGGAATTTTATCTCGAAAATAATATTCTAACATTCCGCATCGTGCGAAATTTCCTGAGGCTGAACGAGAAAATAAAATATCTTGGAAAAAAGATCTAAAATTTGTAGGTGATAAGTACTTTTAAGCGACTCTCCGATTATGAGGCGTAAGGGTAAAAAATATTATTCGGAAGTAAAATAAAATGAAACGATAGTTTGGGAAACAGTGTGCAATATACTAGAGACTACTCGAGACCACTCGAGTCCACAGACTCTCAGATCGAACTGTCTCCTTGTTATTACCGAACCCGCGTTAACGCACGGCAACAACGCCAATGAACTTCTCGCGATGCTCCGCGCGGCTGCCTGACGTCAATTCCGGTGCAATGGAATTTTATCTCGAAAATAACATTCTAACATTCCGCATCCCGCGAAATTTCCTGAGGCTGAACGAGAAAATAAAATATCTTGGAAAAAAGATCTAAAATTTGTAGGTGATAAGTACTTTTAAGCGACTCTCCGATTATGAGGCGTAAGGGTAAAAAATATTATTCGGAAGTAAAATAAAATGAAACGATAGTTTGGGGAACAGTGTGCAATATACTAGAGACTACTCGAGACCACTCGAGTCCACAGACTCTCAGATCGAACTGTCTCCTTGTTATTATCGAACCCGCGTTAACGCACGGCCTTATCCCCCTCTCCGTGTCCAATCGCAAACGATAAATAGTCCTTACGCCAGCGATTTTCGGTGATAACTTTGATTCTCCAATCGTAGCACTTTACAGAGGCAATTATTAAAATGTCACATGAAATTAATGCTGCTTTAATAAAAGCATACCGTACAGTTAATGCTGCATTAATAAAAATATTTCATGCCATTAATGAATTGTCATTCACAGAACGCAAGACGGTAACAACTTGCTTTTTGTCTGCCTTGGCAAAGAGTTTTGCCATATACGTTATCCTTCGTTGCCGAGATCGAGCAGACCGAAAATTATCGCGTTAACTCACGCACAACCGAAAAATTTTGGATCGATTGCTGATCGCGATCATCGTACACAAGAATCCACCGAACGAATGTGCTCGGAATAAAGCGAACTGGAAAGCTTGGATAGACATTCTATATTAAAATTTTTATATCATTTCGATCCGATGATTTATTTAAGAGGTAACGTAGTGCAAAAATATACTTCCGGCAATTTGGAGTATAACTACTTGGTAGCGTCCTTCGCTCGCTTAAAAATTTTTTTTTAAGTACTTGGCGTCGAGACGCTACCGCGTCTCTTGATCTTGAAACCTGTGGCGTTCCTTGAAGAAATGTTTTCCTTTTTTTGTTAGCCATCAAAGAATTGCCCAATAATTGGCTCGTTCGTTGATCCCGGAACAAGACCTGGACCGCGATCCTGAGAAGCAATGTGTAACGAGATGAATGCAAGATTTCTATGGGGTAAAAAAGCTCGACAGGTTTTTTGTGTTGGTGTCCGTATCGCTATGCGTATGCCCCAGGAAAAGGGACCAGGGCGAGGGGGAGCGGGCGTAAGATAGGGTGGAGAAACGAACGGGCGACGGGAGAGTGAGCGAAGGCAAGGTACGACCCGAGACGGAGGAATAGCGTTCGCGGATCGAGACCCACGTTTCGCGAGCCATTTATTTCATCGGACGTTGAAGAATGCGCTTTCTTTCAGGCTCGTGGACGGGTCGATGTACCGCCGATGCGCACTCCGTGCACACGCGCGGTCCTTGTGTGACGCTCGTCCAACACCCTCTGTCACTTCCACTACACTCTTGGAATTCGTGTACCGTATCGCCAGATTGCGAATCGCGATCGGATGGGAATATTTCGTACGGCGTGCCGCTGTGGCTGCAAATTTTTTCGAACGTACCGCGCGACGACCGGAAATATCATTCTCTGGATCTTCATTTATTTTATCCAAATGCGGTCATTTTTATTTTTAAATCAACCATTTAATTTTCTTCACCAACGCATATCGTAGGGGAGACCGGGGCAAAATGGCACAGCGGGGCAAAACGGGACTGTGAGGGCAAAAGTCAATTTTCCAATCATTTTTGGATGCCCCATTTTGTCCCAACGATACATCCGGATTTTTAAACCCGTTTTGCCCCACGTACCACCATCGCCACCATCTCAAAGTTATTGGAGAATTGCGTTTTGTCCCATCATCCCGTTTTGCCCCGGTGTGCCAGTTTGCCCCGCTCTCCCCTACAAATTAATATTGCATTGTTGTGACCAATATTCTTATTACGAAAGTGCGATTTTGCAAGGCCGATTAAAAAATCAGAGAAAATTAGGAAAATTTAAAGTCTCGGAAAGATTTTTTTTTTTAAATGTCTAACATAACGAATACGCGTATTTCCCGTGTTTTCTGATTGACGAAGTAGCTTTGGATCTATGGGCGAACGACATTTGATCCAGTTTCGCTTTGAGCTCTCCTCAATCGAATCAACGCTGCGGGCCTTACTCGCTGAATTTCGGGCTTATTCAATGATCACGGGTGATGCTCGCAGCACTCCCAGAAATTCAAAGTTTATGCCAGCAGTGACATCGAGCGCACGCGTTACCCCCGAGGGACATCGCGAAATATTCGGTCAGGCTTCCCGATTACCCAATTACACACGGGGGCTTCCAGCGATGTGAAACACTCGGTGTGCGGCAGTGGAGCAAACAGCCAACTACGATATCTGGCGCGAACCGGGGATGCGACACGGGAGCGAGCGCTCCGTAAAACGGATTGCCCGCTCTTCCGTGCAGGAATGAATCTCGTTCGTGGCTTTCCTGCGGCCGACCCGAAGTTATATCCACCGTGTTTCGATGTTTCCTCTTCCGCTTCTCGCACTCTCGCATTGTTCTTAATCTATAGGGTTATATTAAATCGGGTCGAAGATACGGCGACTCGGTCACCGTCCGCGCGGTCCGGCAATGCAACGCCTGCAGGGGGGTGACGGGTGTACCGGAAAACCCGGGGAGTTGGACGCAAAGTGGCGGAGAGTATGGGATATATTCGTCGCTTCGCCACAGAGCCACGATTTATCGGCTAATCCCGTATTTATTGGACACGAAGCTAATTACTCGTTCGCGGCGACCACGAACCGGCGGATGCTGCGGGGACACGTGCCTGCGGACCACCATCTCCGTACCCGAACGTCCCCGACTAAAACTCCACTATTATGTATACATACACACGTATGTATATGCATGTAAATATATATGTACCTAATGCATACATGTATGTGTATGACGCGGTACATACACGATCTACATGGTCCGGGTATACAAAGTAGGGTACAGTGTTGGATGCTGTATTAGCGCCACTGCCTACGGAGAGGTATCCGGAGCTTAATTGGAAACGGATTAAATTAACTTCCCGTCGCAATGCTGATGGGAGCTTTAACGTTAACGGGAATCACCGCGGGCGGTCGAACACCCGGTGTAAGATAGCATGTCGTGCTGACGTCGTTCCGTCGTTCGCTGTATATCGGACGGCTCGTTAGAGATCCTCGCTATTCGATAGAGAAGACACTCTCGCCCGGATTCGCCCTCTTGGTGGTCTTTAAATGTGACCCGATTTGCATTCCGATGCCGATGGGTTCATGAGATTCGCATCATTTCGGGACAGCGGCTTCCGACTATCGGATTGCCGATGTCGTTTCGTAACTCGTAATCCGGAAATTTCTTTTGTAAATTTATCGAATGGATTTTGTAATCGTGATGCCGCAGGGGTCGTGCTTTTCATGCCGGTAGGGCAGAGCCCTGCAGGAACTCGTCACCGGTATGGTAATTGTTAACAACGATTGTGCCCGTCGAATATTAGCAACGATGATATTACAGTGAGGTTGAGTTCCAATTGTGTTCGCATTATAATTGGGAGCGATCAAGTAAGGAGAATACAATAAACCCCCGGATTATTCGAAACGTCTTGAAGAAGAAAAATTAAAAGTTAAATTGCAAGGAGAGAATAAAGCGAGCTATAGTTGGAAACAGTCGCGTCGCATCGCGACGTCGGGAAATTTTGCCTAGCTCGGCAGTCCTGACACACACGCTATTTATTTTCCCTCGCGGTCTGTCCGGTCGCGTTTTCCGGCGTATAATAATTATTCTTAAGCTCACGACGAAGAGAACGCCGAGCTCCGAGGCAGAAAGTTTACTCGGTATTCCGCGAAAAAATGCTCCAGTTTCTTGATAATTAATGCATCGAAGAAGAAACAAAGTCTCCTTTATAGTTTTTGCTCCGCGCTCGTTATTTCATTATTTTTCTTCCCTCCAAACCTGATCCTCCCCAACGCAAAACCCATGGCGCATCATTTTCAATTCCGCCGTGTCCCGGTTGAGAATATTCTTGCATTTTTCTCGACCCCGATCGAAAGGTTATTTCCATTCCTGATGTAACGTCCAATTTCGTGCAGTCACGTGTAACCCTGTTAATTTTCTAAACTGCATCGTGACTTCGATCAGTAAAAAAAAAAAAAAAAAAATCGAATCTATACTTCGGATCCGAGCGAGCACTTGGGAATTAATTTCATCGGACGGTCCTGCGGGAAGCGGAATAACGAGTGACGGAGATGGGAAGCGAGGGATGGGCCGGGGGTGTCTGAGAAGCGAATAAAATTATCTAGACCGGAAGTTCGAAAGCCCGACGGAGATGCCGTCGGGCAACGGCGACGAGCCATTGGGATCGGGTAAAGTGGATCGAGTAGATGAGGAACCCCTCGTTCTCAACGTGTCCAACCTCCCGGGATGAAATGTAGGGCGCATACCTGTGTGAAAATTGTCGAGTTTGCGGGAATCCGAGAGGATCTCCGTTTCCGAGTACCGTCCGGACATTTGTTATTCGAAGACTAATTATGATAAGTGGCGTCTCGTCGAGAGTATACCGTCGGATCACAGAATTCTTGATACTTCTCGAAGGCTCGAAGATTCCGTTCGTCGCTTCAACGAGTCGCTTCGACTTTTCGATTTCATGAACTCTTATTAAAAAATAACTTGTATATGCGCGGGTCTAAGAGGAGAGTGGGCGAATACCGCCCCGGCTGATTTCAAATGATAAAGCAGCGAAAACAAAATAAACCTCGACTTATATTCTTCGGTAAATTGGCAAAAGACGATAAAAAAGCGTGCAAAGTCATTTGCACAATTACTTCCTCATATTTTACGGTTTTGCTCATAACTTCCTCTATGATAATTCCGTTGTGCCATTTTGGCTTCCTCATAGAGGAAGCTATAATTAAAATACAATAAAAAAGTTTTAACGCATTTTTTAATCTAATCTTTAGCGCTGATTACGAAACTATAACTCATTTTACTCTTTGCGTGATGTTTGATTCGGATAGTCCTGTCAAAAAAATTTGAAAAATTAAAAACTTTCAAAATTCTATAAAATTTAAACGGTTGGATCAATTTTTGCCAAATTTAATGCGAAACATTGTACAGTGTTAGTCCATTCCTGTGCCAAATTTAAGCTCGATACCTCCATATTAACTCAAATTAGACCATTTTTAGTAATTTTTCAAAAAAATCAAAATTCGATAAAATCTGATCCCTCAGGTAGATTTCGCCCAATTTAATACCAAAGGTCTTTGTTAATAGTATTATATTTATATCTATTTTTAGGACGATAGCTCAAAATTTGCGAAAGTTAGAGCTACCACAGACTTTTTTCAAAAATTTCAAATTCGCGTAAAATTTCGAAACGGGTCTCAATCTTCATGAAAATGATATCGAAGGAAGAGACGTGACCACTCTATTAGTGTACAAAATTTCAACTCGCTATCTCAAGCCGTTTCCGAGTTATAGTCATTCTAAGCGCTGCACGCTGTCACACACACACACACACACACACACATCCGGACGCCAGCTAAAAATCACATTTCTCGACGTTTTCGACTATTTCTAGTACGCTGACATTAAAATCTCGAAAAAAAAATTTTCACGAAAACATAGCTTCCTCTATGAGGAAGCAAAAGTAAGGAAACCGTGCGTAAACAGCTTTTTACCTTGTGTTGTAAAAAGCAGTTGCCAAACATTTTACATAATAAAACACTAGTATCTGCAAATCGACGTTCCAAAATTTGTAGCAATGGAAGATTTATTTTTCGAAACTTAGCTTCATAGCTGAGATATTAAGGTCCTCCCTTGGATGGCCTGCATTCGTCCGCGCTCCCCTAGGTATTTCCTTTGCGAACGGCACTTCGACGACTAATGGACTTCTTCATCAAAGCACCCACAACGTTTGTTGTTGTTTATCGAGGCAAAGATCCGTTGTCGAGAGAATTGGATACGAGCCGAGGGAATAGTTTACGCTGTGAGGGTAAAAGAATGAACGGGGAGCGAGGAAGTGAATATGGAACAGGATAGAGGTAGAGGGTGGAGACAGGTTTCCATCCGGTATTTAATCAATTTGTGGTCGGTGGTCACAGCCGGTGTTCAACCCCGGAGAACGACGGGTGAAAAGTGTTCGGCGATTGAAACCTGTCGCTCCGCAACGACCCCTAACAGCGCCAGAAGCCGCACCCCGTCACCGCCGGTCCATTATTTTCTTCCAAGTGCGTCTTTTTTTTTTGCCTTTCATTCACTGCACTCCGGGCTTCTTCTCTGATTCTTCTCTGAGCGGATTTCTCACTCTCCCCCGAGCCCGTCGTCCTCCCTTCCGATTCTCGGGCATCTCGCAATCTCGGGACGTCGATCTTTTCCCTCGCGATGACAAGACGACCGGCAACCAATTCAGAACACCAGATTGGAAATACGTTGCCAAATTCGCATTTCTCTCACCTCTCTTGTTCTTCATACATTTTCCAAAAGAAATCCTTTAATTTCATAACTTATATCCGGCGCGAGTCCTTCCGGTTCAAGCAACCCCTGATCCTTCATCTCCTGACGTACAAGCGCTGAATTAGATGAATTTTTATAGCGAAATGCATTTGTATAGCTTTACAATGCAGGTTTTACAATGCAGGTTTTTGTCTCTCGCTCGTTCGCTGTTCGAGCTATTTCTATTAACGAATAATTGTTTTTATTTTATTTATTCCTTGATGTTGCAGGAGTTGGAGCGGAGTTACACGCTCTCGACGCCGGGCGGTGGTAGTCCCGTCTGCTGTCCGCCGTGCAGTCCGCCTCCGGCACCAGCGGCTTACATATCCAGCGTCAGAGCTTCATCGCGAAGACTGGCAACAGGAAATGGGCTCGGAGGTCCTGCCTCGCCCGACCGCGATCCCCTGGGAAAACTGCTGAGGTAAGCGTACATGCACGAAGACACATTCTCATACGGATCTCTTCGTATTATATCCACCGGAAGTCGGGAGCGTACTTTTCTGCTTTCCTATCAACTCTTTTCGCATCAAATCTCGACAGCGTTTATTGATTTTGTTTTTGTCACTATGAACCATCAACTATGTTGACGGTTCAATAGTGACAAATCAATGTTGATGGTTCAATCATCATAGAATCATCAACATAGTTGATGATTCAACTCTTTTCGCATCAAATCTCATCCCTATCAACTCTTTTCGCATCAAATCTCGACAGCGTTTATTGATTTTGTTTTTGTCACTATGAACCATCAACTATGTTGATGGTTCAATAGTGACAAATCAATGTTGATGGTTCAATAGTGACAAATCAATGTTGATGATTCAATCTTTCGAATCCTAATGTAGAAATTGCCATTTCACTCAAATCCTTATTTCGTTCATCATCCAGTTTTGAAGAAGCAATTTTGACTTTATCCGTGCGATAAATCTTTGCAAGATACCAAAACTTGAACTACGCTCCGCGGTTTCTGGCGTCGAAGGGTCGTCGGCAAGATTCTCACCACCCGCTGAAAATTCTTAAACTCCTCGATAGTTGAAGAAGTGTGTTGGCGTTATTCTTTCCAGATACTTGAAGACTTTCTACAGAGAACTCGGGACGAGGGACCCGCGACACTTGCCACCATGGGCGTCGCCTCTGCCTCTGGGCACCCTCTGCCCGGCACATTTTCAACCCCACTTGCAACTGGTCCACAAGAGCGAACAGGAGCATCGGTTGGAGAACATCAAGATCGACCAGATATTCGCGCCGGTTCGGGTAAGTAAATCCGGAGTTTTCGTCATTCCAACAGTCGACTTGCCCAATGAAAAATCTTTAAAACCCAGTCGGAACGCTTTCCGTAAGCAATCTCGAGTGAAACAAATAAAACAGGAATCCCCGGGACATTACTTTCAACTTGAAAAGAAGTAAATTAAAGAAGAAAAAAAGGAACGATAAAAAGAGGAGAACCGGCAGGACGTCACAAAAGAATCTACGAGATCCGTAAGAGCTCCGGGGCTACACAATGGGCCCCGGCACAAATCACGAAACAATCTCGGACATATTTATTGCCGGCTGGAAAACCGGTGGATTTTATCCGCGCCCGGAAATATACCGTCGCCCGTATGCGAAATAAAAGGTAGGATCGCGGACCGTGAGTCGCTGGTCGAAGGAAGAAATGATTCCGCTCCGAGTCTCGACGACGAGAATTTAAAGAGCAAAGCCGGCTCGCCCTTATCTGGCTTACCACGCCAGCAAAACTCAATAAAACAAACGCGCCGAGCCAAGATGGAAAACTAAAAATGAGTATCTACTGCGAACGACTTTGTGGCACAATGTGGAGATCTCGATGTCACGAGGAGTCACATAGTGTAGCGTCAAAATAATTTCTGCTATGAGGGATGCTTTTATCGCGGGAAATGATTAACTGTAAACCTGGTAAATTTGTACGAGTACAGTTGAATATTTGTGATCCTGACCCTGATCAACTACATGCTGCAATACATCAAATATTTGCCTATTAGAGGCCAAACATTTCAAAAAGCCATTACCCATTCCACTGTTCTCGGTGCTTCGTCATGAAGAACCGGGAGTAGCAAACATCGATTCGCTTCATGAAACTTAGCGGCATTTAACATTGTTCCGCCCGGTTTGTTCTCCCATCTAGCACTCTCATATTGGATTCCAGTAAAGCCGCGAAGTACGAGTAGGGCAAGTCCCGTCCGCCGCAAACATCCGTCGATCCATAAGCGTTATCGCCACACCGTGACCAAGGGGAGACTCCTTGTTCTCGTCTCATCGTCACCGTAACTTTGTCAAACTTAATAACTGCATATTTGACGATTTGGCAAACTTCCGAGAAGCTGGCTCGCTAATACATGCGCGACCCCTGCGGAGATGCAAAATGCCACTTGCTGCGTTGAGTAGAATCCCGGGAGTTCAGGGTTTTACCTTAAACGTGCGTTCTCGCTACCCTGCTGTAAATCGAGGCATGTAACTCGTATCCCTGATATTGATTTTGGTTGACATCATTTTTTTATCCGTACTAAACTGATCGTCAAGAGTTGCCTCGCATAAACATTGATTCGCTTTATGAAACTTGGCGGCATTTAACATCGTTCCGCCTGATTTGTTCTCCCATCTAGCACTCTCATATTGGATTCCAGTAAAGCCGCGAAGTACGAGTAGGGCAAGTCCCGTCGATCCATAAGCGTTATCGCCACACCGTGACCAAGGGGAGACTCCTTGTTCTCGCCTCATCATCACCGTAACTTTGTCAAACTTAATAACTGCATATTTGACGATTTGGCAAACTTCCGAGAAGCTGGCTCGTTAATACATGCGCGACCCCTGCGGAGATGCAAAATGCCACTTGCTGCGTTGAGTAGAATCCCGAGAGTTCAGGGTTTTACATTAAACGTGCGTTCTCGCTACCCTGCTGTAAATCGAGGCATGTAACTTATATCCCTGATATTGATTTTGGTTGACATCATTTTTTTGTCCGTACTAAACTGATCGTCAAGAGTTGCCTCGCATAAACATCGATTCGCTTTATGAAACTTGGCGGCATTTAACATCGTTCCGCCTGATTTGTTCTACCATCTAGCACTCGCATATTGGATTTCCGCAAAGCCACAAGGTACGAGTAGGGCCATCGGCCGCAAACATCCGTGGGTCCATGAGCGTTATCGACACTCCGTGACCGAAGGTATCCCCGTCTCCCTGTTCTCGTCTCATCGTCGCCGTAACTTTGTCAAACTTAATAACTGCATATTCGACGATTAGCCAAACTTCTAGGAAGCTAGCTTGCTAATACATGCGCCAACCGTGTCAAGATGCAAAATGCCACTCGCCGTGTTAACTTGAACCCCGAGAGTTCAGGTTTTCCCATTAAACTTGCCTTCTCGCTAACCTGTTGTAAAACGAGCCATGTAACTTGTATCCCCCGATATTGATTTTGATTTACATAATTTTTTTTTTGTCCTTACTGAAAACTGATCGTCAAGAGTTGCCTCGCATAAAAATCCATTGGTGTGTTGCAGCTGAGCGATGGAACAATATCGGAAGCGCCGAGGCGGGTGGCGGTGGAGGGTGGTCCGGGTAGCGGAAGAACGACCCTCTGCCTGCGTTTGCTGCATCACTGGGCGACCCAGGGTGACGGACCGGCTCTAGCGTTCATGGTGCCCCTCCGAGAGTTACGCGGTAGTTCGCTATTGAACTACCTGGCCAGAGAACTCTTCCCAAGAACATCGGCCCTCGGTGACGCGATTGCCCAGGTCTGGCGAACCCTTCATCTAATGGAGGACCGAGTTTTGTTCGTTCTCGACGGTTACGACGAGTGCCTGGGTGGCAGAGCGTCGCTGGGCGACGCCGCCGATCTGCTGGAGGGTCGTCTATTTCCCGACGCAAAAATTTTTGTAACCTGCGCGCCAACGAATACCGCGACTCTGTCGCCTCTCGTCCAGAGGAGAATTCATCTCGCCGGTCTGGAATGGTCGCACGTCGAGAGGCTCTGCGTCGCATATTTCATTCACAACGATCTCGCCGAGAGAGCCTGCGAGTTTCTCGAAGCCCTCAACGTCCAGACGACAACGGTGAAGCAATTGGTTCAACATCCGCTGGGCTGGGTCATGCTCTGCGCTCTGTACCAGGACTCCGGTAGTCTGCCGACAGAGACGAGCTGTCTCGTTCAAGCAGCCATAAAGTGTATCGTGCGGAGGAGTCTCGACAGACCGGTGCCGCACGACGAGGAGATACCGGGCCACTGCAGAAAGAGACTGGAGGACTTCGGCAAGTTGTCTCTGGCGGCTCTGAGGGAGGGAAGATGCTGCTACACCGAAGCCGAACTGAGGGCCCGTGGCGGTGGCATCGAGGTTACGAGATTGGGATTTCTTTCGCGGGGTCTTACCTTCGGACAGAGAAGAAAGGCCGATCTTTACACACCGATTCACATGTCGGTTGCTGAGTTCCTCGCGGCATATTACCTCACATCCGTGGCTCAGTACGCGAACATTCTGAGGCGAGAGCTCGAGGGTTTGCCATCCGGTATAATTGGACATCTCGCTGGTCTGCTTGGTCCCAAAACTCATTTGATACTGAATCAATTGTGCCCCCTCGAAGTTCCACCGAGAATGGTGTTCTCGTTGCTCAAGGCAGCCGGTGCATCGGACGGCAACATCGCTGCAGTTTGCAGACTCGTAGGAGCCGGTCCGGGCTTCGGGCCAGCGCCGAACGACAGGCCACCCGCGCCCCTCGTACAAACATCACCCCTCGAACTCGAAGGGTGGACCAGAATTCTCGAGAGTTCCGCGTGCACCCTCGAAGCCCTGGAAGTTGTCTTCCAAGTTGAACGAGGCTCCGATCCGAGTTACCTCAACGAATTCT
Source organism: Exephanes ischioxanthus (assembly GCA_958510785.1). Lineage (NCBI taxonomy): Eukaryota > Metazoa > Arthropoda > Insecta > Hymenoptera > Ichneumonidae > Exephanes > Exephanes ischioxanthus. Next base: position 7,007,685 of record OY294024.1, read on the forward strand.
TCGACGCGTTGGCCGGAAACGAAAGTGTCAAACTCGTCAGAATAACGTCGCTACTTGGACAAGAGTTTCCAGCCGACGAGGCTCAGCGACTCGCCGGACATCTCAAATGTGTTCTCGGCAAGAAGAGACTCAACGACTTTGAACTCGTCATCACCTGCCTCGAGGAATCTGCTCACGATAGGTGAGTACCCGTTTGACATATTGCTGCGAAATCGACAACGCGCGTATCTGGTTTTGGGTGGATATTATTAATTGCAATTACGACGATTTATCTTAAGTACGAACTTTCAAACTTTTGCTCGCTTTGAAGAAAATCCGATCAAGACCGCCATCTCGTCAATCAATGTTCGATTGTCTGTACGTGTGTCAGTTGTCGTACCGAGCTATTTCAGGCACCTATGTAATATCGTGTGCCACTTACGCCACTCTCGATAGGCACGAAAAGTAGCACTTTTCATGCATGAGTTACAATAAATATTTTAAACATATAGACTTTTTTTAAATATTGCGTTACTGCTTCTCTCTCGCTATGAGGTTATTATCTGGTCCAGGAGAGAAAAAAAATTCCATATCCACTGAAGTGGCGAACGGAAACAATGTCACTTTTACTTTTATATCCTGGATCGTAGGGCTTATTATGCCCGCAGTATACACTTTCAAAAGCGCACTCTTACCCGGTAGAAAAATCTTGGGGTTGGTACGAACCATGGAAGGAACGAGTTGGAATAAAGCGAATGGGGGGGACATTGTGCTGGTAGAAATTCCGAAACGATTTCGCGGAAGCGTCGATGCCGTTGGACGACCAAGTTATTGCGGCTCGCCGTCCCAATTCGGGTATATATACGCGTATATATATATATGTGTGTGTGTGTGTGTGTGTTCTCGACTCATATGAAAAGGCAGAAAGTAGAACCGAAAGGATATTTGCGAGAACCTGGAGGGACTACGACTCGGCTGTTATATTTGGGTTGGGATAAGGTCTCCCCGAATGCCCCAGTTCCTTTCATACTCTTATCCCTCCGACAATTCTCGAAACTCATATTTTCCAACGAATATAACCGTTCATATTGCGCAACGAAAGAGTACTCGATTTTCCCGTGACGCGGTAACGAGGAGAGAGTAAAATGTTTTCACTCGTCAGTGATGAAACGATCGCGAGTTTGTTTTTGTTTTTAATCGGGACGCTGTTTGCCTCGCGCAAAGGCAGTCGAAGCTTCCTATCGTATTGAGGGGAGGAATTAATAAGTAAAAAAAATCTCAATTTTTTTTATTCGCTGTAGCAAACATCCGAAAGAACATTTACAAACATCGTCCAAAATAGTTCCGGATTTGTTTATTTTAGTGGCTCGTTGAGAACAACGCTCGAAAAATCATGGTATAGCAATAAACCGATTGAGTATGATTGAGTACGGTATTTTAATAACAGTCGATATGAAAAGTCCCTTTGGACGCACCGTATTTATGTAGTAGAAAAAAAAAAAAAAAAACCCAAAAGCTTTTTTATTCGAATGAATATCGTTCAATATGATCTTTGCGTCAGTGAATTCGGGGCGTTCGGCCAAATATCGTATTCGGAGGCGATTGCGAGTCGGGATGAATGAACGTGACTACGACGGTCTGGAAAATTGAAATCTTAACGCAGATTGGAAGGCGGAACGACGAAAGGCCGCAGAGGCCCCAAGAAACCAATTTATACGATGATGATATAAGTTTTAATTTCGAAATTGATCGAAGCCCGTTCGGCCGCGATGGCTTCTGGTAAATATTCCTTCCCTTTGCAGCAGGTCCTCATACTTATTAGCGTCAAATGTAAATTAAAAAGTTTTCGCTGCTCCCGCGACCTCCGGAATAAAAACCAGCCGCCAACGGACACACACACGACCCTTGGGCGTTGTGTGAATGTCTTCTCAAACCGAGGGTACGTACACGAGCTTATAATGGGAAAGAGCCTAGCGGCCGTGCACGGTTCGTACATACCACGCTGTAACGAGTACGGTGGTATATCCGGGACCGACTGTGCGTGCAAATACAATTACCGCGGCAATGCTGCTCTACGTCGGGACTTCAGCTACGTAGGACGCAACAATCTCTGGTACATGTCACTCGCACCCGCCATGCTGCAATTAAAAATAATTCGCTGCATAATTTTATTTTTTTTTTAATTTTTTTTCCAACTTCATTACCGTAGTAAAGGGGACGCTATGGTTGCAGCTAAAAAAGCACCTGCAAAAGCGGCGACTCGTATATTCCGTGCGTTAACACTAAAAACATATTTTACCTGAATAAAAACAAAAAGAAAGCTTCCATGAGGAGGCAAAAAATCGATGTACCATCTAGGACACAATTAACATCGGGGTATTGTCGAATAGAATGGAAAAAACGGTGCTTACCTGGAACATTCGTGGTTATTTTTTCGCGTTCCTCTTTTTTTCAATGTAGATAAATACAGCTTTGCGAGAGGTGCGAACTTCGGACCACTTTCCCATTTTAATCCCCCCTGCCGCTGGCGAGCCCGATAAACTTACCGTTGTTGTTTCGGTCGACGCGAAAGCCCACGTGGAAACCGAGGGCGAATCGCCCCCGACCGCAGTGCTCGCGACACGTATATTTGCGTTGTCGAGGCGTGCGCGATCGATCGGCTCCGCCGGTCCGGCAGTGATTCGGCCGAAACGTTTTTGCTGTTTGCGTTTGACAGGAATTCGTGAAGAAGGAAATTCGGGTGTATCGGGGTCGATGGTGAAATTGAAAATCCACCGGTAGGGTGGACTTCCCTCCCAGTCAAGAGCCCTATCGTAGTTCGCCATTCGCACAACGCTCGTTCACCAAATCTCGCATTATATTGAACCGTGTCGGCAGTTAGTACACGCGCCATCTCCCATACAGACATTCTCCACACGTCCGTACGTTTGTTTACGTTATAGAATGCTGATTAGTTCACGCACACGCGCTACCCTTATCGCCCGAGTGCCCCCTTGTATTCTCAACACGCGAGCCCCCTGCGGCAGTAAACACCGGGGAATGTACATGAACCCGTCACGCCGAAGTAATAGGAGCAAACAATACGTACAATATAGGTACAAGCGTCGACGCTAAATACGCGTGACTCGACGCGCTAAACATTGTCTATTAGGGGGGAGGCTAACTTATGAGAGCCAATTATTAATCAAGCCTCGGCAGCGGGTTTCCGGTCAGTGGTGAATAACAAAGCAGGCAATTTGCGAATATAACGGTGAGAGAGGAGAGCTTTATTATCGGCAATTGATTTTCCGGCGGGTCGTTACAAAGAGCCCCCCCCCCCCCCCTCCCCCCGTGCATTATTGAATATAGTGACAATATTATTTCTGTCGACGATCATTATACCGCGTTTCGCGCGAATCTGATAAAGATATAAATTCTTTTCCGATGCTGACTCGGTTACGGATAGTTGAATCAACCGCAGGCACCAATGTTTTATAGATATATATATATATGTGATATATTCTCGGGCAATTTCGATAGCGTTAAATCGTCGCGATTCATCATTGTCAAAAACAGCCTCGCGCGCACAACGGCACGGCTTCAGCTGTAGCGGGAGCTTTGCTCCGCGGGGGTTTATTGTGCGGGGGTGCAAAGACCTACACAGATCTTGATATTCCGCGAGGGAAATCGTTGCCGGTGTCCTGAAGTACTCCGGCGCCCTGTACGCGTGAGCGCAACCCTATCGCGGTATACGGTATTACAGCCCGGCCTGACAAGAAACCCGTAACAATGAACCGGGAACGTGTAGCCCGGTGTATATAGTGTACCGAGCTCGCCGATGCGGCAAGACGACGAAGGGAAAGAGTAGAAGAAAAAAAAAGGCGAAGTAAATGAAGGGCTTGGATGTGAAGGGGTGGGCGGAAAATGTGCAGCTGCGCTCGAACGGTCTGCGGTACGCTCACATAAACCCCTCCTTCAACGACTTTTTCATAATATTCTTGCCAAGTTATCGGGTTCCAGAGAGCTTTCTACTGGACGCTCGTTACAAAAAAAAAAAACAAACAAAAAATAATAATAGAACACGAAAATACAATTTAAATTGAATAAAATGAAAAAAAAAAAAAAAAAAAAGTGTTACGAAGTTAAAAGCCATTTTGCGAGTCGAACCCGCAAATTCCACTTCTGTTGTTCTCTGAAAGATACGTGGCGCTGCACAAAAAATATTTCTATAATTAACATTACATATTTGTCCGTCCGTCCGCTAGCATAGCATTAGTTATGGACGCCACTCGTACGCTCGTATAAATCCCGGTTTTAACGATTTTTACATAATATTCTTGCCAAGTTATTGGGTTCCGGAGAGCTTTCCACTGAACGTTCGCTACGAAAAACAATAATAGATCATGAAAATGCAATTCAAATTGAAAAAAGAAAAAAAAACCGTGATACGAAGTTAAAAGCCAAGAGTTCGGACAACAAAACCCTGAAAACAAAATGTTTCTATAATTAACATTACATATTTGTCCGTCCGTCCGCTAGCATAGCATTAGTTATGGACGCCACTCGTATGCCCGTATAAATCCCGGTTTCAACGACTTTTTCATAATATTCTTGCCGAGTTATTGGGTTCCGGAGAGCTTTCCACTGAACGTTCGCTACGAAAAAAAAATAATAGATCACGAAAATACAATTCAAATTGAAAAAAGAAAAAAAATATAACCGTGATACGAAGTTAAAAGCCAAGAGTTCGGACAACAAAACCCTGAAAACAAAATGTTCCTATATTTAATATTCCATGTCTGTCCGCCTGCCTGTCCGTCCGTCCGTCCTTCCGTCCGGTAGCGTAGCATTAGCCGCTCCAGAAAAACAGTGATTACCGAATGTTTCCTGTCTTTCGATCCGCAGAGTACCTACTTATAGAATCAAAAACCCAAGGGAATGACACTATAGTTGTCTCGGATCCACGACCGGATTCATTGTATCGGAAAAATTAAGTAAAACTCTCGAAGTGAATTATCTCGCACTGCTATCGGGCCGGTTCAACTCTTGCTCTTAAGCTCCGACGATTCCGACACTGCTGCTGCCGCCGGTGGTGGCTGTGGGCACCGCGAATGCTCGTGGAAACTTGGTAAGAAAGTACGAAGCAAAGCCGCGATATATAACTGTATATATTCGAGGACAGACGAGAGGGTTTTGGGAGATAGGGAATATCAAACTACCGCCATTTGCCTCGGGCGGAGGTAAAGCTCACTGGCGTTGGTTCCGGAGCAAGCAAGGATTTCGAAAGAGCTCCGGGAGAGAAATCCATGAGTAAATGGGGGAGGGGGGAAGGAAGCGGGAGGGGACGGGGGGGTACAAGCAGCTAAGTGTAGAAGAAAATGAGAAAACTAGAAAGCGTCGAGAGGAGGCGAAAGAGACTGAAAGCATTGTATATTGGCTCATTGTTGCTTCTCCCGACAGTCGCTTTGCTTCGCCTGTATCTCCTCCTCTCCTCGTTGTTTCACTACTTCCATCATCCGTTTCTTCTTCCTTTTCTTCATCCACTTCTATCCTCCGACGCTCGGTGAGTGGTCCCGTTAGTCGAAGCCCCGAAGGCTTCTTTGGCATCGACACCTTTGTTTTCCACCGGGAGCTGTAAATCCGTGAGGTCCCTCGACGAGGCGTGCGGCAGACTGTCGGGATAGGAAGGATCGATGAATCGACTCTCGCAAGTCGTCGAAGCTTGAAGCTATACCGATAGAACGACGGGGGGTGAAAAAGATTCGTCGAACGGGGACAAGAATGAGGGATCTGGTAGATTTCTTCGTTTTTTTTTTCTTTTTCTTCTTTACTTTTTTTTTATCTATCCGAGCGGAATAGAATGTGCGATGTTCTCAGTGGTCGGGCGAAGAGCTTCTGGAGAACGTCCAACCGATATGCCGGTTATATTCCGAAGATATTCCATCGAAGCCTCGAAGAGGCTTTCGCGAAACGTGCCTATGCATCCGGTCGACCATTGTCCGTCGAGGATCCTCGATATCGGAAAGGAAGACCCGGGGTACTTTTATTCTCGCGCTTCCACAATAATCGACGACTATAGAGCGGGACTCGGTCGTCGACGTTATGCTTTGTAAGCAAATCATCATGCGCTCCTGCACGAAGGTTCCAGCGAAATATCGAAAGAGTAGGGAAGAACTTTTTTAGTGAGACAGTGGGGCAAAATGGGGCAGAAAATCGGGATGTATCGATGGAGTAAAATGGCTCGTCCAGAAAATAATGGAAAATTGCATTTTGTCCCATTGCCCCATTTCGACCCGCTCTTTCCGATAACAAAAAAAAAGTGAATTTATTTTTTAATTAAATGAAAAAGTTTTAATTCTTCAAAAAAGGAAACCCTGTGCCACACGCACATGTCAATTGAGCGCTCGTACGAGCAATTCATCTAATTGCACACGCGTTGAAATATTAACGATTATTTAGTTTTCGCGCAGCGTGAAAATTGCATAGAAATCTCGGAATTCTGAGACTCTAGACAAAGCCCGTCGTAACTGTGCTGGAAGCAGCTGCTTCCCTATGGTTTGCTCAGCGGCGTTTGCCGTACACCAACTGGCGTACCGACTCGCTAGACGCTCCTCGAAATAATAACGAATATATACACCGGAACGTAATATACAGCATAGGTAATAACAGTACGATGCTCTTGGCACATACCTATTTTCATAGCCGGTGTACATTCCACCCGGATAAATATAAACCAGAAAAGTGAGCGAGTTTCTTATAGCTATACACTGTCTTACGCACAGTGGAAACTGGAAACTGGAAGGAAGCAGCACCGACGCTATGAAAAGCTCTCCAGGTGCCTCGGTTATGCGGCAGTAATATATCCGCGCATGAAACTTGAACTAAGACTGCACGGGTTGTACAGATATATGCGCGGAACTGGAGTACAGGAGTTTCTACCTGTACGTAACAAAAATTCGACGAATATTCGGTGAACGAAAGAATACCGCCCGGGGCGGACTGGGCGGGAGAGGTGAACATTCCACACAATGCGCCCGAATTATTACAATGAGGATAAATTAGTACGAGTTCGACGGGAGTTTTTTTTTTTTTATTATACACCCTCGCGCTGTTTTGCTCTCTGCCGTTATCGTCGCACGGCTCATACTCCAAAAAAGGGCGAAAAACTTGCAGTTAACTTTTCTTCACATCTTCTTTTTCTGAGTTTTTTACTCTTATTTTTCTATTTCTTCCGACTTCAACTTCGAGCGTCGGGGATATTTCGAAGGGAAGATTTACAAGCAAGAAAACTTTTACTTCTCGTGTTTCGCCAAATTTTTTGGTCGCCTTTTCTTCAAAAACACGAGACCGTGCGTACCGAGTTTCACTATGTCGTACTACACTTTATTACGTTGTCCCGATGTTGACCTACTATTGGAAATGACCCACTTAACGGTAATTGGAATTTAGTAACTGCATTACTACTGCAATGTTTTGCGTCGAACTATACTTTATGCAGGTACTTTTTTCTTCCATAAATGGTACATGAAAAAACTTCAGAATGAGATAAATTGAAATAAAATGATTTATGAAAATTTATACGTAAGTGTTATTTTGTACGTGTACTGACGGATTTTACCCGATTATTTCAGATTGGAATGCGTGGTGAACGCACTGTGCCGTGGACTCGGTCACGCCTCGAACAACCTAGCCCGTCTCGTGCTCGACATGAATCTTTCAGGAGACCAAGTGTCCAGGGTGTGCGAGGCCCTTCGCGATTGCGTCCAAGTGCAGGCACTCCACTTGCCCCATTTGAGCTGCGGTTGCGAGGGCTTGGCATCGGTCGCTGAACTTCTTAAGGAGAGGCCTCTGCTCGCGCTCAATCTAGCAGGAAGTTGGGGAGCCAAGAACGAGGATCCGTCGAGCTCCGGAATCAGTATGGGTAAAACTTTTCTACTCACATCACTTCATCGTCTCATCTCGTTTCATCAATGTTTGGTTTTTTTCTTTTTACTTTGTGTTCGTACCGAATTATCGATGCTCGATTAGCGCTCGATAATGGTTCCCTGTAGTACGCGCAGTTTCGTATTATTAGCCAGCCAATTATATAGAAGCCGCGGTATCGTTGACGGTTCAAATTCCGGTGGCCCTTTTCGACTCTCCGCGAATCGGATTAAAGCGATACGAAACATCGGCCCTGACGCTGACTCGGTCAGTCGATCGGTCACAAAAACTGTAATCCGGATGAAGACGCTGATAATTTGCCTTTGGCCCAAAATATCGAAAGCCTTTATTACCGACCGAGTCGGTTTCACATCGCCTTAAGGAGTCGAGAAACAAATTTCGATGAATAGTTAAAGTAGTGAAGTGACTTTGCGAAAACGGACAAAAAAAAAGTGAATGAAAAAATATATCCCAGAGACGGAGAGTGGAGGAGTCCATAAGACGATTTAGCGTTGAAAGTGCTTCCCGAAGATGCTATAAAGATGCTGGAAGGTGAAATGGAAAGAAAAGAAAGGAGAGTCAAGCGTTCCAAGCAGGTTGTGCCTCGGATTAATCGCATCTTGTACCCGTCCCGCCCATCGTCCACCCCTTCCACTCGGGTCCCGCGCTCACTCTCGGCAAGTTTCCGCTTCTCGCGGAATACCGTCTTAGTTGGCTTTCGCAAGACTTCGGGACAAAGTGAGACACGTCGAAAAAAGAGCAAACCCCAAGGTAAGAGAAACGGACAGAAGCGAAAGAGCAGATAAAAGAAAAGAAAGATAAGTATCATCCCAAGAAGCTGGGAAAACTCACCTTCCGTCGTTGGCGAGTTAAGAATGTTGGCCACTTCCATTTCCGGAATTGTCGCATCCGCGGTTAGAACCGAACGAACTGAGACACCGCGACGAGCGGTGGAGATGCACGAAAAGTAGACATCGTGAATTCTTGTGAAACGACGGAGATCCAACGAACCGAACGAAAAATTTATTTCGTTAGAATTGCCGTGTCCGAATACTTTTCCGATCCTAAAACGTACATGGGAACCGACTAAAAAAAAAAAACAAGGAATCAACTAAAAAAAATCGAAGAAAACAAAATCGCAGTTGCGTTATCCATTCCACCCGTAAAATAAAAATCTCATGATACATGACAATGTGTCGATGAATAACTCAATGAATTAAATTTTAGCCAGAAGACATAGGGCTAACACCGCGAATTGTTATGGTCGACGATGCGGACATTCTTTTACCCATTTACCTAGATGGACCAAGTTCCAACTTCCGCAATTTCTCGTCTCGCATTTCCCTTATCCATCCACGCGAGGAATCCCCTTAACTTTCCCCAGACAAACGACACTTGGCAAAACTCATTGCGCAGCATCGAATGCGCATTCCACTGTGTAATCTGGCAATAGCGCCGTATCGCGGTTTCAAAGATAGCAAAAGCCCCGGCAGAAACACCTTAGGTCTCGTACTTGTATTGTTGTTGTTGTTTCGCCGACGAGAGTCTCGACGTCTAAGAGGCAATTACAGACACCTGAGCCTCGTAGCCGTCACCGGATATAGGTATATACATCACCGCGGGCAATTCGTACTGTGCGATTCTTCGCCTCGTCCCGGGCATACCTCTTGACTGTTCTGTCTTACTCGCGCTTACTTCAAATGTTCGAAACTCCATCTTTATCGCCAGTGCTCGAGCACCGGCCGTACATAGCCGTCTTATCGGCTCGAATCCCACCGCAGCTTCGGGTTAGCCACGAACCTACCCACCTTCGAGTCGACGATTGAGATTGAATCGATTGGCCTGCTCGAACGCTCTCCGGAACTTCCGTACTTGACTCTCGACCGGTAGCAATGGCTAGCTGGTAAATTATTTCTCGATGGAGGTAAGACCCACTTAAACCCTTGACCTCCGAGCTCGCTGAGACCGTGAGTCGTTATTGTTGCAAACTTGCGGCACCCGGGCACACTTCATTCGTACGTTACTTCGACCTGAGAGATATCGTTCGCAATGACGAAGAAACATGAAGAAGTGACATTTCGAAAAAAAAGGAAACAGAAAACGAAAAGAAGGAAAGATTTTTATTTCTTTATCGACGTAAAAAAATCGTCTTTTGAAGTTTAAAAGAAATGCCCCTTGAATCGATTGTTCGAATTGTCGGTGAAGAAACGGAGACGCGAAGCAACTTTGAGGAAGAAGTCGCAGCGCTCTCGAGGGGAGTAATCAAAATCTCGTCTTACCTTTCAAGAACCGACCCGCGAATTTGGACAAATGAAATCCTTTGAGAGCTCGTGGGTGTTCAAGGGCTTTCAACATTGTATGAGAGTGTGCCTTCCTCGAGCTTCAAAGCTCCTGTCGAAGGGGCAAAGGGAGACGACGAACAAGACGACATCGACGACGTTGAGGGCGAAGGGAGACGACGAACAAGACGACATCGACGACGTTGAAATACAGGGCTTTATGTAATACGTACTGTTCTCAGTGCTTCCGCGTAACCCACCCTTACGATCTCGCCTTCTACGTGAGCCTTACATCATTGTCTCTTTGATGCACCACGTAAATTCAATTTAAACCAATTCAATTAATTAGGTACACGTTAATGGTATTTAGATTAAAGCAGGATGTGATGAGAGATCCATCGCCGTGCGGATAAGCACCTAAAATACACCAAATGGGAAACAAAACAGAGTGGTAAATAATCATTACACCAATCATAGATACTTCAGGAGACGCACGGATAACATGATCATAGATTTTTGCACATAAGTTAGTTTTTTTCTTCCGTAAGTTGGAGAATGTTGGACGGACGTTTACATATATATTACAACACAACAGTGTATGAAGTTCGGAGATGTGACGAAGAAGGGGAAAATATTCGCGTTCCGTGAATAGGATCGATATCTTCGATATCAGACCCTTCGGCTCGAAGATCGTTTCCGCCGTATAGCGCTACCGTACACACGATAATATATATATATATATATATATATATATATATATATATATATATATATATAGTATTTCTCAATCTCCTGCGGTCCTGGCTTTCACGTCGAACACACCAATCTCTTCGAGCACTCGGTCTTCCGTGCTCAATACCAGGCGGCTCGTATCCCAGTCGTATTACTACCCCTCTGGCGGGCCGAGCGGTACCTCGGCTTCGCTTCGTTTCTGTACGGCATACGGCGTAGCCATAATAAATTCACCTCGTACCGAGTCTGATCGTTGCGGTATACATACCCTCTGCTACAGGCGCGCCCTTCAACCTGGATCGATCTTTCTTTCTCCTGGTACCGCTCCGATAATAATGAGGCCTCCGCGGCAATACGAAACGACCAATAAATATATTACAGGCCTCGTTCTCGACTGACCCCCCCCCCCCCCCCCCCCTCCCTCCCGCAGCGACTTCCGACCTGAGTTTTTCGCTGTATGTAGCTCCAATAACAGGGAAAGAAAAAATATGTAAAATAATAGTAATGGTATAGTAGTTACAATGGTGTGGAAACAGTATATAGTACAGTACAGTAATAGTGCCATTTAAAAAAATTGAAAGATGAAAGTAGAAAGTTGAAAGTTGAAATTTTTATATCAATTCCTCATAATTTCCCTTTATTCGCAAAGCTTCTTCTATGAGGAAGCATTTACTATATTTTTGGCTGCAGATAACGATAGGCACCTGGGATTTTCTGCGATCCCATCGGAAAGCAAAAAAATCACTTTAAAAATACCCAAAATCACTCATTTTTGCAATTTTGGCTATAAAAATATCCGTTAAACTTTTTCGTTAGTTGTCGCTCCGGAACTGTAATTCCATGTATTATATCACGCTGATCACGAATCTGACACTTTTTTAAATTCATAGATGGATATTTAATACGAAAAAATGAGGCGAGAAAACAAATTGCATGAAATTCAATAAATTCAAAATTACATAGAATTCAAACGGTTCAACCGATTATTCCCAAATTCAATACCGATCGTTGGTCAATAACAGTCCATTTATGTGCAAGTTTTTAGCCCGATATGTCAAAAATTGAGGGCTCTAGAGCGCGCACAGACATTTTCGAAAAAATTCAAAACCGCGTAAAATCTGAACGACCGCATGGATTTGGCCCAAAAATTGGAACGGATAATGAGGATCGACCCCTCAACATGTGTGATAAATTTCACCTCCATATCTCAAGCCGTTTTCAAATTATGAACGTTAAATGATTTGCACACACATACATACATACATACACACACACACACATGCATCCAGACATTTTTTCTAAATGTGTTTTTTGGATGTTTGGGAACATTCTGAACACGTTCACATCAAAATCTCGAAAACTAATTTTTGCACGAAAACAAAGCTTCCTCTATGAGGAAGCAAAAGGGATCAGGATCGACTATCGCTCTTTCTCTTGGTACGGCTCCGATAATAATGAGGCCTCCGCGGCAATACGAAACGGCCAATAAATATATTACAGGCCTCGTTCTCGATTATTTCCCGGGAACGACTTCCGACCCGAGCTTTTTGCAGTATCTACCTTCAGTAACGGAGGAAAGGAAAAGCAGGTAAAATGGTAATAATAGTGTAATAGTAACAGTGGTGTGAAGAACGGTACATAGTACAGTACAGTTATAGTACCATTAGAAAAGGGATCAGGCGCGACTATCATATTGTTTGAGGAGGATTTAAGGGACGTATATGGCATTCCCACGATGAAGACACTGGGACAATAATACATAGCGCATCGTCATACTGTCGCGCCCTGGATCCTATGGCAAATACACATAAATACAAGTAAATTATGTAAAGTGTGCGCGGGGCTTCTCCGCGACGTTTCTCTGTGTACATATTGGCTGTACGATGTATAGCCGAGAGAATCGCGAGATTCGCAGCTTCATCTTGTTCCCGCCTACGTATATACATGTACCTGGTATGCGACGTACGATGCAGGCGGCAGAGAGGGCTCGAGGGTCGAAGCAGAGCGGAGTAGGTAGCGCCGTAATGCACGGCCTTCCCTCTGCGAACGAGCGGAAACGCTACCCGTGCAGGAATTCAAACGACGACGCGCCTCGTCTAGGTACACGTATCCCAACCCGTTTCTACCACGTCGTAACCCGAAAGTGTCGTTCACCCGAATTTGCGACATCGAGCCATCGAATTAACACGCCACAGGGAGAGATCCTGCGACACTCTTGAATTTACCGTTAATCAACCGATGTTACATAGAACTCAATGTGCTGGGTTATTATTATTATATTTTTTTTACAATCGTCTGTGGCATTTTATTCAATGGAACTGTAAAGTTCTAAGAGACCCTACGTGGGCCAGATTTTAGGCGAGATCAAAAGTTGTCTGTTTTCGATCGCCAGGCTTGCGTGAGAGCCAAAAACTCGACGGTAGGGATACGTGAAAGCTGGGGAAAGGAAATATATATAGGGACGGAGCTCAAGGGAGAACACAGGAGGAGGTATTTTATCGTCAAGTCGAGCGCGGTTCGTCTCGTCGTAAACGCACCTCGGGCACGAGAGCAGAGGTCGTCCGATTGAACCAGCCGGGTCTTCGGGTCGGTCGACCGCGCGAATGTTCAACCACGTAATACGTCGCCGGTGGCTCGAACAGCCTGGCGGCAGGAGCAAAAGCACTCCGCACCCTTGCTCTCTTCTCGCCCTTCTTGCCCCCTCCCCCCTCTCATTGTACCACGTCAGGGAAGTTATTATCTTCCGGTTCCGCCAACGCGAACATCAAGTGCATCGAGTATCCTCCCCCCTCCCAGCCGCCGTCAGTCTCTTGCCAACCCCACACCCCCGACCCTTCCAACTCGTCGTAAATTATTTCCAGTTCACGTTTGCCCGGGAAGCTGGAGACGTTTTTTGGATGTCACAGCAAACGCACTTGTGTACGCCTGAAATACAGAAATAATGAAAGAATAGAATGTAAAAAGAAAAAAAGAACAACACAAATCTACAACTTCTACTGTCGAAGATTGAAAGTTCAATTCGAACGCTTAAAAAAAATGATTCAAACGTTAATTTTTCTCTGCAATTCGTTTTCGTTTATCTCGCAGCATTTCTGTTGTATCATCGCAATCATCTCAAAAGTCTCATCTCAAATGAAGGTCCATTTTGCACCACACTTTCCTGAAATTTTAGGAAAGCCAATGAATTTTAATATTGAAATTGATTGATCTACCGATGATCCATCAATGTCGATTTATTATTGATTATTTTTTTATTTTACTGATGATTTTTTTTTTTTTTTTTTTGCGTAACAGGTTCAGGCTCCGGATCCGGAAGTAGCGGTTGCGCGTCGAGCACCCTGGGCACACTGCCGCTGAATCGTTGCTACTCGTCGCTACCGCGAGGCGCCCTCGCCGCCTATGGAAGTATGACGCGACCGGCAACCCTTCCGCGACTACCGTTGGGCCTCGGACTCGGACCGAATCCCGGAAATGGCAATGGACCGCTGCCGACGAACGATCGCGATCGCGACAGTAACGGCAGCAGCAAAAGAAACAGCGACAGCGTTCTGTGCCATCGACTACCCTTGATGCATCCGCTGCCCACTTGCGACGTCACCAGTCACCAGGGTACAGGGTTTCACGAGATTTTCAACGCTATTAGGTTCGTCAAAAATTTTCCACGTAATCAATGACATAGCGCATTTTTTAATTCAAAAAAATTCGAAACAACATTGACATCCATCGTTTTGATTTCAAAAATGTTCGAACTTTTCTCAGCAGAACTCTCCGCGTATTTTATAAAAATATCGTCAGTAGTGAAATACGTTCTGAAAAAAAGTTACATTTTTTTTGTTTTGCCCAAACGCCATAAAATTGCTTGAAAGGGGAGATTCAATCATTTTCATCCCGCTAGTTACGGCTGAGCTTGAGTTCAAAGCTTTAAAACTTTCGACAGCTGGACAGAACCTACAAAAATTATATATAGAAGATGAAAGTGCGGTAAAGAACTGAATGGAAACGATATTGCATGTACCATCCAGTCGTTCTGCTCTCGTTACGACTGGGGATAAATACAAAAAGGATATTACACGGTCTCGGCACGTCCGGCGCAGAGGAAATACTTCCGTTTCCGTCTACCCTGCACCCACCTTCCTCCATATGCATGCAACTGTATGCGATAGTGTATATAGATAGCCGGATATTACTACACTCCAGCTTGGATTTTTAATTAAAAGCAAGCTTCCGCGTACTGCCGGAGTTGCCTGTATTTTTGTCTCTCCGCATAGTCCGGAAAAGAGCCGGGCAAATTAGACCCGGTTGAAAAAGATTTTATAAAAGATATCATACGGAACGCAACGAAAATGAACGTCGGCAAGGAAATCTAAAAAATATCGTCCAAGAGATGTCCCTTCGTATTTTCTTGTGTCCCTCAAATTCCGTTGGTTATTCCGAGATCATTCTCGAGGAGAAGAGCGCTCAAAGTACTACGAATACATTAGCCAGTCAAATGAGAGTCGCATCATAAATTTTTTCAAATATCACTAATTCAATATCGAGAAAAATAGTAACAGTAATATGATGAAGTCAACATTACATTACAGTTTTTCTTACCGACCGAGTCTGGGTTGGAGTTGAGTTGGACGGGGTTGAGTTAGAACTGGGTTGAGTTGGGTGGGGCTATCAGGCTGTTGTAAGTACGTGCTCGTATTACCTGAAAAGCGATTCTAGTCAAGTTTGTTCGATAATTGAACACTGAGAAAAAGGATGCTATTTCCTACTATACGGAATAGTTCCCAGAGGGGACGTCTATATAGATAGTTTGTGATAGTATATACTCAATTGATTCAACTATGATTATAGTTACAACTATAATTTTTGTGCATTGTCGTTACTATAAAATTTAGACGTCCCCTCTGGGAACTATTTACTATATAAGTTTTTCTCAGTGAAGAGCAGAGTAGAACAGGTCGACAAAGAAAATGAGAATCTTTAGATATGCGAAACGGTGCCGAAACCGAAGTTTTTAGGTGGAGGGTGCGGTGGTAATCGCGTGCGCGAACGACTGTGGGGGTCGAAGACGTCACCGCTCGGTCGTTTAGTACGAAGGTTTATCAAATGGCTGACGGTGAGGACCGTAAACGGCGAAACAATGGCCGTCCACTGCCGAAAGTGGGGTACACCACAAGTGAACGAAACCCCATTGTCGTATAACCGTTTCCAAACGAGGTTCAACGCGGTTTCCCGATAAAGTTTAACCGTGCGCAATTTCCACCCCCGTAAAGACATTCATAAAAGGTATGTATATACGACCACTTTCTTTTTCAAAATTCCAACAGCAAAAGTTACGTCGCACAGGATAAAATATGAATTTGAAAAGTCACCGTCATAATTTCGCTGAAACACACACGTTGCTCGGGAAAAATTTGTTTTAATAAGTAAATCAATAAAATGCATCCCGAGAGAAGCGAAGTAATTAAGGGCTCTCGATAAAACGCCCGAGCGAACCGGAGAGATCATTAAAGACGATAGAGCAAGTTCGGTCAACGCGACTTCTTCCCTCTCCTTCGCTGGATGTTGATTGTCCGGCAAGTTCGACCCTTGGGTGGCGCCTGGAATCCACCCGTCCGCATGTTAATCTCGAGTTTATTCAAATCTCGTGAACGATCCTCGCACGATTACCCTCTCGGTACAAACGAGTTTCTGAAAGATTCACCGAGCAAACTATGCCCCTCCACGTTCGAAGGTAATATTGCGCAACTTCTGGATTGTATAATTTTCCGACGTTGCGTACTATGCAAAGTATGCAGGGATATATAGTCATAGCGTGGGTATCAGCTAAATATTCCGAAGTTGTGTATCAGGATAATATTCTCCCGGGTAGTCTATCATGCAAGTTTCTTTTTTTTTTTTTTTTCTTGAAATATACGAGAATATGATTAACCACAGTTGTTCTATGCATGGAAACTGGATAAGGAGGACGCTGGTCCATTTTCGCCCCGATAATCCGTTTTACCCCGTTCTCCCCTCCCTGCACACGATGCGTCGACCCGCTAGCGTTGAACTTTTTCATCACGGTCTGGGGGAGAGACGTCGCAATAAGTTTTCCTTCTCGTTTTTCCGTATCGGAAAGCCGAGTGGGCAGCGATTCTCGTTCATCATCAGTCCTCGACGAACAAGTTTCCGCGGCTCGAGGACCGCGTTTAATGCTCGACTTGCGATCCCTTTGTCCCGGATGACAACGATTTTCCCTCACCGTCAGCTGTATCCCGTCGTTCTCCGACGTCGCCTTGACTTCCCTCCCGGCCCTTTTTGTTGCCCTCGAGATATAACCACGATAGATGAGGTCTCTCGAGGGTCCGTGTCGCGAGTCCTTGGCTGCAGCGAAAAAAAAGTTGAGACCGATGATTCCACGACGCAGAATCGCCTCGCGAGACATTTTTTTGCCCACAGCAGAACGGCGAGTCTCCGATAACTGTTGCGATAACAAATAAATAGCGAAAGGATTTTTCTCCCTTTGCGCGAACCCACGCGAACGTTCCCACTCGTAGATCGCACAGCAACGTCGTCGCCGATGAGAAGATATATTATTTCTCCACGGGAATCTCATTCAGTGATATTTGTTTCTTTTATATCGCAGATTGTGTACCGAAAATTTGTTGCCACAGCAAGATAGTTCGTTTCCGATCGATAATCGTCGGGTATTTTGCACACAGAGAGCCGAACTGTAAGCTGAGGTCCCTGAACGTCTCCAAGTGTCTGCAGGGTGGTCTGGACGCGGGTTGTCTGGGCGAGACTATAAGACGTGCTCGGTACTTGGATGCTCTTAGAGCTTCCGGTGCTTCGAGACCCGCCGACGTAATGCCTCTGGTGCTGGCCCTAACCGAGGCTCCTTGTCTCCAACTTCTCGATCTGGCTAGTCCACGCCTGGCTCTCGACGATCATCCTTCGAGGCTCCTTTGTCACGCTCTCGCGAGGAACTGCACTCTGCGTCTGCTCAGCCTCGAGGGATGGACTTTCAGGATAGAGGTGAGTGATCCGCATTACTTATTTTCTTTGCTGTACCAAAACTGACATAAAATAGTCTCGCCAATGCACGACCCTTTTGACAATTCCCGATAGCCCATGTGTGAATATAAGTAAGTATTGGCTATTCCACGATTCTGTAAATGATACCCGCTATTCTTATATTTTACATCATGGAAACAGCTCTCTGGACGGAAAGTCCGTGTGAGAAATAATCGAACGGAACTTCGTCGTAAGCCATGTGCAGAGTGCGGCTTTTGTATACTCGGATCAAACAGAGTTCTCTGAACCGCTTACCATTCTTTTTCTACTGAGCCTTCAACAGCCTTTGTACATCGAGCCGGTGAGCTTTAATGCTTCGGTTCTCTGTAGAATGTGTGCATCACCGCCAGGCGATCGGATGATCGCGGCAGACGGGTTTTGTCTCTGATTTCTTCTCCCGCGGAGCAGGGAAGGTGTTTGCACAGGACGATAGTGAAAGTGGACCAATGAAATCCTGGTAGAAATTGTAGAGTGTGATATCAGACATAAGGCTTCGAAGAAGATTCGTCAGGCACCGATTTAACGCTGTAAATTTTCTGACAGAAAAAGACTGAAAAAATGCATAAATCGAGGTCAACAGGAGCAAATCAGTGAACCAAAGGTGAAGGAAAGTAAAAAAAAAAAAGATCCTCGTACCAAATCTACATGCGGCGACAAAGCTCACGATTTCCCGTAACTTCATTCGGATTCCGACACGCCGAGCATACAGAGTTACACATTGTATATGCAGATTCGAGCAATATTGTCGAGCATGAGGTAACTTCGTTCCAGTCCGATTGTTACTACCGCGCGATATTAGTTGGTGTCGCCGGTGGTGTTATTCGCCGTACAACGTGTGTACAGCAAAGTCGTTGCATTGTGGAAATGCAGCCGAGAAGGGGGGGGGGGGGGATGACGGTGGGGTGGAAATCGAGACTGCGGCAACCCCCGGTGCGATTCAGAGCCCGGCTGAACTGAATCCCAACTAACCGTCTCGATAACAATGCAGAACCGGCCAGAGGGACAAAAGTTTGGGAGTTTGCGTTCACTATTTCTGGCTGTTAGGTAGCGTACCGGATGACGTTTCGGTGCTGGTCGTCATTCAATTCCGGATCCTCGACATCGGGCATGGAAACAACAGCAACACACGCGTCGAGTCGCTGCCGAAACGAGTGTGTGCTCTCACTCGACTTCGGGTCGATATCTGCATGACTTCGATATACCGGTTGTCCAAATCGATGACCAAATTTTTTTTCCGTTCGTATCATGGGTTTGAAACTGAACAAACTTTCCTTCTAAAAAAATTTCGCACGGTCCACAGTTTCCGAGATACGAGCCGATAAACGTTCCAGCCAATCGGGCCGCTTGGCCACCCGTGGCGCTATCTGTCGCATCAATCGCCCGTTTCTCGATGACCGCGCACCGTAGAAAGTTTCAGCGGAGAGAAATTTTGCTGTGCTTTGAACATGGAACAAGATGTCACTACTTTTCCTGTGGATATATGATAATCCCTGTTAATTATTCTTCCGATACAACGCGAAAAAAAAATCTTGCACCAGTATAATCGCATCCTCGCAAACACAAAAAAAAAAAAAACCTAAAGGACATTGACAATATTGAACACGCTTCGTTGAGTCCCGACAATTTCATGATCGATTTAATTTATGTATACGTAAGAGCTTTGCCGGTCGAGCAAACGCGTTAAGTCGCCGTGCAACCCAGTGCCAGCATGCAGCATAGATGCTCCAGATCAGCTTGACGTTTCGGTGTTAGTTATCCCAGCGTGTGCTGACGAGTGGCTCGATGCCGGACACGGGAGGCTGGTACAGCGGAGTTTCGGAGGATGGAAGCAGTCCCGAGTGGACCCGAGTGTGCATCAGTGTACCAGCACGGCCGGAAGGTTGCCGAGGTGTGCGCAGGGGATGGAAACCAGTCGAGTTTATAGGAGACTTTGGCACGAGTAGAATCGAGTTTCTCGAATTGCCACGTCCACCGGGGCGGTCGGCGAGCCGATGGGGGTTCATACCGGAGGATCGAGTGAGCTCGTACGAGTTTGGCAACCCCTCGAGACGAAGCGTCGAAATGAACCACCGCGAAGCGTATACCAACACTCGATTTCGAGGAGAGTGCCCCGCTCAAACCAACGAGCGAGCTTTCATGAATAGTGCCCAGTCGAAACGCCGAGGCAAGTTCGACGCCGCATGCGGTGCGGATTCCACCGGACAGTCGGCAAAGCAAGTTGAGTTACAAATGTTGTCCGTCGAGACAGATGATAGCGGTCGGGGGTGGCGGAATGCTAAATTCACCATGAGCCTCCTCTCCTCCGCCACTACCAGATCCCCGCTATTATTTTCCATCTGAATTCCATTATATGAGGATAACTGGTAAAGGCATTCACACGAGGGTGTTTGTAAAAGATATGAAAGAGATGAAGGGGGGGTGGCATGGAGGGGACGAAGGAAACAATGAGAAAGGAACAAACGCTTTTATTTTCACGGACCAAGTTCTCCCATTACTGCAATCTACATTCTCCCTCAAGCCTCCTCACCGTTCGCTCCCCTCTCGTTGCCTATCCGACTTGGCACCGAGCCATTATCATCTCGTGATACGCATACTACTATATTAGCGCCCGAGAGAAAAACGGAAAGATGGAAAGCCAAAAAAGAAAATTGTGCTAGCGAGGCAATAAGTGGCAGGCCACGAGTGAAAGTGTTATATAGAATGAAAGAGTTCTTTAATTATTATTATTATTTTTTTTTATTCGATTTTCACCATACATTAAAATTTGTATAATTTCAATTCTATTTTTTCTGGCAATCATATAATCTTTTTTTTTATGTTTTATATCGCGGGCTTGGATTATGTTGCTAATCTTCAAATACCCCGAGCATATAATTGAGATTGTATCGACTCTAGTGCGGCGGCTACGGGAGAACGTTCGGCAGTATGGGAACGAAATTGCGTTCACCACGGTACTCCCCGAACGCCTGTACCCTGCGTCAACAGCATCTTACTCGAAGTAACACAGACAAGCCGAGGATCGTTCGTGAATCAATTTGCAGGCAATCCTTCGTCGTCGGATGCATAGAACTGAGAAATAGAGAGTGCGCGAGACGAGATAACGGTCGGAAACGTGTCGACCGCATTGGCTTCCGAATCGATCAGCCGGGGCTCTCTCGGCCATTCAATCGGTGGTCTCCGATCGTAACGGGAACCTATTTCGAAAATTATTCAAATCCAACGAGCGGAACCAGCGGCCAATTCCCAGAGGCGGAAGGTACAGCTGTAGAATGGGAAAAGACACTGCATCTGAGGGAATGAGAAAGAGAAGGATGTACGTGCAGACGAGCTGTGCGACGTTTTACGACTCCCTTGAAATGCCTTCCTTGGTCAGTTACTCGAATAGCCCGCGCATAGGTCCAACGGATTCATGCGGTTCTGCATATAGATACGCGACGGTACGTGCTTGCGAATCTATTTTAGTCACCTCCATCTTTCGACGTATAGTATACAGCGAAGAGATATCTCCTTCTATACTAGGGCTGTACAGTCGAGCCGTCTTGGCTGGCTAAAAAATCTTATCCGGCTAATGGACATTATAGTTTGGCCGGCTTGGCTGTCTTAGCCGGCTAAGATGCTTTGGCCGGCTAAGAATTAGCCGCGGCTTAGCCGGCTAAGATCGTTTGGCCGGCTAAAAATTAGCCGCTGTTTAGCCGGCTATTAATTTTTATTAATGTTGGCAATAAAAATTAGATCGTGGCAATAAGATTTTAAAGATCTCAAACGTAGTCGAATCTACTGATAGTACAGAAATTAATAATATTCAACAAGTAATGTGCCAAAGATAAATGTCTCATTAATTTCATTAGTTTCCTCGTAATTCACAATAAAAATTAATAGCCGGCTAAACTGCGGCTAATTTTTAGGCGGCCAAACGATCTTAGCCGGCTAAGCCGCGGCTAATTTTTAGCCGGCCAAACCATCTTAGCCGGCTAAGACGGCTTAGCCGGCCAAACTATAATGTCAATTAGCCGGATAAGATTTTTTAGCCGGCCAAGCCGGCTCAACTGTACAGCCCTATTCTATACGTAGTACTCGGTATGGTAGGGTATCATTCGCGACAAACTCAGCAGCCAATTCCAGCAGCAGTCATCTCCGTCAAAAAGTGACTTCCGGTTTGAAAATCAAATTTTTCAACCAGATGTCACATAACGCTGAATTCGTCACTTCTAGTCGAAAAATGAGATTTTCAAAACGGAAGTGACGTACTTCCGGTCGAAAAATTAGATTTTCAAACCTGACATGACGTCACATAATAAAATTTCATATTTTTCTTTTGAATTTGTCTCGAGTGCACCCGTGACAGGGACGTTCGGATTATGGAACACAGTGGAAGTCTTCAAAGCCTTCGAAGTGTGAATCTCGAGCTTAAAGAAATCACATCAAATTTACGATTTGTCTCTCGTCGACTCTGCCCTCGAGACACCTTTCAGTACCCTATATCTCCTCTAACCGTCTGGCCATGTCTTATATCAAGATTGCAGAGTCATTGCCCACCGAGCCGTGAACTATAAAGCAACGCAATTCGAGATGCTGCGAAGCACCAGACGAGCTTTCCCATCCCACCCGCGTGCTATATTTCTCTCGTGGGTCGGCTCATCGAACGGGGGTCGGAGGGAAAAGCTCGCCTGAAAAATAGTTCGCTAAAGGTCGATGTCGTCGGGCTGCGCGAAGTACACGGGAAGAAAGATGATCCCACGGGAGAACACACATACTCGGTGCGTCCTGCGGCGTCGGCTAAGACAAACAATTTTTCTCGCGTTCCTCTACTGCGACGCAGCACCGACCGACTCCGTAAATTACATTGTACACCGGGAGAACGAACTGCCTCACCCGGTTTCGTGAGGAGAGCCATAAGAAAAAGCCGTCGCTCTGTCGTTCGTTTGCGTTGGTTTTTTTTTTTTTTTATTTTCTTCCTCTTTTTTTTCGCATTATTTTCTATCTTCGCTCTTTCGTCCTTCTCGCGGCTGCTCATCCCTTCGGCTCGTTCCGCTTCGCGAATTCGACTCGAGACCCCCGCGCACGATCGCGAAAGAAGAGTTTGCGTTTTTCTTCAAGTTTTCCAGCAACGCTGCAGAGCTCCTGGCCTGGATCGCGCGGGGATTTACGTAGCGCTCGAGCTTGTACAACTTTTATTCTAGTTTTCCAGAAGCGGAACCGTATGAAGTAAGAAAATGAAAAAAAAAAAAAAAAAAATACCTGACACAGAAAAGTTCTTCGAGATTCTGCGAATGGAGAGGAGTATAGTAAAATGGGAAGTACAACTATTGGCACATCCAAGGCTCTTGCAGTCAAAGCTTCATCTCTTAGCTCGGCAACAGCTTTTATAATAATTGAGCCTTTCGGCAGATAGGAGGAGAGATAAAGCATACCTTATATTTTACAATAAAGGCATATTTACCGAGAATTATTCATCCAAACGAATAGTGGAGAGTTTTCTCTTTTCATCCTCATTTTTTATTGTTTTTTTTTTTTGTAGAATTGGATCGGTCAATCCGGATGAACGAACGGAGCTTCGTCGATTGGGAAGCCCGTAGTTTCCCGTGTTTGCTCTGCGGATATAAAATAATCGGTCTCACGGCCGTTCTCTCACCCGTTGCTCTGGCTAATACGTCCTATTGTGGGCTAAATCCCTCAATGCAGCAAGCCGGTTTTCCTGCGTCCTCTTCGTCGTCGCGTGGCGTATAATTTATAATCTAGAAGCGCTTCGTGCCGTGAACGGAGTTGAAAAAAAAAATATCCATTTTGCCTTGGGCGATTTATTAAACGTTCAAATATACGGTCTGGTATGCCAAAAGTGCCGTCGACTCCCTCATCCCTTGAGGGATTATTCATCGTTAGCCCGTTATCGCTCTTTCGAGACTCTGAAGGAGCGGAATGGATGAAATTTTAAATGAGCTACTCTAAGCGCAAGCGCTCTACATCTACGGATCGAAAAAATACTGTGGACAGTGATAGATTAAAAAATAATGAATGAATATACGAATTTCCCCGAGACCATACAAATTTTTCATTCACGTTCTCTTAGCCAGAGCGAACGGAAGTTTAAGCGATTTATCGATCAAAAATAGACCAGCCGGTCTACAGCGAGAAACAATCGTTTGACGGTGATGCTCGTTCTCGTCGTGGATGAAATTTTTGATGAGCTACGCCTAAGACCATGCTCATCCACGGATCAAACACAATACTGTGGACAGCGACAGATTATAATATAATTAATTAATATACGAATTTCCCCGAGACCATACAAATTTTTCATTCAAGTTCTCTTAGCCAGAGCGAACGGAAGTTTAAGCGATTTATCGATAAAAAATAGACCAGCCGGTCGACAGCGAGAAACAATCGTTTGACGATGACGCTCGTTCTCGTCGTGGATGAAATTTTTGATGAGCTACGCCTAAGACCATGCTCATCTACGGATCAAACACAATACTGTGGACAGCGACAGATTATAATATAATTAATTAATATACGAATTTCCCCGAGACCATACAAATTTTTCATTCAAGTTCTCTCAGCCACAGCGAACGGAAGTTTAAACGATTTGTCGATCAAAAATAGACCAGCCGGTCTACAGCGAGAAACAATCGTTTGACGGTGACGCTCGTTCTCGTCGTGGACGAAATTTTTGATGAGCTACGCCTAAGACCATGCACTGAGAAAAAGGATGGTATTTCCTACTATAACAAATAGTTCCCAGAGGGGACGTCTATATAGATAGTTTGTGATAGTATATAATCAATTGATTAAACTATAGTTATAGTTACAACTATAATTTTTGGTCATTGTCGTAACTATAAAATGTAGACGTCCCCCCTGGGAACTATTTACTATGTAAGTTTTTCTCAGTGTGCTCATCTACGGATCAAACACAATACTGTCGACAGTGACAGATTATAATATAATTAATTAATATAAGAATTTCCCCCGACCCCTCGTCCCTACAAATTGTTCATTCAATTTTTCTCATCGCCAGAGTGAACGGAAACTTAATCAATTTATCGATCATGAATAGGTCATTGTACAGCGCGAAGTAATCGTCTGGCAGAGATGCTCGTTCCCGTAGCGGAAGCTTGCGTTCACGCTGTCGTTAACGTTGCCGCGCACACGCTCGACCGATTTTGCTGTTTACACGAGGAAGAAGCATACACCCCTACAAGCACCATGCAACCACTTGCACGGTTGAGCTCGTCTGTCACGAAGAAGCTTAGTTTTCCATTAAACCTTCCGTCAGGGGCGGTGTCGCGCAGTTTGCTTTTCGCTAAGGCCCAACACTCGCCCGGATAAGCCCAACGTTATTGCGAGCCATGCGAGATTTCGTACGTGCACCCGATGCCGCTCCGTCATCCATCTCTTCCTTATGCACCTCGGCTATGTTCTCTGTGTACCCCGCGCATCCACCTGGCTCTCTTCTCTAACCAGGTGGATGCAGCGATTTTACGAAACTTTATCGATACCGCACCCCCAGGTTATAATATAAGGGGGACCGGGGCGAGATGGGCTAGCGAAAAATCAGGCTGACGCGGGGCGTAATGGGCCACCCGAAATAAGATAACTAGAAGGCTGCAACCGCGGATTATTGGCGTCTGAGCACTACTGACGGGTAGAAGTTGGGGAAACTCAAGATGTATGGATAGTACAGGCTAGGGCTGTACAGATAGGCCGGCCTAGCCGGCTAAAATATCTCATCCGGCTAATGGATTTTATAGTTTGGCCGGCTAAGCCGTCTTAGCCGGCTAAACTATTTTAGCCGGCAAATCCGTTTTAGCCGGAAACGCTAAATTAGCCGGTTAAGCTAATACAGTCTTGGCATTTTTTGGCAAATTTTTATTGTATTTTTTCTAATGTTACCTGCAACGTATTCCGAAGTATTTTCGCCCGCTGAGGACGAATCCACCAGCCGTTTTGGGCCTAAAGTACAATGCTACACTAAGGGGCTCGATTTTATGCACGAAAAATCGTACTTTGGGATTTAAATGGAATATATTGAGTTGGGTGTGAAATAATTGTTACATTCGTAATCAGCGGGAAAAAATACGTGGAATATAGCCTTGAAACAAAACAAAAAATCATTGAACAACGATTTTTCACTTTTTGAGCCACTTTTGGAAAAATGTCGATTTTCGTGATTTTCAAAGGTCGATATCTCGGCTCCCAATGGAGCTAGGAAAAATCCGGGATGCCCATCGTGTTCTACGGGAAAAAATATACAATATAGGTCCTTGTTCGAAGTTTTAGAATCGTTTTATCGTGCCGTTTGAGGACGTTCAAAATCGCAAAAAGTTGACTCGAAGAGGGAATTTCGCAATTTTTTGACGAAATTTCTTTTTTTTTCTTTTTTTTTTGTTAACTGCCACGTATTCCGACGTATTGAGAGGAAGCCTGGAGCTACCTCGGAGGATCGACATTTATAAAAATTAATGTTAACGTGATTTTTTAAAAATATTTTATTTTTTAATTTTTATTTTAAGGAATCCCGAAGGAAAGCTACCGAATCGTTCGATTTTCCGACAAGTACAATGTCGGATGGAGGTTGATAATTCGCGAGTGAATCGGAGTCTGTGATTAATGAGCTAATATCGCTTTCCGTTCTGTTCACAGGAGTCCGAGAGTTTGGCGGTGTTCTCGGAATTGTTGATGTGCACGAGCGTACGTGAGCTGAGTCTGTCCAACGCTCGTCTGCATCTCGCCGTTCACGAGGGTCCACTCTCGCGATTGGGCCGACGAGACGACGCCGGTGCCGAGCTCCTCAGGGCTGCACCACCGCCCGCTTGTCCAACCATCGTCTTCCTCAGACTGGCAGGTTTTCAAGTAAGAATCCGCAGACACACTTATTTGAATACCTCTCTAAATAGCCTCCGGTTGTTAAGTGGCCGCTTCCATCGGCCCCCCCAATGTGCCTGACAAATATCCTTCTCCACTATTCAGTCCAGACTATCGTATGAGAAAGCCAGAACCAGAGCACATTGACGATTTTTTTTTTTTTTTTTTTTTTTCATTGTCTCATCGCTGCCAGCAATTTAATGTTTGCAAAAATGTTTCAAACTTCAAAAGCAGTTTACAATCAAACAAGCTTTGCTTGTTACAGGCTCATCCGGATCCCGATTTAATCCCCCAAGTCGAAGCTGTAATAGCGTCTAGTTCAGCTACTCGTTTGGTCATAACATTAAAGCTGCTTGGTTTCGTGGAAGCGACATTTAACGAGGAGGCTTGGCGTTGTGCCACGATAATCCAATAACCGATTTTGATAATAATAATAATAATAATATTAATAATATGAATAATAATAACAGTACCGTGTATACAGGAGCCGATGTACAAGAGCCATCCTAATTAGACGTTCGTGTACCGCGTCCCGCCGGAATCTCAAGAATTAGGGCGGAACGGATATAATCCGGGAAGTCTCTGCCGGTTTGCTTTTAAGTTTATCCAAAATTCCGTACGGCGTATACGCCATGCGTTCATCGCGGATGTTTGTCAATAGCTATCGGGCCGCAGGCATTCACGGCATCGTATTCAGACTCGTCTATCTACCTGTGTTGCAACGTTACTCGTACGATACAAGCCCTCCTGTAAAAGCCACCCGATATCGGGTTCCGCGCTCTCGCTCATTCAACCGACGGCTCTTTCACCGACTCGGCGCCGCGGAAGCTTCCGGTTTCTCGTCGTCTCACCGAGTTCGAATTAACTCGTAACTCGAGTATCGTATGCCAAATGAAAATTGCTGAACATGCTCGCGTTACTGTTACCTATAACGAAATGGTTTATCCATGGGATTCGATTTATCTTCTTTGTCGGGATTAAATAATATCGATAATGACGTTTTTATTTTTATTTTCACAAAACGCAGCTGTAATAATTTATTTCTTTATTTTACCAAATCGTCCGATCCATCGGAAACAACGAACGCGAATTGTGTTTTTCAAAGCACTCAACTCCCTTAATCTTAAGCCGAATTCTGTTACAATTTTAATTGGGAAAAAAAAATTAATACATTTTATTCTGATGCAGCGGTTGCTTGTCGTTTTTGAACTCGCAGTAATTTTTGCGATTTCCGGGTAGAATTCTACAGTCTCGTTACACGCGAGATCCGGTTCTGCGTGCAGAGATAGAGCCATGATGGTTTATCCATGAAATTCGATTTATCTTCTTTGTCGAGATTAAATAATATCGATAATGACGTTTTTATTTTTATTTTCACAAAACGCAGCTGTAATAATTTATTTCTTTATTTTACCAAATCGTCCGATCCATCGGAAACAACGAACGCGAATTGTGTTTTTCAAAGCACTCAACTCCCTTAATCTTAAGCCGACTTCTGTTATAATTTTAATTGGGGAAAAAAATTAATACATTTTATTCTGATGCAGCGGTTGCTTGTCGTTTTTGAACTGGCAGTAATTTTTGCGATTTCCGGGTAGAATTCTACAGTCTCGTTACACGCGAGATCCGGTTCTGCGTGCAGAGATAGAGCCGGGATAATCCGTGGATCCTTTCGGAGCGCGAGTCCCCTCTCGAGGGAAATCAAATGGACGTAAACAAGACCGACAGAGCTCTCGCTTTCCAAGAAATTTCCATCCGATATAGCGCGTATCCTCTTGAATTTACATAAAATCAATGACCCGCGCGTTGATACCAATAAACGCTGAAATTCCGAACAAATGATGAACAATCAATTTTTTTTGTAATTTCTTTTCAAAGGTGACGGTGAACGATAGACCGGCGCTCCGTGGACCCTTGCTGTTGCCGTTCCTTGCCGGTTTCACCGCTCTCAGCGAGCTCGATCTGTCCCTGGACAAGTCAGAAATCGGCGGTAGCAGCAGTTCGCTCCTCTTCATCGACGACAAGATACTCCAAAACTTCTTCGGCTCTCTCTCGTCGAACTTCAAGAGTCTGCAATCGTTGCGAATTAATTTCTGGCGCATCAGCCTCGAGGACAGCGAACGAACGATGAGACACATATCCAAGAATCTGAAGCTCTGCAATCTGAGCTTCCTCAAAGCGAACGGTCTCATCGTCACCGACAGCGCGAAGAAAGTTCAAATGGAACATATGTTTCTACAAACGATACTCGCCAATATACAGAATCTCACCTGGTTGTGCCTCGACGGTGTTAAACTGACCGACACTCAAGCATCGAGCGTCGGCAAGTGTATAAGAGATCGTTATCCCGGCACTAGTCTCGAGATCAGCGCCAAGGATATACACGTTAAATCGATAAAGGCCCTCGTTGCCGCGGTCGAGGACGGCGGAAGGGCCGAGGTCGTCTACACCGGTGGCTCGAGTTGTCGTTTGAAAATAACGAAAATTCAAAAAAATGGCAAAGGCAAGAAGAAATGAATCGATCATGAAATTAAAAAAAAAAAAAAAAAAAACGGTCATGACGATCGTCTCGTGAAGAAAAGAAGAAATGCGCAGTTTTCGACGAAGGATTTGAGGTCCTCGAAACGCTCGAATAGGAACACTACTTTTTCGTAGTTTTTCGGCGGTTCCCGCACGCGGAATGCGACGAAGATACGACAGGATGTTTTTTCTTTGCAATTTTTGCTACCCCCGTTTGGTTTTTCCGGGAAGAAACCACCATACGGGGAAATAAATAACAGCGGATGTCGAGATTGCATTGAGACCCGAAACGGGCGGCAGATGTTTCCTGAAAAAATAAATATATATAGACACACACATATATATATATATACATGCGAAATGGACATTATTGATCGATGATTGTATTATGAATTGATAGCATTATCTCATGATGTGACCAAGACACATAACCGAATAATACTCGAAGAGGCTGTTGCAAATATAAGTACGTATTGTTGTTAGATCGAATTGTAAATTACGATTAAATGAAAAAGAGAGTAATATATGAATATTATTATTATATCGAGATTAACACGGATAATCCAGAAGATTTAAAAAAGTGAGTAAAAAAAAATGGCTTTACCTGTGGCGTTGTTGGACAGTTGAAAAATTTTATGGTAAACACAGTATCGTGGCTGGCGTGAACACCTTGGCATTGAATTTTTGGAGCCGTCGGATCGATAAACGAATGGGAGAATTTAAAAAAAGAAGAAGTAGCCGGACGTTGTAAAACGCGTTACGAAACAACCTGCCCAAGATCTTATTGTATAAAGAAATAATGTTATGGAGTACCTTGTAAAATCGACTGCCAAACGAATACGTATAGATAATAGTGTCTTCTTATTTGTTTATTTTTTATTTTATTTTTTTCGTGTGCCGCGCAACCGATATTACACGAATTCATCGTTGCGTAGGATAAGTCGGTTTAAGAATCATTCTATTGCGCGTACCTAGAGTGGATTTTACAGTCATTGAGGGGTTGAGCGGCAAAGTTGCTACGCCCGACTCTGAGGTAAGTTTGGAAATCGAGAAAATTTTTTTTGAAGAATGAGGTTGGAAAAATTCTACGTTTTCTACTATCCACTATCAACTTTTATCTACCAATCTACTACTTATTGCATCTTCGGGAAGTAAAGATAATTCAAGCTCACTCCCTACGCAAAAAAAAAGAAGAGACATGCTCTATAATCCTTCGCCCGAATCACGGTGTTGAGATATAAAATAGTATGTAATGTAAGCTAGAAACGTCTGTCTCGAACTCCAGCGAATCCGAAAAAAGAAGATATTTGAAGTGTTGATATCCATTTCCTATATCGCGTGCGATCAATGACTGGAATATCCACCGTATCGCTTAATAATCGAGTTTCATCGATTTTGCACGCTCGTCCAACGTGGTTTATACTACGTGAGTAAAGAAAATATACAACTTTGCAGTATCTAAGAATTTTCGCGAGAATTTTCAATCGAAAAAGTCCCAAATACCGCTGCGCTATCCGTAAAAGTGACGAGAACGTGTTAGATACATTAAACGATTGGTAGTTCAGGCACGAGGGATTTTTCGATTTACGGGTGTTCGTCGAATTTTTTTATTTTTGATAGTTTGCTATGTAAATAATATAGTGTCGATTGAGAATCTTAATCAGACGAAAAACGATTACGAAACAAATTTAAAAAATAAATAATTGCGATTTGTTATATATGTATACGCAAGTTCAATGTACGAAGGGGGAATCAATGTTTACGAAAATTAAAGGAAAAAAGGGAATATAAAAACGCGCAACTCAATCCACACACGGGACTCGAGAAATTACACCATGCGCGACGGTGTCGTCCCGAGTGCTTTTACCATAAAATATTTATGTATTTATATGTGTGCACATATCCTTGAAATAAATGTAATATGTGTTTGATTCAAATGATTTTATATATATTCCAGACCACAAACCATATCCTCTTTTCCTGATAAATTATATTTGTATTCCTAATCATGCACCAAAGTAATCGTCACCTCCGGTAAATCTCTGAAAATCTGAACTTCTGGATTTTAAAACTTCATAAGTCATAGGGAGGGTGCAAAGCGCCCGAGACACAACAACCTGCTAGTAATCTCGTAATTATAAGTTCATCTGTTTATTAATATTTACACACTCGGTATGATTAACGATCTTAATCGCTCATTCACGCTTTTTTCATATACATATTTCATCAAATATAATAAGAATTCTTCATAAAACATAACATTATCTTACGATCCCAGACACACATGCACACTATATATTTCCCTCGCTATTACAAAATTTTACACAGACATCTCTAAATACCACACGCTACAATGTCAGGTGTCAATTTAATAATTGCAGTTATATTGTTATCTTGGCTAAAGTGAGCCACGCTTCCAACTTTATTTCGTCGTAGTTTAGATACTCTGTAGGGTTTACAGGTAGTATTTCTTCATTTTTGTTTATTAATGACTATCGGCAATCCACCTTTGGCCTGTAATTGTTGGTTGTAACTTGCGGGTTTCGAGGATCTTGTTACAGAGATTATCGAGTCTCCGAGTCACGTATGGAATGTTCACAATTACTAAATATCTAAATATTATGGCCAATACTTTTCGTATGTATAACGTCGGAAATTTTACTCGAAACATATTTATCCTCCGTCTTATCACGACTATCTGTAGCACTTTACGAGCACGGTATAAAAATGTTTCGAACATCAAATTCATCCATCACCTGCTTACGTACAAAATATGAATACGCTACGGCGTAGGCGAATTCACGTTCGACGATAAATTACTGCCTAAATCGTTGACATCACTAACAGTACTTCGGCTATTGTAGACTCGACTGGATCGTCTAATCATTTTTTTTTTTTTTTTTCAGATCGAAAAGTAAAGAATTTTTACGCGACCAGTATTTCCACTTGGGTTAGTATATACCAATAAACAGGTGTCGTAACGCGAATATATATAAATGCAATGATGGGTATTTCTTCATTTTTGTGAAAAAAAAACTCAGTCTAGCCGAGTTCGAACTTACAAAATGCATTATTCGCCTGTTTCAATCGAATTATTTCTAAATAATGTATGTGTAATAGATTACAAGTTTCAGCTAACATTATCGGAATGCGACGAAGCATCCGAACTTTGCGCTGAAGTTTGGGAGACCAAAGGACGATAGAAAAAATAATGTCAAGCATTCTGCTGGAGACGGAAGCGAACTTGTTAAGGGCAAAGTAGACAAATTTGACTTACAATGAACGTTACAACATTACCCTCGCCTGGATTACCCACGTGTAAAAAAGTAAAAATATTTAACAAACTTTCGCAGCGAGACAGTAGACATTTTTTTCATGACCCTTATCGATATTCCCATGAGCCAAATACGATTCGTCGGTAAGATACATCATTTACTTAGGCGCATCGACGAAACCGGTACAAGAGAAAAAAAAAAAAAAAATCTTTGAATTACATTAATAAATACTATTGGCTATAAAAAAGCTGCGAAATTTCGTACTCATGACGACTTGCATTCACAGTTATCGGAAAAATTCTTTTACCCCCCTCCGCGCCGCTAATTAATTCGCAAAAAGTTCTTTCAGACAATTTGTAAATCGAGCTTGTAATTGCTGCCGCTATTAACAACACAGCCGCATAGTTTCAGCAGGGCAAGCAAGTTGCGTATGGTAGCGATGTTACGAGCTTCCCTGCGACAAGCACCACAAATCGTTGCGCCCCCGTTGAAAGGGAATTTGTCGGAACGTATTTTATCGTTTTCGTATTTCGTGCATCACATGGGTGCGTAGTCGAGTTGCACCGTGAGTTGTCTCACACCGGCAGCTTGGAATATCATTTGCGTGTGAGCAACGACGTACTTGGGATCGACAGTTCGGGCCACCTCCAATTTCAACGTACCGACGTAATTGTCCGAGCACAGTGTCCAAAAGTGCGGCTCCTGAACACTGTACACCCCCGCTAATTGGGTAACTTTGTTGTAGCACTGAGTCAGCGCGTGATCAAGCGCTTCGGGCTGGCGCTGCATAAGTACGACCACCGATTGTTTTATCATCGGCAAAACGTTTATGATTATCAGCACGGCTATTACCATCGAGCATATAGGATCGGCGATCATCCAGCCGAACATCTGCATAAGTACGGCCGATATAATGACCCCGACCGAGCCGAGAGTGTCCGACAATATGTGAAGATAAACTCCGCGCATTATTTGCGAATTTGAATTCGAACTGATCGCGCTCTCGATCTCTATGTCGTGATGATCGTGGCCATGACCGTGGCTGTGATTGTGATTGTGCGAATGCTCGTGGCCGCCGCCGCCATGCGAATGTCCGTGTCCTCCACCGCCGTGCGAGTGTCCATGGCCGTGTTGGAAGGCGTAAATCCCTACCAGATTGACGAGCAGACCGAGGACCGAAACCACGAAGAGCCTCTCGTGCTTCACCTCGGGCGGTTCGATTGCCCGTTCCACCGCTTCGGACATTATGAAGAAAGCAATGAATAGAAGAAACAGGCCATTCACGAAACCCGAGAGTATCTCGGCTCTGACGTATCCGTACGAGTAACGCTCGTTCGCTCTCCACTTTGTTATCACAGACGCGGCGAGACTGGCGAGCAGACCTGTGCAGTCGAAGAACATGTGAAAACTGTCCGATATCAGACCGAGACTGTTGGTCAACATGCCGTACGACAATTCGACAAAGGCGAACGACAAGTTGAGCAGAAGGAAGAGAAACAAATTTCTCGTTCTCTCATCCGAGAATATCAGACGCTTCCAGTTTAGGATTTTCTCCTTCAGTCTGCTACCCATGCTTCGGGTATCTCTGTGCATCAGCGGAAGCATCTTCAATGATTCGGTTTATCGCTCGACGTCGGTGATATTGAGATCTGTAAAAAAAACAATTGCGGTAATTAATTGTTTGATAATTCGAATTTCTATCTATAGAATTTGTCTGTTTACATAATTTTTGAATACACACCAAGTTTAGATTGTAAATAAAAATATCAGCGTAATTGCAGGTAGATCACAAAATAAGATGAAAATAATAACTGCATCGCGGTGCAATGAACGATTCGACGACTGTCTTAAGCTGCCTTATGGAACGCGAACTCACGTGTTGTTTATGCAAAACTATTCTTATCAGTAGCGGCAACTTTGACTTGCGATAAAAATAAGTGGATCAAGGCGAAGAGTGTCGGAGTGTTCGCCCCGTGCTGGACAACCATACGGTGGGTCATGAACAATTTCGGACGTGAATATTTCTTTCCGTCCAAGTCAAAACTGGATGACACGTCTACGATGTTGGAAGGTTAAGAATAAAAATTTTCTTGGAAACGAAAACTCACCGTCCACTCGTCGATTCGGTCCTCGGTTCGGACGGTTGGAAAATAAAAATTATAAAGTTCACGAGACTTTCTTCTTTTCAAATGGAATACATCTTTCTTAATTACGAAAGATCTTCGATTCCCGGCTGCGGATATACTCGACGAAGCGCCATGTTGAACACGCTTGAGCCACTCCTGTCAAAATGACAACTTGGTTGCGATCGTTCGCGAAACACCGAAGGAGATAAAAATTCACGATAAAAAAATTAGTTACAACGATTTGCATTTTTACAGGTATTTTTGCGAACAAGACAGGCGCGACTATTCGACGCGGAATGAAACTTTACTTGACTCGAGCGGTGACAGCGGTCGAGGAGCGAAAATCCACTATGGCGCATCGAACACTTCCCTTGTCTTTCCGAGTCGTCAGCCATCATGGTAAGTGGATCGTGTCCAGTGACTCTCCCGTATATTTCACGCACAACCGTTGCACGCGGATACCATAAATGAAAAATAAATTGTCGAACGCCGAGTGAAATATCCAATAAATCGATGGGCGATCAGTGCTTCGATATAAGACTTCTAATTTCCCGAGTATTCGAGTCGGCAATTTCCGTTGCTCACGAGCACATGGCCTTCACAACAAACTCACCAATTATAATACGCTTTATTGAAGTTTGTCGAAGAACGAGTGATTTTCTTTATTGAGTTTAATACATTTTTACAAATTATTGGCATCTTTTGAGACCGTCGGAATAGCCAGCTTTTGTTGTTTCCGCATCAAACTTGTCATACGACGATGATCAATGTTTAACCTAACTTTTCGAGCAACGGCAAAGATTACTCGAACTTCGCCGTCAATAAACTTGCTGGACGATATTTGTAGAAGTTAAAACATCATTCTTAGTATATCTAAATGGTATTTTCCGAAAATAAAACATGAAAAATGTGCTTGAGGAAAAAAAAAATCTGTGCGCTCAGAATATTTTACAAAACTTTTGGAACAACGTACAATAAGTGATGCGAAATTCTTGCAAGACAATATCCGTGGTTGCAAATACACTGATTTAATGAGGCTGATAAATGACTTCAGCATCAACGGTTAGGCTGTTCGCAAGGGAATAAATGCTAACTCTGAGTTTTATATTTCAGCCGCCTAAAAAGGATACGAAGGGGTCGTCCAAGCAACCCCAGAAGACCCAGAAGAAGAAGGAGGGCGGATCCGGTGGCAAAGCCAAGAAGAAGGTATTTTCGATAAAAGAAACATTTTATCTACAGCGATGTGAAAGACTCTTGGCTCTCCATTTCCCACTGATGTTCAATCAACAGAATCCTTCACTGGCGAACAGAAAATTTTTGTTATTCGCTCAGTCGAGCTTATGAGCTAGATTCTTTAAAATATATCAATTATCATATTATCCCTTCTTAGCATCTCTATATAATCATATTGTTTTGTATTAAATTTTTGCTGGAATTTGCAAGTGTTTCTATCAGTCCTGACTACTTCTCAAAAATAATTGATATAAACATTACATTTGACATAAAGGTAAAATTAATATAAAAGAAAATCGGTGTGCCAAAACGTTTACACGTCGCGTATTCAAAATGAGAGCTTAACTGATGATACTCTTTTGACCCGACATTCCATGAGGGTTCAAAACTGATTTAATGAGACTGATGTAATGTTGTGTAAAGCTTTGCAATTCAAGACACCCATAATATTTTTCGATATTCTAAAACGAGATTTTTTTTCTTTCTGTAATTGCAGAAGTGGTCCAAGGGAAAAGTTCGTGACAAGTTGAACAACCAAGTGTTGTTCGACAAGGGCACGTATGACAAACTTCTCAAAGAGGTACCTCAGTACAAGCTCATCACCCCGTCGATCGTCAGCGAAAGGCTGAAGATCCGTGGATCGCTGGCCAGGCGAGCACTGATCGAACTCCAACAGAAAGGACTCATCAAGCAGGTCGTTCAGCATCACGCCCAGCTCATCTATACCCGTACAACAAAGGGTGACGACCCTGCCGCGTAAAGCGACTCGCTTCACCATGTGTAAATTGGTTTAATTAAAAAAAAAATTATAAAATCACAAAAGAAAAGTGTCATTATTTATACACGAGCCAAAACTCATTTCCGTCAATGGGTAATGAAGTTGAAGAAATGCCATGTAGATGAAACTTATATACTGTAGATGGCGCTGCAAGGCTGCTTTGGATCGAATTTAGCGTATTTAGCAAAGAATTAGATTTTCAAAGGGAAAACAAACAACTTTCCAAAATATGTTATAAGTCAAGATTTTTATACCTGGGATTTCTTCTACCTTTTTTTACCCGAAATGTAATGATACCGTACTGTTCGCGCGCGTGATGTTCCTTTAAAAATGAAACTAGCCAACATGAAATTGGGCGGAAGTTGTGGCCCGTGGCAACCAGGTCCCCGATAGTCTTTTGTTCGATTACCACAAAATTCTCCTAGTGCACTGTTCAACCGTCGACTCTGTCATAATCTCTCGTTCGCGTCAAAATTAATCTTCAAAAGACGATACGCATCTACCGTGGGATAGCGGCGCGTGGAGCCGCGCGCTCGCTTGATGCTTCCAACAAAACCGGAAATACTCGGCAGACGTCCGGAGAGCCGTGGTTGTGTTCGTCATCTGGGTATGTTTAGGTACGTGAAGTCGATGCTACCTTCGCTCGATCCGTGGGAGCTTAGGTCGCGAGAAATGTAATATATAAGTCTTAAGCATGAAGAAATATTAACGAAGCTTTTTGATAGCCCATAATCAAAATTGTTGAATTAAACGGGCGTTTAATGTATCGTTTCTTCTCATCTCAGGTACAAGCTGAACTTGATGCCCAAAATTCTAGTGCGAGCAACATCTTCAATGAGGTTCGGGACCATCGTCGAGGGATCTATCTTCATTCCTCATTGCCAATTCTGACCAAACGCGCGTACAAAGAAGAAAATCATCTTCGCTCTCGCGCTCAATAATATCCAGAGAGTATCCTAGAAATCATTCCTCGTAATGTCCCAATGAAGAGCCTCTGGAATGGCCACGAAACTGAGCCCCCGAAACTCGGAGGTGAACGCCCTTGAGCAGCGTGGCTACATTATTGGAAAAAAAATTGGACAGGTGATCGTCGATGATGTAATTTAATCGAGTCCGAAGCAACCATTGCACTGCTGGCCGGAAAAGCTCTGGAAGAACGATAAATCTTACCGATCTTTATTTCTTCCATTTTGTTTACGAATAAAATATCCGCCAGGGCTCATACGCTACTGTGCATCTCGCCGAATATGTGGACGGCACGAGCCCGAAGAAGATGCGTCTCGCTTGCAAAATCTTCGACAAGGGCGAGGCGCCGCTGGACTGCCTCGAGAAATTCTTTCCTCGCGAGCTCGAAATTCTCACGAAGATTGAAAATCCTCATATAATTCAGGTGATCGATCGGCAGACTGTCGTCTGCCGGATATCGCTGTTAGGGCCGCGAAAGTGTTAAATCTTATTTGAAGATATCTAGTTTACACAGTACAAACGATAATCATCAATGACGAAGATCATCTTTATCCCGTTCTCAGGTTCACAGTATACTGCAGCGTGGTCCGCGTGTCTTCATATTCATGCGTTGCGCGGACAACGGTGATCTTCTGGATTTCGTAAAGCGAAACGGTCCGGTACCGGAGCAGCAATCGAAGTTGTGGTTCCGTCAGATGGCCTCGGGTCTTCATTACCTTCATGGCAAGAACATAGCTCATCGGGATCTCAAGTGCGAAAACATCCTGCTCTCCCGTAAATTCAATGTCAAACTCGCCGACTTTGGGTTCGCGAGATTTTGCGTCGACGACCAGGGACGAAGAGTCCTCAGCCAAACGTACTGCGGTTCCGCAGCCTACGCCGCGCCGGAGGTCGTTTCCGGTACGCCGTACAATCCGAAGCTTGCCGATGTCTGGTCTCTCGGTATAATTCTCTTCATTATGCTCAACGAGAGGATGCCCTTCAACGACGAGAATCTTCGCCAGTTGCTTAAGGACCAGTTGTCCAAGAATTGGGTCTTTCGTACACGCGTACAGGAGACCGTTTCCCCTCTGGCGAAGAGCATTATTCGCCACATTCTTGAACCGGATATCACTCTGCGACTGACGTTAGATCGGGTTCTCGGTCACGAGTGGGTCCGCACGAGAAAGGACAAATCCGGGACTATCGCCGGAAGGCTCGTTCATTCGGCACCGCCGATACATCCGCAGGTAACTTGCAAATATCAAAAGACACTTGACAATGTTTCGTCAATGTCCTCCACGTGATCGACGAGAACTTTTTCCCCTCTCGATTGTTAGGTAAGCCACGGCGGTTGTGGAACAAGCGGCGCCGCAACCGGAAATCCCTCGCCGGCACCGAGAATCGGTCTTTCGGCGTTCAAAGGCTCCGGAAATTCGAGTCACGCCGGAAATGGAAAAATTTCGGATACCTCCAGAAAGGAATCGTCGTCTCATCCACCAGCACCCGTCGAGTGATCTATACAAAATACCGAGTTTTTTTTACCATTCGATTGCCGCTCAACCCTACGAAGATCCCTCGATAACCGACCCGAAGCTAGTCGATACAAAAAAACGATAATTTTTTTTTTTTTTTTTTTTTGAAACCCTTATTACTATTTTTCGAAACTTTATACATGAAATAAAGATTTATCGATCTAAAAGGCAAATTGATTCATGATTGGTCGAGATTAAAAAATCCGAGATCGGTACATTAATAATAATTAAGTTTATTGTACATCTATCGCCTATTAATATACAAAACTATAATTTTTGGTTACATATACATACACATATGTATAATAACGTAATGATGTGCAGATATTACATAATATAAC
The DNA here is from genome assembly GCA_958510785.1 of Exephanes ischioxanthus. Lineage (NCBI taxonomy): Eukaryota > Metazoa > Arthropoda > Insecta > Hymenoptera > Ichneumonidae > Exephanes > Exephanes ischioxanthus. The sequence goes on from OY294024.1 coordinate 7,047,239, forward strand.
GATACAGGTAAATATATTTTTTTTTGTTTTTTTTTTTTTATATATATAGTTTTACATTACAAATAACAAATAATTTACACGATTTCGTTAGATCGAATCGGCCAAAGTCATTCACGAACGGTAAAGCACCTTTGTGATGTCGAAAATAATTATTGAACCGTTCGTGATTGACTTTGCAGCCGCGAACGCTACTATTCATTCGATATTGCGCGGTTCAGTGGGTCGCGGGATTACGAACGATTTCTATTAATGGTTTTTTTTTAAACCTTTTTCTTCATTTAATTTGTATTCTTAAAAAATATAAGCCCTATAAGGTGACGCGTCCCGTTGAATATGCTACAATTAGTCGTGCTCAACTATAGGGAAAGAAGCTCGGGAAAATTCGTCAGAGCGTTTTAGTGCTCTGTGCGTGTTTTTTTTTTTTTTTTTTTTTCCTTTGCAAGACACTCGTCGGAGCAAGTTCTTCAATTGCAGTATTAGAAAAATTGAATGCAGTACTCTTGTGTATTCACTGATTAAATACTAATAACGCGATAATTGACAGAGCGCTTTTTTGTTTGCCACGTTCGTCGTTTACTTTCTTCGTTATATTTCCTACTTCCGTTCTAGTTAAACTATCTACCACAACTCGTAAATAGACTGGCACACTAAACATTATTCTCGGCTGGAGGGAACTCCGGGCATTGTGCACGATTTACTGGCAAACGCAGACTAATAAATTTCGGCTAAAATGAAATCTTTCGAGAACGCTTTACGCGTGACTCGCGATCATTGTTAAAAAAAAAAATCCATTCCGAACGAAGCTCGATGAGAATCGGAGACTGAACGTTAAAATGATCCACAAAAAAAAAATGGCATAAGGCACCGAAGACGGTGATCGAAGTTTAGACCCATCCGCCGGTCAATTTGTGGAACATCTCCTCGTTGAGAGTCTGATTTGCTTCTTTCGAGCGCATCGAAAGGAAGATGTAACCACCGATGAATTCGTGGACTACCTTGCAATCGGCCGACTGACACTCGAAAATGATATTCTCCTCCTCGAATTGCACCATCATATGCTTAACTTCCCAGTTTACGTTCCACGCCTGAAACAAAAATATGATCGATATGCCAAGATTCCTTCGGAAAATGCAATACAATAAAAAAAATACAATGTCCCTGAAAGCCAAGTTTCCCGCCAACATCGCGATTTGCAGAATAAAGTCGTACCTTCATCGTATTGTATCTCCACGTCTTCAAGTGATCGCCGCTGCTGAGTTCCATTCGCATGAGCCTGTTGTTCGCTATGCCGAGTAATTCATCCTTGTTTTTTCCCGTGAATCTGACGATGAACAGAGATATGCCGTATTCCGGTAACGATTGCCACGCCTTTACGTAATTGAGCTTGGCCTCGATCAGTGGAAGATCCTTGACGTTCGCGTGGGCCTCCAAGATCCTCTGTACAAGCTGCTCAAAAAAAAATAACAGCAAACAATGTATCTTCGAGATAATTTGACTATTATTATAGTATCTTCTATTATTATGGTATCTTCGAGCTTCTCGTGTATGACAGATTTATTTACCTTTCCCTTGAGTTTCTTTGCGAATCTAGGTGCCACGTAGTCCTCGGGGATAATGTCGAGAGAACTTGGATTTATTGCCGGTGCCTGTGCGGGCCTCTGGAGTTGCAAGAACGCCTGGATGCTGTTGACTTCGCTCTCGTACGAGGAATCTGCGAGTGAACGACCCTTGGCAGCGAGTCTGCACGCAGCCATCCATTTTGCGTATTGTTGCTCCTGAATTTTAAAGAAATAAAAAAAAAAATTAAACATGAAAAAACAAAAAAAGCTACAGTGCTTAAAAAAAAAAAAAAATTGACTACTAACGGCATCGCATCTGATCCACATTTCGGTCATTCCATCGGCGCTGGGTACTTCGAGCCTGATGCCATATCTTCCCTGGGCGAGATTAACGTCCGGCGTGACTTCACAGCCCCGAAGATTTATAACGTAAGCCGGTGCCTCGGAACTGTTCGTCTCCTCCCGAGTCTTGTACAGCCTCAGCTGAAGATCACGGCAAGTGAACCAGTAGCGCTTGAAGGCTTTGAGGGTGAAGCGCTTCGGCTTGAAGAAACGGAGATAGTCGCAAAGCTCGGGAACCTGCGTGATGTCGCTGGGTCCGTTGCTGATGTTGGTGCCCTCGAGAGATACCTGAAGATCCGTGAGTGCCGCGTCTATGTCGTCCTCGACCGGCGAGTTGGCGCCGTTCGTCTCGTAACTCGGCTGCGGCACGCTCGCCTGAAGGTTCACTTGTACCTGCAACATCGGAGCAATTGATTTTTTTTTCATTCTCTCCTCAGTCTGCCATCTAGGATGCCGACTCTGTGCCTGGACAAAATATAGTCTTCAATATTGACTTTCGCTTTGAAAAATATAATTTTTCGACCGGAAGCGACGTATTATGGTGTGACGTCACTTCCGTCGAACTACGTGTTTCCCATACCGAGCCACACCTGCCAGTACAATCATAATTTTGTTGATATTTCTTTCACGTAAAAGTGAGTGGTATAAAAATGTATGTGAAAATTCGATAATAAAGCAACTGGTCGGATAGATTTTCATAGCCATCGCCATGCCCCGAGTGTCTGAAAGTCTGTTATCGATCCCTGTTTTGCTCGGACACGCACCTTCTATCCAATATATCCACCCGACGGATACGTTTTATGCACGAAAACTGTGAGACCGAGGTCACCGACGTGGGCCGCGCGTTCGTGGGACGAGAACCATCGTTTTCTCGCGCGCTAGTCTACGAGTGTGTTATGCGAAAGAAAAAAAAAAACGAAAAACGAAACAACAATCGCGGAGGTGGACGATCGCGTAAATACGTTTGAATTCGCTTGCCGATGGTTCGGACGTTTTTGCGTGCCAAACTTGGTGCGCGTGGGGAAAGCTAGTATCGCTGTTTAACGTCGATACGCATCCTACGCGCTCATAACCGAGCCTTATAATTCTATCGTCGTGGGTATATTCGCGTTCCTGCACTCTCAATAAAGAACCTGTTATTCTTGCACGATCCTTGCGTAATTATTGAAATATTGAAATATCGACTGCTACATTCATTCATATTCTCAAGTTTTATATTACATTACTTTTGTTGATTTTCCGTCGTTACATAGTTTAATTTTTATTTTGATCTGTTATTTTTCATTGTACGAATTTTGGACTGCATTTTTTTTTGTTATTCGTCGTTGTATGTTTGAGCACGTTGTCCTTAACCATATAGCACGTTATATTGTGAAATAATTTGGGAAATATTTTTTATTTCGTCTTTCACCGAAATATTTCTACGATTGTTTTCGTATTTGTGCGGGTGTGTATATGAAAATTGGACTGGTGACGTAATCTTTGACATTTTGCTCACATGCTTGAAAAACATTTCAATGTGAGATTCATGAGTGGAATAAAATATATATTTTCAATATTTCAAAACAATATTTTTCAAACCTTGCAAGAATATTTCCATGCTATGTGGGCAGGCTTGCCTCAGGACACGAATGAAACGACTCTATCCTATTCTATTCTATACAATTGAAAATCTTTAATTTCCTCAACGGGAATGGCGATCGGAAACCTATACTGTTTTTAATCGAAGGCGACGAACGGAGTCAAATATTCATTATACCTGAAGAGCAGCGAACATGAGCATCTCTTCCTCGGTGCAGTCGATCTCTTCGGCGAGCAATTGCCACTTGGCCTGCTCGTAAATCATGTTTATCCTCACAGCGTCGGTCTTCGGATTGAGATCGTAGAACGAGTAAAACTTGAATTTGAGCCTGAGGGTGTCGAATTCCCGTATGCCCTGTTCCATTATCGACAGCGACGAATCGAGCCACGCAACGTTCATCCTCGCCCGTTCGATCAGGCTCTTTGGCCTGACGAGCTTCGCACGAACCTCCGGCGATATCGATGTCGGACTCTGTGCAAGTGACTCAGTGAGACCGCCGTTCAGCGCCTCCAGGCTCATCGTGCTGTTGTTCGCGTTGAAGGAGCCCGTGCTGCCGAAACCCGATGAATTGTTGTTTCTCTTCCACGTACCGGTTTGCTAATAATCATCAGAAGTTAAAGAAAAAAACGTTGAAACGATTCATCGAAAAAAATGAAGTAAAAATTGATTAGATCAATCAATTGACCCTTTATAAGTCACACCTCTATCCGCACTCTTCGGCGCTAGCGTAGCAACGCGTGGACTCTATTCTGCGTCCGCTAGTCCCGTTTCGGTACGGCTTCGGGCGGTGTGACTTATAAATGGTTAATTAAGGTAGTCCTTGCGGACAGCCTGAGCCCACGTGAGTTCAGAGCGAATTGAGAGTGGAATTGCGAATACTTCGCGATGAGATAAAAATCTGAAAAAAATCAACCATATGGAAGGTACTGAAAATATTGATTTTGAATAATAATAATTCCAAAATGTTATTAACAAATGAATGAAAAAAAAATTGTTCAACAAATCTTCCGGCAACTTAACTTTTTGTTCGTATAAAAACAATAAGTTAATCTTTTTGAATACGTATGAATTTTTTCAGAACTTTGTCTAATTTTTTAAAATTGTGTTTTTCGTTAATAAAAAAACGTGATTTTCAAAAATTAGATAAAATTCTGAAAAACTTCATACGTATTCAAAAAGATTAACAAATTGTTTTTATATGAACAAAAAGTTAAGTTGCCGGGGAATTTGTTGAACAGTTTTTTTTTTTAATGCATTTGTTAATAATATTTTGGAGTTATTATTATGTAAAATCAATCTTTTCAGCACCTTCCATATGCTTGATTTTTTTCGAATTTTTATCCCATCGAGGAGTGTTCGTAATTCTCTCTCAATTCTCTCTGAACTCATGTGGGCCCAGGCTGTCCGCTAGGACTACCTTAAGAAAAAAAAAAAAGTAAAAATACCTCGGTGTTAACTCAACGATGAATTTATTAAGGGTACAGAATGAGGGAACTCACCGAGACTGGTGAACTGATAGGCGTGCTGTGATTTCTGTTGTTTGGTGTAACGGGTGCACACATGAAGGGACTACTCTGATCCAGACTGCCGGTCGAGCCTCTGGGACTCTGACTCACCGGGATGAATGTGTTAGTGTCCGCGGGCACGGTGTAATGTCCGTTCCTCTGATTCTCGATCTTCTTCTTCGCCGGTAGATCCTTGGGATTGTACTTCAAATTGTTGGGCTCCAGGGGTTTGCAGAAAGACAGTTCTTCGGGGTGTCTTATTCCTGAGGGAATGAAAAATTGAATTAATAATGATTTATAAGAGAACGATGACTTATAGATTGCAGCACGCAATCCAGTGTGTATTGAATGATTTCTCGGGGGTTCTCGCGGGCATTTAGCGATAGACTCTCTTCAATTACGTCATGTAATTGCAGGACGGTCTCGTCGTCGGGCGACCGACGAAAGAATTTGTCGCTACGCCAACTATCGCTCCCTCTAATTGCGTCCACGAGATTTTTTTTTTCGTCCCAACCGACGGAGAGTCCCCGGCGAGTGATGACCCGTCCGATAGCCCTTCCCATGTCGTATACTCGCGAATGGACATACTTCGCCGGAGTACATAACGTGCTGTGGAATTCTACATGTCGGTACGGTCGTTGCGTGTCCCTCTGCCCCTAGCACGCTATACGCTTAGACGTCCTTTAAACACCGAGTAATTATGAAAAAAGCCATTGATTTGACACGCGACGTTATCACGTATGACTTGACGTGAATAAATTTATAGAAAAAATTCCATTGTTTCGGGGTCAGTTTGGCAGACCAAAGTTATTCCATGGGCTAAATTTTCGGATTTTTCAATCTTGGCTCCATTTTAGCTCGTTACAATAGACATTTGTCGCAGCCACTCGCAGCAAGAGTCTGTGCAATTATTATAATAATGATTATACGATAAATAAATATAAATGAAATATTGTCAACTATTGTGAAATTGTTAATTTTTTCTTTCTAGACACATGTGGCATGTGTGGAGGTCGAAAGAGTAAAGGAACAAGAAGAAGTTGAAGATTAGAGCTATTTAGAATACGCAATTTATACGCTACCAGATAGCGTCCATCTTCACTTGTTATACTTATTATTTTCCAGCTCGTTAACCCACTTCGTTGATTAAACAGCGAGAGGCTGTGTCAACCGCGCCTCGTATGCAAGTGTCACGGGTCACGGTACGGGCTACACAATGACCTTCGCGTGATCACTGTGTACGCAATTGCTAATCTTTTCTATTAACTCGTCCGAGTGTTATTACGAATTCAACATTTGCCGAGCTCGCGAGGATTAATGTTAGCCGGTGAGCTCATTGGAATTCTAAACATTATGAACGCGCGAGAGTCATTCCTTAACGCATGAATTAAAACAGAAATGACAAAATTGACAAAATTGACAAAATTGACAAAATTGACAAAATTGACAAAATTGACAAAATTGACAAAATTGACAAAATTGACAAAATTGACAAAATTGACAAAATTGACAAAATTGACAAAATTGACAAAATTGACAAAATTGACAAAATATAAGGCTATTTTATACGTCGAGGATAAATCTTACCCAGCTCTTTGCAGAGATTGATGACGGCATTGAACGTCTTGACGGAAAAGTCGACTCTGCAGTCGAGACAGCGCATGTCGGGCAGCTGGACCCGCAGGGTTTTGTGCATCGGTGTGAAATGAAGAAGCGCGTCGGCGGCAACCCCGTACTGATCGAGGGTACTTCTGGTTCTGGTGAGCCAGCGATTTCTCGCGGGCCACCAAAGCGCGTGATCCGACCAATCCATAGCGATATCTGTAAAATCAAAAAAAAAATTGATTGATTAATTTTACCTTCAATCAATAATGGTCACGGCATTTCGACCCTTCGGCGATCGATGGATCAAAAGTCATTACTTTGTAATCGTTGTTTCACACTACTGAAATTATATTCCCATAGTACGAACCAAAGATCAATGATTTTTCGCCCATCAATCGGCACTATTATAAATTATTTGTGATAAACTTTTCTATCGGTGTCCAACGTAGGAAGTTGAAATGTACATCCCTAATTTGAAAACCGAAGTTGAAACTTGATTTTAACTTAAGTTGAAACTGTATTTGAATTTTATTTTCGGCTTGGAGTTTCAACTTAAACCAGCGATTAAGGTTCGAAGGATCTCTACTCTTTGTTCGTCCGGATGCAAGACGATGGTCCTCTTTCATTTTGTTCCAGGCAAGTGGTGCCGGAATCGTTGCTCCCTCCTCGGCTCATTCAGGATTAATAGGCGGGAAAGCGGAAGCAACGAAAGGAAAGGAAGCCGATGACTCTTTTACGCAGGCGTAAAAGAGTCATCGGATGCTCCTCGAACGGATGCGTAAGAGTTTCGCGTGTACGCAACGTTGACTCTAACGACGATCGTTAACGTTCGAACGTCCGATTACACCGGAGCAACCGTGTCGAGCTTCCTCAAGGAAGTCCCCAACGAGATCCTCGCCCTTTGACGACTCAATTTTCGGAGCAGCTTCACGATCTTTCTTTCCCTTCGCTTGCGTTACATTTTTCTCTCCCGGTTTCCGACGGAGCTCCCTTTTTTCGATTATGCGTGTCGCAGCCGCGGAGGCGTATCCGGGACATGTGTGCGATGTCCTCCTTACAGCAAACTCACGCGCGCATGCCAGGGTGTATGGCGCACATCTATGCCGTCCAGCTCCAGGGATTCGATGTTTCCGTGACCACATCTGTTTCGCTCGGTGATTTAAACGCTTCGATGCTCACTGTGCGCAACCGGTAGGCGTGAGCAAGGAGCCCGGGACACACGGATATTAATGGGATCTGTCTGGTCCGTGCCGCCTCAAAGACGCACAAGGGCTTTACGGCTCATGTATCCAAAAATAAATAAAATTAATGAAAAATAAATAAAAAAATTCAACGAATATTCTTCAACCCATCAGCTACACATAGTCACATATTTTCTCTCGAGTATCTTCTTTGAGATCTAAACTCGACACGAGAGAAAATAATTAACGAACATTTATTAATCCCAAAACGATTTTTTGTTTTTCTATCAGATTCGGTAAAAATTTGTTCGATCAGTTTCTAACTCTAGCCAATGAGAATCGTTCAAAGTGAGCAGCACAATAAGGAGGAAAAAGTAGTAGCAGTAGCATTTTATTCCGTGTACACCCTCTCGGGTCTATACAGATCCCCTCCCTTATACAGTTATTTCCCCTTATTACTAGTGTTTCGTACTATATCTTTCCAACATTTATAATTTATTTATTTATTTATTGATTTATTCACGGGACGAGCCCTTTTACATAAGATAATTCAGATGATATAATATCGTAACAATATGAGATCAAAATTAAATTTCTTTTGTCTTGCACAGTTCACACTTTAGTTTTTCACTGTATATGAATATGTTCTTGGTGTAGATTACTAAACAAGAGAATGAAAATAGTCTTTGAGAATAATTAACAATTAATATCACTTATATGTCACTTATATATAATACTTATTTTACTAGAAATATCCGATGCCGAGTTATATTTAACGACTGAAAACACAAAAATCTCCCAATTCATCCAACATTCACACTCTCAATACATGTTCAAGTATTAAGGAAGAAAAAGTGATTGTACAACGTTCGACGAGTGTCTGTCTGTACGGTATGAATTTAGTCGATATCAGCAAAGTAATCAACTAATCATGAATCGATGAGAGACGATGTACGATAGAGAGGCTCAAGTACATCGGACAGAACTTTTACAATGGTCGTTGCCGCACGGTCTCGGGGGGACGATTCCATAGCGGAGCCTCGGAGGCGGACGGGCTTTCGGTATACGATCCTCCCTCAGTCCGCACGCACTTCCATATGTCTGCGAGCTCATAGCTCGGTACATAACGCAATGTGTACATAACTTCTCGTCTGGCACATAAGCGAGCGAGGTGCGCACGGGTCTCGGGTGCGCGGACCTTACCGCCAGTCCGTACACGCGGTATAGATCATTTTTTGCTGTGCATTCGTCTTCCCCCCCTTTTGTGTTCTTTCCTTCCGTGCGAGCGAACCGTGTCCCAAGACCAGAGCTGGGCAGTATTTTAAATACTTGATGTATTTTAAGTATTTTAAATACATATTTTAAGTACTCAAATACTTTTTTGGTGTTTTAAGTACTTTTCGGGCCTTTAAGAACAAAATACAAAATACTTTCGGTTTGTATATGGAGTAGGGCTAGGGGAGGGCGGGGCAAAATGGCACAGCGGGGCAAAACGGGATAATGAGAGAAAACGCAATTTCCCAATAACTTTTGGATGGTGGCGATGGTGGTGCGTGGGGCAAAACGGGTTTGAAAATCCGGATGTATCGTTGGGCCAAAATGTGGCATCCAAAGATTATTGGAAAATTGGGTTTTGCCCTCACTGTCCCGTTTTGTCCCGCTGTCTTTTTGCCACGGTCTCCCCTATACGGTTTGGCCGGCTAAGCCGACTATGCTACTTAAGGCGGCGAATGGAACATCCATCTGGCCGACCAAACCGACTTAGCCGTCAAAAATCCGTCCATCCTGTCCCATTCTGTCCCACCCCTGTCCCACCCTGTTCCACCCGTCCTACACTGTCTCACACTGTCCCATCCGTCCCAACCGCCCTGTCCGTCCGGTCCGTCCATCCACCCGTATTGATTTTTACAAAGTACTTAAAAAAGTACTTATAAATGTATTTAAAATACAAAAAGTATTTTGTATTTTAAATACTTATAGTATTTTGTATTTTAAATACTTATAGTATTTTGTATTTTAAATACTTATAGTATTTTGTATTTTAAATACTTATAGTATTTTGTATTTTAAATACTTATAGTATTTTGTATTTTATATTTTGAGTACATTCGAGTATTTTGCCCAGCTCTGCCCAAGACACTTCTTGTTCTTTCTTACCCGTTTCCCGTCTTTCGTTCGCTCCTCGGGGGGGAGCAACCCTTGCGACGAGGGTGTCGGGTAGACGAAGGGTTTCTTTTCTCCCTCCCCTGCCGCGTCGCGCCATCTTCTTGCGCGCCTAGACCGCAAACCAGGGAAAACCAGTTGGGTCGCCGTTTGTTCGCGAAGAAACGGGTGCGATCGAGGAAACTGGAGAGTCCGAGGTGTAACGGGAAGGAGGGGGAGACGAACGATGGCTCGGAAACCGACACCGAGACCGCATCCTGTTCTCAAATAAAAACTGCGCGCGAAGTGGGAATATTTTTACAGCTGTCCTGGAACCAACGCGCGATCCAACTTCCGACGAGCTAATTTTTACGACTCCGGACGAACCTCGGTAAACCGTGAGGATGCTGGCGGGGAAACGTGCTGAACCTCCACCCGGATCTGCCGGCGGCCGTTCGGGCCATCGAGCGAGAACATAACACTATACGAGGCTGGACCGTAAAGGGGGTTCTATGGAATGCCTGGTACGATTCTCTAACGCTCCGTTTGCCGCAATTGTAACGACGGGAGGCTCGAGAATTTATTTGAGTTTCATTGATTTATTGAGCTCATGACTTATACGGAATTCCAGCGAATTCGTTTCGTCAGACTGATCGTTAATTGATTAATTGGGTGGATTTATAGACGAGGCCAAGATAGGGAATAAAATTGGATTCTTAAATTTTTTTACATAAAAGTGCCTCATGGCTTTTCGTTACATGTTACAATTACTCGTATAGTGGTATGTAATTATGTAACTTTTGGGAAATTGAACAAAATAAAAAATTAGTGTGAATCGTCGATAGATCGATTCTCCTCAAACGGCAATGAGTGAGCGTGTGAGTGCGCCTGTAGATACCCAGATAGAAAAACGTGCCGTGCGTTCGTCACGCCGTGCCGGCACAATGCCGTCAAGTACGTCCGCATGTGACGATATTGTGACGGCACGGCGTTTTGATACCAAAACCTGCTTGCACAGTTCCAGCTCACTGTGGGGCTTCAGGCCAAGATGGTGGAGCTTCAGGCCAAGCTGGAACTGTCCAAGCAGCTTTTGGTATAAAAATGCCGTGCCGTCACAATATCGTCACATGCGGACGTACATGTCTGCATTGTGCCGGCACGACGTACGTACCCGTGCTAGCACCGAGTAGATCCCGTGCCGTCACATGTCTATTTGGGTATGTATGAGTGTGTGTATATTCGGACTATTTGCCTTGGGTTGTGAGTGATGCGGCACGACTAATAACATAATAGGCCGACGGTTGCCGAAAAGAGATTCGGCAGTTCGACTAGAGATTTCGTGCCTGCGGCACGTTGCTTTGTAAACGAAGATAAGAATTATTAAATTACCATTTTTTCATACAAGAATCAACCTTGGATTTATTTCAAAACTCATCGCTTACATTTGTTAATATTTTAAATATAATTTAATCAAATTCATTTTTTAACCTATAATTTGTTAAAATTTGTTTTTTATCGACTTGACTTTTCGAGAGTTTATTTCGTAGAAGTTGAACCGGATGAGGCCGTGTCGTGTTTACCACAGTGATTTGTTTCCGCTCCGTGTCTCGGTGGATTTCTCGAGTGCGTGGCCTGCTGTTTACGGGATTCCTCGGTGAGACGAAAGTGTCGACGTTCGATGTATTAGACGCGTGCCTTCTCGAGTACTCGAAAGAGAACGGAAGCCAGCTTACACGTGTTTTACGTCGGGCCACACGTATATTTCGCTCCGTATACACGAACGAGCGAGCCGGGCGCCACGAGATCGTCGATACACTCGAGGCTACACCGGAAGTCCTCGAGCTAACGAGCAATGCTTCGATAGCTTATCCCCGCGGTCGCTGTAACCTCTTTTCTTCATCGGAAAAATAATCGTCACGTCAGCGCATAAGTAATTTTTTTTTATTACCGTTCAACTTTTCCATTCAATTAACTTTAATCGTCTCACTCACGAAAATTCAATGCAATTATTTTTTAAATGTTTAAATCGTTGCATTTGAATTTTTTTCCTTTGTCGTGAAATTTATTTCAACGAGAAACGATCCTTACCACATCGGCCCATACATTATTTCTTTGATTACCTTTTTTTAATTTTAATCATCTCGGTAATACAAATTTAATTGAATTCTTAACAAATTTCATGAATCGTTGAAATAATTTGATTCATTTCATTGCCTTGATTCATCGGACCCTCGGAAATGATTTGGCTCGAAGTGAATTTACTTTCGCGCGCGGCAATCGCACGATGAGAAGGGGATAAGGCGCGTGAGAGCGACCATTTAGATTTTGAGCGCGATACGCGAGGCTCGTTTGCATATGCTTTTAGAAGAGTCCCGCGCACAAGTGCGACAAACTCTGTTATTACGTTGAAAATTCCGCCTGCAGTTATAGTTCGGTTAGCGTGCGCCAGTGCGATTCCGTGTGGCGGAATGAGACGAGAGCGTTCGAAGCCACGGGAACCCCGCTGTTTCGCAGCTGCGATCTATAAATACCGTAATTGCGAGGAGTTTTGGAGACCCTCGGTTTTCAAACGCTCGCCGCACGAGAGCCTCTACCGACTTGCCTCTCGCTCGATCGTGTGCAATTCAAATTACGCAAACTCTCTCGGTAATTCGCACCGGAGAGGAGTCTGCGAACGATTTATTATAACCGGGACACAGAACGGTTTAAAGTATTCCACGCGTGACAACTATAATCGTGCGTTGCATGCGTTCAAAGACGGCACGCTGACATACTAGCCGCAAATAGTTGCCGTTCGATTATTACATATCGTATTCTACGTCGCGCGCAGAGCGCGCACCATCGACTGTTTTACCGACAGGATTTCCGTTTCAACTTTCTCGGGAGGGAGGAAAAATAGATAGAAATTGTTTATAAAAATTATTTCACTTCGGTTACGTTCACTGGATCTTTACGACGACTCGACAGTTTCGATTTCACTACAATTAAACATACACATATTTATTTAACAATTTTTTATCAATCAGAATTTTTTAATTTAAAAAAAATATGTTTCAAGATATTTTAAGTTTGTTGTTCCAGGGTTTTAAATTTACCCGGAGCCCGCGAGTAGAAACGCCTTGGGATTCCTCGATAATTCACGCTGATTCGACTTCTTCCTTTAAAAAGCTTTATTTCACAACGATAAATAATCTCGCCGAAGATATCTAGGCAGCCGAGTTCCAAAAAAAAAAAACGTTTCTGACGGCTTTTCCCGAAAGCCGTAAACACAGGCTCGCGCAAGAGACGGTGGTTTGTTTATGCCTCAGTTAGACGGGAAGCCGACAGGACGGATTCCCGGATCCGGTTGACGCGCGTGCACAGCCCGAAAGATCCCTACGAATTTTTAGTAGGGTATAAATACCTCGTTTACACGCGTGTACGTTCCGCTTTCTGGTTTCTGCCTTTCCACGTAAACCGGCTCGTAAGGCCAGAACCCTGGCACGTGCTTTTTTCACCCCTTTCGAGTGCCCCATCACGTATAAACGGTTCGGACGACTATCGTGTTCCCCCCCGATGCCGCAGTATGCTCAGTGAAGGAGGCATACAAGAAATGTGATGAAAGAACAAAACTTACAGGGGGCTTAATGTTCTCCAGGCACGTGGCCCGGAAACAACCTCTATCGCGATCTTAGGGTGGAGATTCGACCCGACCCGACGGGAACGACTAACTTTGGAATATAATATAACATGCGCGTAATGACAATGACGCTAATAATAATAGCGACGATGAAAGAAAAGGGTTGCTGTGCGGGGATGACTGGGGACGCAGCATGCGCGGGGCTGATGTGCGCAAACATGGAAAAGATTTTTTAAAAAGCTCACAATAAACGCGTGCTGAACCTCCCGTGGGGTAAACACTCGTCGCGCTTTTTTTTATTTTTTTTTACCGCATTGTGCGCTATGTGAGCGATGGAAAAGAAAACAAACAAAAAAGATCGATCGGGGGCTGTTTTGTCTTTACTGGTTTGTTTCCTCGAGAAAGTGACACGCAAAATTGTATTCGAAACACGGTAGTTTGCACCGGTTTGTTTGTGCAGGAAATAGGAAACAAGAAAGATATCTTCGCATGTCTTTGCATCTTGGGTGAAAACCGGAAAAGGAAACAGTCGAGTAAATGTATATTAAAATAAAAAGTGAAAGTTACAGTATATGAAATATGTGTTGGCTAAAAATGACTGAGTCCGAAATAGCGCAGGAAGGCGAGTTTTGGTGAAGTATCGAGTGTTGTGCGAAACTTTCGTGGGTCAACGAAATTCTACTGTACACGTGGATACATGGAGACGAGTGCTAGTCGTGTAAACACAAATCAAGCTGGAGAGTCGGAAAAGAAATTTGTTCTTTAGTTCAGCCGAGGCGAAAGAGAGTCGAGGGAAAGAATTCAGTTTTTTCCACTATAACCTCCCCTAGTTGTTACGGACTGGCATGGCTCTTCGGCATTGTTGCAGCACCCTCGTGGCTTCGCGAAGTCGTTCACAAAGCCGCGAAGAGTGCACGCGCCCAAAGAGGAAAAAATAAAATAAATTTAAAAAAATGAGGGGCTGCTGCGGTACGCAGGCTCTGTAAGGGATAAAGCATATGCTCTCGCGCTATGCCTATATTCACGGACAATTAAGGCGTGCGAAATTGCCAACCGCACCACGAAGTACGAAATCAAAGGGAAATTTCAAAAATTATTTACAGCTATACCTATAATACACTACACGCAGGTAGGTAAAAAGTCGTGTTTGCCGAAGGGCTCTGCGGTGAATAGGTTTAACGAGCCGAGAGTCACCCTCCTTGAAAGTCGGTCCTATTACCTTTCATTTGTTTTTTTTTTTTTTTTTTTTAGAAGTGCATCCATAAATATTTTACAAATAAGTGAGGGTAAATTGTGCTTTTTGGGAAAAATTTGCAGCTAAAGAGAATCCCGGGGTGTCCAGTAAAGGCTCAAAAAGACTGAATTTTAGGTCCATTTTTTTCATCCATATAGGCACAATTTTTTTTAATTCTTGCAATCAATAAATGAAAAATAAATACATTTTTTTTTAACGGGACGAGTTTAAAACTGGTCCTAGTAAAATATGCAGGCGCCACGGTGCTGTAAATTTTTTTAAAATACAGGTCGTGTCCTCACCCACGCAATAATCGTGCCGCTCGAGCGGTAAAGGTGTACGCGACGCGTTAATGAATATTTTTTCGCCCGATGTGAACCCACGCTGGTGCGTGACGTCGGGACGTTCTCGAGCAAGACACTTCGCTGCCGTGCGCCATTGCCGTAACGGCGTAGAATCACGCACGAGCTATGTAGCGACATCGTCTTCACGCATGCGCGTACACACGTGGACGATTTTACCTGTATGGACTTCCTTCGCACGAATGAATGAATATGTATGT
Source organism: Exephanes ischioxanthus (assembly GCA_958510785.1). NCBI lineage: Eukaryota > Metazoa > Arthropoda > Insecta > Hymenoptera > Ichneumonidae > Exephanes > Exephanes ischioxanthus. The sequence goes on from OY294024.1 coordinate 7,062,570, forward strand.
TGAATTTAATTATCGAGTCAAGGCCGTAACTGTTTCCGTTGCGACGGTGGTACTCGAGCTCGAAACCCTTTTTTTTATGTTACAAACTCTACGTCCCAGCTTTCGCTATGATGGACACTGAGGCAAATCATTTAGCTGGTCTGTTACAGCGCCGAGAAGGTAGGCAAAGTCACACGCGTTTTGCACGAGACATGTGCAACAGGTGGCTACAGTCTTGCTATGAACACTATAATTATAGCATAATATTATGCTTGTCTACGATAGAAGTCGAGGAAAAATGTTCGATAAATGAGGAAATGTTATCGTCGCTCATTCACACACTTGTAACGAGATAATTGATACAGACAACCGTTCAGCGTGGTTAGATACTGTTGCTCACACTTTTTTCCCTCAAATTGCCGACTCCGGTGTTTACTTTTGAAAAGGTTAAATATTATTCATTTCAAGGTTCAAGGTTGAGTATTATTTATTTCAATTTTTTTTTCAGTAGTTTTTTTTTTTGCTGATATTAAAATCTTACAAATTTGTAGTGTACGAAGTGAAAATAGGATTGGGAAAGGAAGTCCGCGCCGGGCTGGAGTGGGTCGCAGTGTAAGAGGCGAAGGACGACGACTGCTTGTGCGATAATATGCTTTCAAATTCTATCGAGAGAGTGTAGTCGCGCCGGAGAGCTCCGGCGGTGATTTCAGAGTTTCGCATCGAAGCGTATAAAACGTGGGCGAAAATTTAATGTATAACATTAACTTAGGCGACCGTGTCGAAGAGTTGGTGTGATTTAGGTCAAGCCGAAACACTCCCTTCGACGTCAGTTCACGTTCCGTCGGAGGAAAAATCGATAGGAGAGATTACGGAATAGTGCGAAGGAAGCGCATCGTTAAATAATTTTTTTAAATAAATTTCGATCTAATCTTAACGATTGTTTGTCAATAATATTTCAAAGCAATTCATAATTTTTCATACATTTTTTTACCTAATTTCATGAATTAATAACTTAACATGATTTTTACAGTAATCAATGATCATTTATTATATGAATTTTATGAAATTAATTGAAGTTATCCGTTCGACCGGAAGAGATATTTCCAACGAGTCCGTGAAGACATGGCCAGCATGGAAGTACTATGATCCATCGGAGTCGATCGTGACAACCTATGCCAGTGGATGGCCACGTTCAAACGGAGCCATATCGATTCCGTTGGCCATTTACGTACGGCACATGCGGGCATCATCAACGAATCAAAGTCATTCGATTGTTCAACTCCATATACGTAGGTACCATGTACCAAGCTCCGATGACCGTCGCCTAAACGATAGGAATTAACTCATTGCCCCGAATCGTCCCTCTAATTACGCACTGATTTACAGCGTCCCAGATGATCTGTCCGAGTTGTGTGAACTCGGACAATCTCCTACGATACTAAACTGCCCCTATCTTATGAGATTATTAATATTTTTTAAATCTTTTCTTTTCAACTTTATACAGTAAATTTCTCATTATTTAACCATAAAAAAAAATTCAACAGTTACCCGTCGTTGACTTATTCACCCACCATCATTTACCAATCGCATCCCTAGCTACTGACCATCCATCCCGAATTTCATTACACATGCTATGAGAACCGATTTTCTGAAATTATAGCATACGGAATGGACATTGAGTTCTTGTACGTTCGTCTTTAGCTGATTTCATCCACGAGTTACGATTTAAGGAGGAGGGGGCTCGTTCTGAGAGGCGCGTTCAACCATCCGACGTGCTCGATGTTCCGCACGACGCGACACACGTCGAAGCGAGAATGTCGTCGACATCGAGGTCCGATACACGAGAACACGAAGTGTCTCTTCGACGACGCCTACGCGCGGAGATCCACGAAAGGTTGCAGGAAGTCCCTTTACATAATCCTCGTGCAGTAACGGGCGTACCTTCGACACGCAACGTCGGAGTGACACTTTCCTCGAGTTTAATCCTCGAACAGCGGTATCTGTCCTTCCGCGCTGCTCGTCCTTCCCAGCGCGAACAGGGAAATAAAAATGCTCGTTTCACGAAAGAACGAGGGAGATACAACCCGAACGTCCGCGCTATAAACCTCGAAGGATTGTGTAATTTATCTGACTATGTCCGAGTACGTGACTAGAAGTTCAATATTATTATTGGTAACGTAAAAATGTTCATCTCTCCCATTAATATTGGCTCGAGTCATCGATTAATAATGCCCAGCTTGGCTTCACAGAATTCTCCCATTTGGTCCCCACAGGACCAAATTCATATTAATTCGATCAAAACCATCGACCAAAAATTCTTGCGCTTTGTAGGGGAGAGCGGGGCAAAATGGCACACCGGGGCAAAACGGGATGATGGGACAAAACGCAATTCTCCAATAACTTTGAGATGGTGGTGATGGTGGTACGAGGGGCAAAACGGGTTTAAAAATCCGGATGTATCGTTGGGACAAAATGGGACATCCAAAAATGATTGGAAAATTGCGTTTTGCCCTCACAGTCCCGTTTTGCCCCGCTATGTCATTTTGCCCCGGTCTCCCCTATCCTTCCGGTTGAATCGATCCATAGACATAACTATTCACTACTACACGTCCATCCTAGCCCAACTAAATCTCCGCAGCATCGAATCTCGCCATAATTAAGCAGACATCAAGCTCTTCTTCAGTGATTAGTTCACCCCACATACTCACCACTATACTATACTTCCGGTGCACCGTGCATACTACTTGCATTTTTAGTATATTCTGTATAAAGGGTTCGACCTGAGTATTGTATAAATAAAAATATATAAATATATTATATTGCCTTAGATAATTTTATCGGCCCGTTAGACAAGCGACGGTTTGCAAAAAATTACATCTTCTAATGATTTCATTGCAGTAAGGTTGCAAACTTCCGTATCATCCAATCGAGAACCTTTCGAACTGACAATAGACTCGTTATACATCCATCGATAGATCGATCACGGGTCTCGGACGAATGTCAATAACTTTTCGATTTTGGGAACAGCCGAGATGTTATTTTTCGAAAAATCACCAGAGTCATCAATCATCCCCTATTCTACATATGTCCGGATATGTATATGTGTCTATGAAAGGAAAACGATGATGGGCCGTTCGATCGTTGCCTCCGATAGCTGCTGGCCTTTCGCAAAGGGGAAAATCCTTACAAGCCCGAGGTCGCCTGTTCCAATTTTTTTCGACGTCCCCCGTACCTTGGCTCGTGACCCCATTATACTCGAAGCAATTAGGGTAGGTCCTGCGCCCCGCTGCGGACGCGCGACGAGGGTGAGTGCGCTAAAAGGGCGACCCCGTTTGTGTCCGGCTTTCCATCCGACCCGCATCCCCTGCAGGAAACACCTCGTTGACATCCTCCATCACCGGTTATTATTTTTCCACGACCCTCTTCCTCGCTGACTCGATCCTAGGCCTCTTTTGTATTTATAAACTTAGTCGCACCCCAAGAACGCGCGAGGAGCGCGAAGATTCACGTGGAACGTGTTATGGTAATTTTTTGAAAGGTAAAGGTCGGATCTGCGCGATCCGCGATGAGAACTTCGGATCGCACATATTATGAGGCAAAAAAAAAAAAAACGTCGAAGCGAGAATCCATAGAGCAGAGGTGGGCGGATCTACGAGTTGTAGAGTCGTGTATAGCATTGACATTTAACGCAATTTAGATGCGGAGGATTAACTGCCTGCAAACTCTTAGTACATGAGAATTACCGCGGTCGGTAACAAAAACTGTAATCAATTTTTCTTCACGAGTTGTAGCGTGTACGGTCAAATGAGAAGTCTCAGGAAAAGCGAACATCGTGTCAACTTTCGATGAAACTTTCCTTTCTACTGTGTACGTTAGTACCGGTGAAAAAAGTTGATTACAGATTCCAGCGATACCGACTGGGCTCGTTCGTTATCGGAGGTTTATTTATTCTTCTACGGCTGTCTCGCAATAAAAATAATGTATGACGTGATAATTGGTTTCGGTGGCAAAAATCGGTGCCGAGATTAATCGGAACAAACCGGGCACGGGTGTCTTCGCCTCCCCCACGAGAAAACTGGGTCGCCGTTGAGGTATTTATAGAGAGTGTCTGGAAAAGGGGAGGCCATAAGACACAGAGAGAGAAAGAGGCTGCCAAGGCGCGGCCGTACGCGATCACGGATATTATTGGATCGTCTTCGTTAATGGCCAGCCCGGTCGTCACGGCCCACGTTGCCCATGTCAGAGATCAACGTCCATGAAACTTGTCTTTTTATAATTTTTTTTTTTTTTTTTTCAAGTACATTAACTCAATATTTTCTATACTTGTATTTCCGTCGCGCGACGAAAAACAATAGGCGTGGAATTCTCGAGGCGTGAAAGGGAGTTTTTCTCGGAGGGTGAGTTTCCCCTTGCAGAACGGTTGCGTTTCTCGGATTTCGCGCTCGTGCGAAAACATCGATTTTTATCCCCCCGTTGAACTTCTTTTTTTTTCTCGCTTCGACGATTCGTCGTTCCGCCTACGAGTCACCGGAGACATCGATTGCGCCCGCGTTTTCACCGCCGAACGAGCGCGAGAGGGAAACTAACGATGTAATTGCTCCGTAGGGTTCCGCGCACAATTGACTGTGTATCGAGATGGGTGGAGCACGAGTGAACCGTGTATTACGAGTGAGCGATAAAAAAAAATGAATAAAAAAATTTGAGATAAAAGAAGAGAAGAATAAAGAGGAAGTGTGCGAGGGGGAGAGAAACCAGAAGAGAGCAATTAGTCGATGCTGCAGCACGGGAAATGCACTCGGCAATAATGAGGCGGTGCCATGCACCAGTAGAGCATACGCCCTGACAATTTCCGGGACGTGGAGTTCCGCGGTGCTAAGTACTTCCCGCTTTATTTGTCTCTTTGAATACTTTTTTTTCCTGGCTTTCTCGTGTGCCTGTCTGACCTCGTCGCTTCATAATGCGACCAAAAACATCAATTATCTCGTTAACACACTGACCCACGAGGACCTCGAATTTCTTTCGCAGCCTCGTCTTCGTCGTTGAATTACTCTGCGGAATGTGAATGTTTTGGGCTTGTTTGCAGTGAAATCGAGACGACAGGATACCAGCGACACGTATGTCGAGTGTAAACTCGTCAAACTTGGAAGCTACACTGATTGTGTGTGTTCTCGTTACTACGCGAGACTCTCGACGCGTTGCGCTCGCTGTCGACGCCTGACAACTCCGAGTATTCTCGGATAATTCATTAACTCTCGAGCGTGTACGACAGCTCACTGCCGCTTGTGTTACGCGGCATTGAGAATATCAATGATAATGTCGTACCGATTTAATCGATGATCGCTGGATGATTGCGTCACCGGTGGCTTCCGCAGCGTCGCCGGACGAGTGTCGGAATTAATTTTCCGAGGAATGCTGTTATGTGAATCAGCTTGAATCAGCTTGGAAAAAAAAAGTGTTTCAAAGCTATAAATGGCTTTTAATCGAGGGTTATGTTGCCGTTGTCAGTAAAACAGGGGGTTACGGGCGAATTTCCGTGGTGCAAGTTGAACATGATTGTCGACGTCGTTGGAATGCGTTCTGTCGTCAGAGGAAATTTCTTTTATCGTTTTCCTTGGAGCGGCAATCGTGCAGGAAGCCGCAACGTCCTGAGGACATCGCGACTGCTTGCCACTCGAGCTTCGCCGTTCCACGGACCTCGTAACGACCCGCCGAACGCTATCGCGGCCGCATCTTTGAGGAAATTCCCGCGTATACCGTTGCGACTTGGATATACATTTTTTGTTTGCGACGTATATACATTTTTTTAAATAAGTTTTTTTGACCGCTATTTTTAAAGATATTAATTATTATGAATAGATTCGATTGAACCGAAACTAGGTCGTAGGGGAAAATTACCATTAAATTGGAAATAAACATTACATCTAGTTAAGTGGTTTCACGTTATTAACTTGTTGGTATGAATCCTTTGACACATACCGACTTTGAGGAAATTCCCGCGTATACCGTTGCGACTTGGATATACATTTTTTGTTTGCGACGTATATACATTTTTTTAAATAAGTTTTTTTTATCGCTACTTTTAAAAATATTAATTATTATAAATAGATTCGATTGAACCGAAACTAGGTCGTAGGGGAAAATTACCATTAAATTGGAAATAAACATTACGTCTAGTTAAGTGGTTTCACGTTGTTAACTTGTTGGTATGAATCCTTTGACACATACCGACTTTGAGGAAATTTCCGCGTATACCGTTGCGACTTGAATATACATTTTTTGTTTGCGACGTATATACATTTTTTTAAATAAGTTTTTTTATCGCTATCTGTAGAGATATTAACTATTATAAATAGATTCGATTGAACCGAAACTAGGTCGTAGGGGAAAATTACCATTAAATTGGAAATAAACATTACATCTAGTTAAGTGGTTTCACGTTATTAACTTGTTGGTATGAATCCTTTGACACATACCGACTTTGAGGGAATTCCCGCGTATACCGTTGCGACTTGAATATACATTTTTTGTTTGCGACGTATATGCATTTTTGCAAATAAGTTTTTTTATCGCTATTTTTAAAGATATTAATTATTATAAATAGATTCGATTGAACCGAAACTAGGTCGTAGGGGAAAATTACCATTAAATTGGAAATAAACATTACGTCTAGTTAAGTGGTTTCACGTTATTAACTTGTTGGTATGAATCCTTTGACACATACCGACTTTGAGGAAATTCCCGCGTATACCGTTGCGACTTGAATATACATTTTTTGTTTGCGACGTATATGCATTTTTTCAAATAAGTTTTTTTATCGCTATTTTTAAAGATATTAATTATTATAAATAGATTCGATTGAACCGAAACTAGGTCGTAGGGGAAAATTACCATTAAATTGGAAATAAACATTACATCTAGTTAAGTGGTTTCACGTTATTAACTTGTTGGTATGAATCCTTCGACACATACCGATCTCGTACAGCCGCACCTCCCACAGCCGATTGGCTCGCTAGAATTATCGTTCCGGAATTCTTAACTGCAACTTACCTGAAAACAAAAAAGAAGTTATGTTAGTTTTCCTCTACTACTGGGACTATTAAATTATATATTATAATAAATAAATTAAAAAATATGTAACAACAACAATAATTATTATTATTATTATACAGAATATAAAACATATTTTTTCAAAGAATATTATCGTTACTTCATTTATATATTTATACCGTGCAGGTCTGAGATAATATCGAACAACATAAGGTTAAATGTTCACATTGCCGGATTTTTTTTTCGATGTCGAGGCACTGTGTTCGTCGTCGTGAGTAAAGTGTTTGTCGCACGGTTGCTTGTTATTGACGTTTCAGCTGATCCGGCGATCCGACATTCGTTACGCGGATACACACTATAGCTACTTGTCTAGACGTCCCCGGCTTGTCCTCCACCGCTCTCCAGCACCCTCGAGTTGAGGACGCTCGATCAAGCCACAAAATTAATGACTCGAAATACTACCACCCTCCGTTCCCGATACACTTGCGGTTCTTACATACTTTATGTACACACATTATGTCCACAGTGTTCGGGGAAAGAAAAAAAAGACTTTGGGCGGGTAAATATGTACACGCCGCTTCCAGCTACGTCTATATCGAACGCTTTGTTTCATCCCCTGTTCCGATGACCTCAGCGATCCGCCAAGACGCTCGGCTAATGCGCCGATCACGCATCGGCGAACGGAAAAGCGATGAAGAAAAGACGCTGCGATCTTTGCCCTACGCGGGTCTCGAGCCTTCGACAGAGATGAATCGTACCGTCCGACTGATATAAATAGCTGGCGGGACGCCACGCCGATTACTTCCGCTACGAAGTTATTGGCAAGGAAACTTCTCGTCTGGGAAAACAAACGGAAGACAGGAACGAAGCCTCCGAGGAATCGCGAAGATCGATGCATTTATGGGAGAAGTTGCAGCATATCGCATCGAGATAAATATATTAGTTCTCGGCTTACGTCACCCGGTGAATTCAGCCACTTTGTTGTTTTTTAAATCTTTTTACGTTTTTTTCCTTTTTTCTCGTCCTTTCACGAGTGCGGTTGCGAAACGTTTATTTTTCGCGGAGACGGCATAAAAATCTATTTACGACTGTCTTCGGGAAAGTGAGCTCATGCGGTCTTTGCCCAATGACAAGGCGATGCGCCAGACTCTCGACGCACTCCCGTAAAGGTTCGAACGACAAAAGTTATCGCCGGCAATGTCAATTCTACTTATTGTTCCTGCAATCTTTTTTTTTCTTCTTTTTATGCTCAGACAGTGTGACACCGTATCAAAGTCTTATATATATGTATTTACTCGAAGAGGAAAAACAGGTTGGGATCAACGCGCTACCACCGAGTTATTTCCAGTGACACGAGTTTCATTCTCGATCTCACTGGTCATGTATATATATATATATATTTATATATGCATCTGGCGGTAATTTTTTTAAGAGTATGGAAGAAAATCCTAGTAAACGGAAAATGCTTGGTGAATTTTGTGTCTATCGATTGTAGCTATGGCTGTATATAGTAATATTTACCGTAGGATGGTATAGCGAAAGGAAAACGAGAACAACAGCGGAGAGGAAGATATTTCTTCGTCGGAATCTTATCGGGCAGCCGCACCGCGCTGCACCCTCGGTGAGCGCGTGTTTGCGAATATCATCAACTTCCGGCGACGTTACGGGGGAGCGAGAAGGAGGATAGAGGAGATGCTTCCTCCTTCCCGCTTCGCCCGTCCTCGATGGGTGCTCACGTCCGGCGGAGAAACTCGCCGTCGCGTCGCCACACGATCATCACTCTTTCCGAGCTCCGTTCGATATTGGCCGGGGAAATTTGTACCGAATTTATCAATGTAATCGGTTCGCAATTAATGCGGGTAGGCAGGATGTTGTGGCTCGGGAGTTGCGCTTATTATATATAATATTGTTATTATTATTAATTAATTTAATAATATTGTAATTTTTACATAAGAATTGAATATATCAAATGTTATTCAATAATAATATATCTTATATTCATATATATATTTTGAAAAACTGTAGATTTGTTTGTTGGTTTGGATATCTATTCCAGCTGAGTTCGCATTTCGGTGAAGCTGACCTCCCTTGGAAATTCGGTTTTCATAGCGTGTGGAATGGATCTCCATATGCTATGAACCATGCGATCCATGCGAGCGGGTGAAGCGCGCGAGCCCACATAACCGCGAGCTCCGTTCGATATTGGCCGGGGAAATTTGTACCGAATTTATCAATGTAATCGGTTTGCAATTAATGCGGGTAGGCAGGATGTTGTGGCTCGGGAGTTGCGCTTATTATATATAATATTGTTATTATTATTAATTTATTTAATAATATTGTAATTTTTACATAAGAATTGAATATATCAAATGTTATTCAATAATAATATATCTTATATTCATATATATATTTTGAAAAACTGTAGATTTGTTTGTTGGTTTGGATATCTATTCCAGCTGAGTTCGCATTTCGGTGAAGCTGACCTCCCTTGGAAATTCGGTTTTCATAGCGTGTGGAATGGATCTCCATATGCTATGAACCATGCGATCCATGCGAGCGGGTGAAGCGCGCGAGCCCACATAACCGCGAGCTCCGTTCGATATTGGCCGGGGAAATTTGTACCGAATTTATCAATGTAATCGGTTCGCAATTAATGCGGGTAGGCAGGATGTTGTGGCTCGGGAGTTGCGCTTATTATATATAATATTGTTATTATTATTAATTTATTTAATAATATTGTAATTTTTAAATAAGAATTGAATATATCAAATGTTATTCAATAATAATATATCTTATATTCATATATATATTTTGAAAAACTGTAGATTTGTTTGTTGGTTTGGATATCTCTTCCAGCTGAGTTCGCATTTCGGTGAAGCTGACCTCCCTTGGAAATTCGGTTTTCATAGCGTGTGGAATGGATCTCCATATGCTATGAACCATGCGATCCATGCGAGCGGGTGAAGCGCGCGAGCCCACATAACCGCTAGTTATATTTAAGTATATATTATTATCGTAATAAAAAAATATCGAATAATTTTACAATTACTAGTTAACGTAACGAGATAAGTGAACTGTATGGGTATTCGATAAAATCGTCGATATACTGTTCGATAGGTTTTTTTTTTGTTCTTTTTTTCGATTTCAGTCAATCGGGAGGCAACGACACAAGTCACGTATGCGAGAGGTATCGTGTATCGTCTTGCACGGTAACGCGACCAGCGAGGGCCGCGATCGTAAATACGCATTAATAAATCTCGGCCAATTAAACAATCCGCGTTCGCATTCAAACGACACGTGGAGGTCGGAGGCCGAATGAATGAACTCCTTTATTCATCGCGGTAGCCACGCGCGCTTCTTGCCGTTCTCGCGTTGCCCACTCCGGCTTATGCGTCCGGCGCAACATACGTAGTACACACACTTGGTGGAACTTGGTACGTAAGTGACATATACCGTGGGCACGGTGCATAGAGCTCTCTCCGTAGCCCTCGGGCGGATTCTCGAGTGGCATCTCAGCTCGAGTAGCCTGACGAGAGAGTGGCATACCGCCCGAGCAACAGAAGGGTTCTACTCTCGGTCTTGGCGTAGTACGTACTCCTCGCCCCTGTCGAGTACAACCGGCTTCTGCGACGCAGCGACTCTTCTACGTAGCCCTGTCACTTAATTTCGCCTTCGCTGATAAAGAACGGAGAAACAAGATTGAAGAAAGAAAAAACAAAAAAAAGGAAACAAGTAGCAAGAATATTTTTTTTACCCACATTTATTGCTTTGTTGTTATGCAGGAAGCTTTCTTCTCGCGATGTCTTTGTACATTTTTTTTTTTAATTGGGTATTAAAAAAATGTTTAATGTCTTATTGAATTTTGAAATTTTTTAATCGGTCTCGTGTCTCATAATGTAAATAGAAAATTTGTATTTGAATAATGTTCCACTAAACCAAGTTACCTAACTGTGTATAAAAATGTGTCTTTTTTATTCAAAAATGTATCGCATTTTAGTAATAAAAATGAGGGAAAGAATGTTCTTTCGAACTTTACAGTGAGGGACTTGAAGGAGTTCTACTTGCATTGTTGTGGTCGCGAACAATGAATGGTCGTCTATCGCTGAATGACGCTCGGGCAAGGGCGTATCAGCACAGCAAGACGAAAATAACCTGCTGCCGGTTTATTAATGTGCTACAACGAAACAGAGCTATTATTGTACTCGTTAGCAGTACGATCGTTTGTTTCTGTCAAAACACTAATTCGCAATAGATAATGTAATGAACGTAGTACAAGCACTCGACGAAGTATGACGCGAAGGAATATCGTGTGGGCGAACCGATCGCGTATCGCCCCGTTATCTTCTCTTTGCCGGGGCGCTTACACCATAAGACATGTAGTCTTTTTACTTTCTCATCACATACCAAGTGTGTAAGAAGAGAAAGTATTATTTTGTTTTCCTATTATTGTTATTATTATTATTATTATTATTATTATTATTATTATTATTATTATTATTATTATTATTATTATTATTATTATTATTATTATTATTATTATTATTATTATTATTATTATTATTATTATTATTATTATTATTATTATTATTATTATTATTATTATTATTATTATTATTATTATTTGTCGGTGTATGTGAGCCAAGAGTTGAATTGGAACGGTCGACAAATGCTGGATACGGAGACCTGTTACTGCATTTATCGTCAAGATTTGCGCGACAGTGTAAGACCCGTGTAGGCTTTGAAAATTGTTATTTACAGCGTTCAATTTTTATGGTGCACACTGTGACAGGACTTTGCGCAACGGAGACCGTTCCAATGCTGTGTAGCTGTTGGATTGCGACCTATGAGAAACGATATGTGAAATGCCGAGCGACAGATTTATCGCGCCACCGCTCGTTTCTTGTTTACAAAAAAAATTGCTTCCATTGTCGGGCATACTGTTACAGTCTAGCGATAGTGGGCAAATAGACTAAACTTGAGCGTGGTAAGGGCCTTCGAAGGTCTTCAAGAATTAGGTTTTTTTTTTTTAACTTATCCATGAATATACATTTATTTTTGATCATACTAATGTATGATAAAAATAAATCGTTCAACGAGCTTCGAAGCTGGTACAGCATAGATGACTTCGAAGACAGTTGTACATATTACGACGCAACGGATTATTCCATTTCGCTCGAATAATTCATCCGTTGCTTTATGCTACAGATAATAATACCGGTGGGACCGCCGTCGACGGCGATGCCGGGACGACGTAGTAAATCCTCAGAGCACCATGAATGGACACGAAGGCGTCGAGTGAATGGAGAGACACGACCGGTCGGATGTATTCGCCTACGCGCGGATATTTTCCCCTCCTGGCTCACACGGATTGAGATCCTGCCCGACGATCGAGAGCCTCCGGGCACTAATACCCTTCGTTCCATGGTTACTGATACCACGGCAAGAAGTTATTTGTTCCATTCGCATAATTCTTTTTTAATTATTAATAAAATAAAAAAATATTCTTAATTAAATTGAATTTAATATTGTATGAAATTAATTGAAAATTAATTTCATACATTTTTTTTTATTGCTGTTGTCACGGCATCGAGAACAAGAAAATTCCGACAAAGCCAAAACTAACAAGACTCGAAAAATATTGACAAATTCTTATCGATTTCGCGAAGCGTTATCCGCATTCCGAGAGCCGCGCGAAGTGCAACGAGTTGATGGGTAAACGGATCCGCAGGTAGCGCACCGCGTCGAACAACGAGATAAAATATTTGTGTGCACCATGCGTACGGCGCAAAAGAGATAATACCGCGTTCAATTAAACGGAATATATATGCCAATCTTCTCCTGCAACGGCAAAGGTCTTTTTTTATTAGCACAATTTACCGTACCGCATATACTTCTGTTTACGAGCATTTATTTAACTTACGAATCGACGACATCTTCTAGTACAAGATGCGTCGCTGTGCCTCAGGAGGAATGACAACTGCATTATGTCCGCGGCGTTGAATCGCGAACGCTACATGTCATTCGACATACACAAGTGTCAATTATGTACATAAAATATATATGTTTTGGAAAATTGTGGATTTGTTTGTTGGTTTGGATGTTTGTCCCCCCTCCCTCGCCCAGCCGAGCACCCCTTTCGGAGAAGCTAAACCTCCCCCCCCCCTCGTTTTTCATAGCATATATAATGGATTTCGAAACTCCAAAATTCCGAAGTTCCATTACATATGGAATGGATTTTCGCGAGCTGTGAATCATGAGATCTAGACGAGCGCACGAACCAATATAACCGCTAGTATATATTCATGCGTACATATATATATCTTCTTACCGATATTTATCTACTCTTCCGAGTTCGCAGATGCATTATTTCGTATTCGCGGCACGACTTGAAACGAATGAAACTTACCGAGGCGGGTGAGATACTCCTCGATCACGATCGTATTTATTTATACAGTATTTATTTAATTTAAGAGAATCAATGACAACTTTGTAGTGCACGATGCGTCGATATGCCTAAACAGGAATAATTACAGTGTACCTGCGGCGTTCAACCGCGAACGTTACAAGTCATCCGACATAAACATGTGTCAATTACATACATATATGCATACGTACATATGTATCTTCTTACCGATATTTATCTACTCTTCCGAGTTCGCAGATGCATTATTTCGTATTCGCGGCACGACTTGAAACGAATGAAACTTACCGAGGCGGGTGAGATACTCCTCGATCGCGATCGTATTTATTTATACAGTATTTATTTAATTTAAGAGAATCAATGACAACTTTGTAGTGCACGATGCGTCGATATGCCTAAACAGGAATAATTACAGTGTACCTGCGGCGTTGAACCGCGAACGTTACAAGTCATCCGACATAAACATGCATGCATATATCAATTGCATACATATATGCATATGTACATATGTACATGTATCAATTGCATACATATATGCATATGTACATACGTACATGTATCAATTGCATACATATATGCATATGCACATATGTACATGTATCAATTACATACATATATGCATACGTACATATGTATCTTCTTACCGATATTTATCTACTCTTCCGAGTTCGCAGATGCGTTATTTCGTATTCGCGGCACGACTTGAAACGAATGAAACTTACCGAGGCGGGTGAGATACTCCTCGATCGCGATCGTATTTATTTATACAGTATTTATTTAATTTAAGAGAATCAATGACAACTTTGTAGTGCACGATGCGTCGATATGCCTCAACAGGAATAATTACAGTGTACCTGCGGCGTTGAACCGCGAACGTTACAAGTCATCCGACATAAACATGTGTCAATTACATACATATATGCATACGTACATATGTATCTTCTTACCGATATTTATCTACTCTTCCGAGTTCGCAGATGCATTATTTCGTATTCGCGGCACGACTTGAAACGAATGAAACTTACCGAGGCGGGTGAGATACTCCTCGATTTCGTATTTATTTATACAGTATTTATTTAATTTAAGAGAATCAATGAGAACTTTGTAGTGCACGATGCGTCGATATGCCTCAACAGGAATGATTAAAGGGTACCTGCGGCGTTGAACCGCGAACGTTACAAGTCATCCGACATAAACATGTGTCAATTACATACATATATGCATACGTACATATGTATCTTCTTACCGATATTTATCTACTCTTCCGAGTTCGCAGATGCGTTATTTCGTATTCGCGGCACGACTTGAAACGAATGAAACTTACCGAGGCGGGTGAGATACTCCTCGATCGCGATCGTATTTATTTATACAGTATTTATTTAATTCAAGAGAATCAATGACAACTTTGTAGTGCACGATGCGTCGATATGCCTAAACAGGAATGATTACAGTGTACCTGCGGCGTTGAACCGCGAACGTTACAAGTCATCCGACATAAACATGCATACATACATCAATTGCATACATATATGCATATGTACATATGTACATGTATCAATTGCATGCATATATGCATATGTACATACGTACATGTATCAATTGCATACATATATGCATATGCACATATGTACATGTATCAATTACATACATATATGCATACGTACATATGTATCTTCTTACCGATATTTATCTACTCTTCCGAGTTCGCAGATGCATTATTTCGTATTCGCGGCACGACTTGAAACGAATGAAACTTACCGAGGCGGGTGAGATACTCCTCGATCGCGATCGTATTTATTTATACAGTATTTATTTAATTTAAGAGAATCAATGACAACTTTGTAGTGCACGATGCGTCGATATGCCTCAACAGGAATAATTACGGTTTACCTGCGGCGTTGAACCGCGAACGTTACAAGTAATCCGACATAAACATGTGTCAATTACATACATATATGCATACGTACATATGTATCTTCTTACCGATATTTATCTACTCTTCCGAGTTCGCAGATGCATTATTTCGTATTCGCGGCACGACTTGAAACGAATGAAACTTACCGAGGCGGGTGAGATACTCCTCGATTGCAATCGGCCGTGGGTGCGAGACGGGGAGGGAGGGTGGAATATATCGGAATGCTGAGATTTCTCGGCACTTTGCCAATTGCATGCATATCGTGCTCGCGACGAAACCGGAGTTGAGGGAGAAACAAGAGAAGAAAGAAGAGGCGTGTGTTTTCGAGAGTGAAATGCGATCTATCGATAGTTTGCTATCACCGGTGCAATATACGGTCTACACGACGATGCACTCAGGGGAATTAAAGCTTCCACGGAAGATCGAAACTTTATTGGCTTGTTCGTCTCTCGGAGGACCTGATGGGGAACAAAACTGCTCGCGTGTCTTTCGCTGTGTGGAACTTGAAAGTATGGAAGAACTCAGCTCAGCGGGGAGTGCCGTGAATGCAGGGACACAATATGTATAGATACGGTACACAACATCGATGGCTTGGGGCCACAGTGTAGTTTTTAATTAGCAGTGCTTGTCTTATCTCGAAGCTGCGAAGATAGTGGGTCGAAATTGACGATGTTCCCAAGTTTCTCACGGTACATTACAAAAAAAATAGAGTTTCATATAAAATGGAGGACTCGACTCCATTTTGCCCCAATCTCCCCCGATCTGCAATCTATACTACAATTCTTATGAGTAGAAGTTGGAGGTTTAATTTTGCGAACGGTGTTTCATTTAGCTCCGTTCGTGAGTAAGAAAGCAGCCGCGAAGTAACTCCAAAAATATCCGAAAACTGGAATGTGAGATATCAAGGAAACGGTGTCACGAACGCGACCTGGGTAATCGTCAGTTTCTTCGTCCTCTCGCCGCAAGGTCGTCTTTGGTTCCCTCGTTCCATTTCGGCTCGGGATAAAATAAATCGCTCACCCACGCTAGCTCATGGCCGTGCAGGTGATATCGGTTGCAAAAGAGGGCCGGCACGATTCTGTAAGGACCGAAATAAAAGTGCTCATCGTTTGTTGGATTTACCGCCGGAGCTCTAAACACCGATACCGTCATAAATACAGAAGGTAAATGTCTACACGGCGGACAGCGTCGTTGCTCGACGGAGTGGGTGTCGTAACGGACGGTCGGTCAGCGTGCCGTTTGGTCCATAATGCCGGTAATGCATCGGCTACCTTCTCGCCCATCTACGGAGAATGACGCTGGTAGCCGTTCGCCTCCTTGCGAGAACGATTCTTCCAAGGCCATTTCGCGCAACCATCGGAACAAGCACGTGCTCTGCTCTCTCGCCTCGAAGTATCAACCTGCCGCTGCTCGAGGCCCGATCGCCGCTTGTATTCAAATCGAATGGAAAGATATGGCCTACACACGATACTGTGTAGGTGAAACTACGCGAGCCTCGCTCAGACTCGTGCCGTAATTTGTTGCGCGACTTTACGAGCCATGAGCGTTTACGCACGGTACAAAAAAAAAACCCTCCTGCATAGTTATTTTTACTATTTTAACACATCATTTCCTGTTCGAAAAAGTTATTTTTTTCAACCGCTAGTGACGTCAAGTACGGCGCTTCCGGTTTAAAAATGATATTTTTCAAACGGAAGTGGCGTCGTAACGGAAATGCGTCATTTGCGGTTTGAACATTTAGTTTTTCCGCCGGGAGTTAAATACGACCCGATAGTTTTAGGAGATAGTTAAATTTTTGACCGAACTTTAATTTTAAATGAACTTAAAATTTTTTCGCTACACTTATTTGGACGTCGTTCGTAACTGGCAAGGAGCAAGCCTGCACGTTGCGACTGAGTGACAAACGCTGACAAGTTGATTCGCTCAATCAAACGTTTTTTTCGTGCGTGATATTTGGCGTCTCGGTCCATGACGAGCGTGTGAAACATTCGAGGGTTTGGAGAGTGACCCTAAACGTAGTTTGCGTACGAGCCACTTTTGCCGGGACAAACTGAGTAATGGGCGATCTCCGACCCTGCCGTTGAAGCGCATCCCTGTAGGATTGTACGCAGAAGAGTGGACGCCTTGTGGGAGTGCGAAAAAGAGTGACGGGCTCTCCGTCGCCGTTGCTGCGACGATACTTTGGACGGAGGCTAGAAGGAGCCGCACTCCTTCTCGGCTCACAGTCTGTTGGTCCCACGAAGAAGCGCATCAGTGCACCCGGAGAACGGGTCAACGATTTCGCTCCCAGGAAAGGTCAGTTACCCGACGGCTTGGACGACAAAGTCGAGTGTCTCGTTGCGAGACCGCGCTGTACACTAAACTGCATCATCGCTTTCGGGATGCAAACGACTGCTGACATTCGCGAATGTTTGCTATTTTTTTGCGATGCGATGAAACTTAATGCTATTTTTTTCCAAATCATTTTAATCCCTTTTGCTCATCTAGTCCTTTCCTCGTGGTAATAACGATTCGGGAATCAATATTATCGTGATGCGAAGGTTAGAAAAAATTTCGAAAAAAAAAAAAAAACAAAATCTAATATTTTCTTCACGATTTGGTCATCGATAAACGGTGCTGAAAAAACTGTGCTCCGAACGTTCTAGCGACGATCGCAAGATGAATATTAATGCGCAGCACGTGAGACACACATTGTGATCTGACCCTGTTATCTTCTGCAATTATGAAATTTCTTTTGTTCCGAAGGCTTTCCGGAGATGAGCAAAGTGCTATTTTCCTTGGTCGAGGCTTCGTCAAAAGCTTTGTACGTAAAACTCGGTGATGTTCTTGACGGAGCCTACAGAAAGAGGAGAACGGCAACGTCAGAGAAGCGAGAAGTGAGGAAGAGAGACTTTGTCGCTGACGTCACGGTCTATGTTTAAACTCGGCTCGAAACGGCCCACACTGCGAAACGAGCCTCAGCTTCTGTGGCGCTTTCTCGCTTTCTCTGCAGTCCGGACGGTGAGACAAGAGAGGACGCGAACAGCAGTGTGAAAAAGACGAGGAACGGTAGATTATTATACCAGAACGAGGACATAAGGGTACATTCACAATAAAAATAATGAAGTAATAATAAAAAATTTTAAAAACTAAATTTAACCTCGTGAATAATAAAAAAAATCGTGCCTTTGATATGTATTGCAACGTCGCGGTTTAAAAAGACATTAATTTTATCATTTATTTTATTTGCACAGATAAAATAAAAGTAATATAAATCCGTGGCAAAAATTAGCGAAAGACGAGATAAAAAATTAACGTGTCACGTCCGCTCTAGCAATTTTTGAGTTTCTCTCATTCTTTTTAGTCCCATTGTGGATACAGCCTAAAAACTTATACATGCGAGATCGTTGGCGTAAATGTGCGTGAGATCAGAAGCGGATGCCGGTGCACCGGGCTGGTTATACCGGGAGGCTCAGCACAATGTACCATTGTCTCATTATTTCTCTCTTTATTCGACTTCCTCGCTTTTGCTCACTCCTCCGTTTCTGCTGATTCTTCTCCCTGCTTTCAACGCTTTTATTCGCTACGCCGGTTGTACAAGCCCCCGTATGCAAAGCGTGTAAACTGCATAATACAGTAATGCACTATTCACAATGTGCTTTGCAAAAAAAAAAAAAAAAAAGAAGAAAAAGTAGGAATACGCGGATGTGACGAGCAGGAAATCAAGCGGGGAAATCGCGTGACTATTCGCTCGCGTATCCTGCCGCTATCGTACGATGATGCGCGTGAATCATGCCAAATTGTAACGTGTCATACTCCAAGCACTCCAACACGGATTATACGCAGTAACGATATAAAGAATAGAACGGATCATATTTAAGACTACGCGAAAGCGCTTTCTGCCCGCCTAGCCCGGGCTTGGTCGGTATAAAAAAAAAAAACTGTAACCAACCTTTTTCACGGTTCGTGGCACAAACGCTCGAAAGAAAAGTCTCCTTGGAAGCATTTGTCTCCTGAGCTTCCGGTGAAACCGTTCTTTCGACCGGAAACAGCAGCGCCCGTGAAAAAAATTGATTACAGGTTTTGTTACCGACCGTGGTAATTCCCGTGCTCTTTAATTGAAAGCGTCGACTGCAATTTCCCTGGCGTCACATTTCGAACTGTAGACTTCGTCGTATAATTTCCCACCTAATTGGCCAGACATGTGAATGATACGTTCCGCTTTCCAATTAGCTCGAAAATTGCGAAATTTTCAATAAACGAATAACCCTACCGCTCTGTCTCTCCCCTGGGAGAGTGCAAGAGGCAATCTCTCAGTGCGAGCCTTACGTCACCGAGATACTAAACGGAAAGCCATGAAACTCCGAGCCGCCGGGGTAATTACGAATCGATGAGATAATTATCGTTCCACTGCGTATGTCATATCAGCGCGAAATTATCTCATCGTTTATATATGCATCCGGAATGCTGTACATAAAGAAACGATCGTAGAAACTTCAGGGTATATAATCGCAACTCAGCATATGGGCAGGATAATTTCAGTCGCGCATATAACTCCACCATCATTTTCACGTAATGGCCATCGTACCGGTATCGAGTATATCCGCAGAGAGAGTACGAACAGTATAAACAGTATCGGCAATATTACTTCGCTTTATCGGGCAGAGTGATAAAATAACTATCGAGCGGAACGACGCAGAGTCTTCCGTTTGAAAAAACGCTCACAGATACGCATAGATACAAAAAAATCCTCTACCATAAAACCAAATGGATTTGCGTACTTAAAGACTGTAGATAAGTTCTGCGGAAATGTTTTGTTCGTTTTTTTTTTACGCTGTTTACTAAACGTGTCTAATTTTTCCTATCGCTGAGCTGAATCCGAGCTCGTTCCGGTGACGAGGATATGCCGGGTATGAGGAGAAATGTGAGTAAAACTATATAGAAAACGAGAACGAACAGAGCAAGCACAGATCCATAGTGTATTACCGGGAGACTCGTTTAATGCTGTCCGACGACGGCGCGTTCTAGTTTTTGCTGCTAGTAGTTTCCGTCGAGTTATAGTTAGTATATAAACCCCGGATTACTCCGGGGTTTATAGTGTGCCCGCATAAACGTGCATTTATATCGATAATTCGCTCCAATTATACGATCGACGTACTCGGACAGTTTATATTCACTCGTGAGTTAGACTTTGTGCGTCCGTATAATGTTGCCTTTGGTTTAACATAGTGTATCGCGTGACCTGATCGGGGAAAAATAAAATAAAAAATAAACTTAATACGTTTTTGCTGTGCGCGTAGAGTGATCGAGTAAACGAGTAAATCAGTGCCAATGTAGAAGAGCGATGGTTTGCCATGCGTGCGCGCGCATCTAGCGCGTCCGGATGCGCATGCGCGGTCTGACAGTAAAACGCTGACTCCAGTCAATTACCAGTGCGTCTCATCGCGTTACGAAATTCGCAAACGAGAACGGGCTGTCCGCCGATGAGATCGGATGAGCACAAAAAAAAATAGCGAAAACGGCATTTGTGATTACAGCCGACTGTCCAGCGTGCACTGGATTACAGGGCTCTTGGGAGCCAATCGCTCCGTCGTTTATCGTACCGCTGGCCGGTGGGAACGACTTATGGGATGTCGCTGATTATTTAATAAAATCACAAGTACCCACTGCCCAATGGACTTTTCGCGCGCATATGTGTTTTGAGCTCTATACCGCCACTAACGGATTTATGTCGCACCCGTCCGTACACAGAAGCCTGTGACATTCATTACACATGACCTTATAGTATGTATTACATACAATTCGAGATACAGCGATCGACGACGCAAAGGGTCGGTCGAATGAACGATTCGCCGTCCGAAAAATAAATTAAACCAATTGAACAAGTCTCTCGAGTGTCTTATCATTTTTACACGCCATCTTTCAACACTTATCATTTAATATCTGATAAATTTGATCTAAAAAAAGATGACGCGTTAAACGAACACATATGGCAAATTACCCTGTAAGAGAAAATGGTAAATTGAATGTACCTGACTGCAAGTTTTTATGCAAAAATTGATATATTCATTTAAGGTAGTCCTAGCGGACAGCCTGAGCCCACATGAGTTCAGAGAGAATTGAGAGAGAATTGCGAACACTTCTCGATGGGATAAAAATTCGAAAAAAATCAAGCATATGGAAGGTGCTGAAAAGATTGATTTTACATAATAATAACTCCAAAATATTATTAACAAATGCATAAAAAAAAATTGTTCAACAAATTCCCCGGCAACTTAACTTTTTGTTCATATAAAAACAATAAGTTAATCTTTTTGAATACGTATGAATTTTTTCAGAATTTTATCTAATTTTTGAAAATCACGTTTTTTTATTAACTAAAAACGCAATTTTCAAAAATTAGACAAAATTCTGAAAAAATTCATACGTATTCAAAAAGATTAACTTATTGTTTTTATATAAACAAAAAGTTAAGTTGCCGGAAGATTTGTTGAACAATTTTTTTTTCATTCATTTGTTAATAACATTTTGGAATTATTATTATGCAAAATCAATCTTTTCAGTACCTTCCATATGGTTGATTTTTTTCAGATTTTTATCTCATCGCGAAGTATTCGCAATTCCACTCTCAATTCGCTCTGAACTCACGTGGGCTCAGGCTGTCCGCAAGGACTACCTTAACGTAAATATAATGTAAAATTGTGATGAAATATTGGTATACTTTTTCCATCATGCTAATGGATTGAACGAAAGTCTTCAATTCGTAGGAGGGAATGATTAAAAAATTCTGCTCCGAAGCCGCCGGTGCGCACAGTGGGATTTAAAAATAAAGATACGAATGGTGAAAGTTGTCTTTATATAGTCATGCGAGCCCGAGTCGTTTATATAGTTTGTCAAGATGCGAGGAGCACAGGTTCTCCACATAGTGCACGAGGTTCTATGTATGACGTTCTCTCCCAGCTGCTCAAGAGAGACTCTCGTCGACGGGTTGCTTGTAGGTACGTGACACGGAAGCCCGCGTGAATTGAAAACAACTCGACTTTTCTACCCACGCCCATATATATAATAACGATTCGCGTTCCACCGGTCGTACGCACCCCGCGCCATCGAGCAGTGGGCCGCGCCAAGCCCATAAACGGATTCCGCTTAATTCAAACCTTTTATTAGATATGATTAATAGATCCCTCATACTCCGGGTTATAACGAAACTCACAGGCAGGTGATTTTGTAACTGTTCGATTATCGTACGCGCTTACCGGTGAACGCGAATGTAAACTATCAATTATATATTTGAGGGGAAAACTCGCTTTTGTCACAAATTAACCGAGAAATTTATGCACCTCTGCAAATTAAGCTTGAAAATTAATTATGCAGTCATGAAATTACGAAATTACGAAATTATTCAATGATTCAATTATGAAATGAGTCCCAAATTCCGGAATACATTTCATTAAATATATTTCATTTTCTTGGTGGATAAATTATTGGAGTGCATGGTTTTAACGAGACTAAGTTAGTACCCGTGTTAAATATCGCGTGAAATTACTCGGGACGTGTCGTTGGGGCTGATGGTATTGAAAATTTGTGTTCCGCTTCTCATTATCATCATCCTCATCATCCTCATCATCGTCAACCCCGTCGCGTATGGATCAGCGCGACTCGGCCGGCGGTGTGTCGCTTTCAATATTATCCCCGGATTACCGCGGTAATGGAGTTAACGTCGCATGCTCACACGCGTCAGTGAGCCCCCATTAAGCTTAATCGATCCGGACGTAATGAGATAGCTAGACCGAGTGAGCGCAGGGGGGAATCGCATCGTCATCGACGTCGTCGTCACAGTCGCCCGATCGACCGGCTTGAGAGCACCTGCCGCGACGTATCGATTATCGATCGGCTATTGAATGCTCACTTTACTCAGGTTTATTAATGCTAATCCTGTCTGTGATTTCTACATATGCAAAACATCGTGAATATGTTAAATCTCTTCCATGATAAATGTGATTGCCGTTTTGACCATTTCTACTTTTACTTATCTTATCAATCACAAATAGGAAGAAAAAAAAATGAACGGGTTTGGGACGAATATCAAATACAGATGCAGCTGGGGCTGATCCATGAATGATACGATCCACACTTGGCGCGACTATTGCATTTTATCATAAATCGAATCTTTCATGAATTTGCAAAGCCGATGTGGCATTAATCCAACGATATCACTGAGTAGAAACAAAAAAACATTATTTTCGTAAGATTATGTGCTTTATTGAGTATTGATTGAGTATTTTATGGGACAGAAAGGTAACGACGTCTTTCCATATAAAAATTTACCTCGAGAATTGTCTCGAAATAAAACAGAGGTCGATCCACGATCTTCAGACTTGAAACGTCGTCTGTGTATGTCCTTAGGATAGTTCGGGACGCTCGCAGTGCGGTGGGAAAAATCCTCGTGCCGTCGGAGAAATTTGTACCTGCGATTTCATCGCAAGGAATAGCCCTTCTCAGGAACGGTTTTGTACCGTCATCTCTACCTGTCGTAAAAGCCGGACGACCGAGACGTGGGACACGCTCGAGGAGCAGCGAAAAACCAAGACGCAATCGCACAATCGCTTCTGGACTCTAATAGACCGACGATAAACGAAGCTCGTCGGTCTTCTCGTCACACACCGATCCACCGGTGAAGGAACTTCGCTCTGAAGAGCTGCTCGGTCACGCAAATTTACAAGGGGCCTGTGAAAACGAGAAATCGGGCCCGCCGGGTCAAAACTACTAACGGAGACGATGAAATTTTTTTTTTTTTAAAGGAAGTCACATTTTTGGCGTAAAAATTCACCCTGTTAGAGAAATATATAAGTATATATATTTTTTAAATATATTTTTAAAGCATTGATTATGACCCACTCTGATGTATGGATCGGGCCATATTCACCACTTTCACCCTATCTATGTATATATACATATACATAGATCTATATATATATACACTAGCGGGTTATTGTGGCTCGCGCGCTTCGCGCGCTCGCACCCATTTCTGGACGAAAACCCTTATTATTCCAAATACTTCAAAAGACGGGTTCAATACTTGGATGGGTGACCGCGGTCACCCATCCAAGTATTGAACCCGTCTGGATGGACTTAAGCCCTTATTATTCCAAGTCCCCCCCCCCTCGATTCTTGACACGGCGGCGACGGCGGCGACGGCGGCGAAATCTTTTTATATTATAGAGAGATATACATAGATAGGGTGAAAGTGGTGAATATGGCCCGATCCATACATCAGAGTGGGTCATAATCAATGCTTTAAAAATATATTTAAAAAATATGTATGTATAATACTACATATATAGAGCTGCGTTTCTTAACCTGGGGTCCATGGACCCCAAAATACACGAGGAACCCCCTGTGGACCCCCAAGGTTAAGAACCACTGATATAGGGGCTATTAGCTTTCTAGCAAAGCAGTGCGTAGATTACTTTACGGGAACAATTTCCCTCAATAATCCCTCAACATCCGACAACTTCTGATCTCCCCAGGCAACATCGGCTTTGATTGTCATTCGACGACCGGTAAAAAAAAAGAATAATAAATTCGTCCAATCACGCGATCGGCATGTACGAGCCCAAATTTAGTGTTTGTTCCTCATCGGGAGATTTAATGGGAGATGCCTCGCCGCAGCGTTCCATTCACCCCGCTCGGCGATGCATCGCGTGTGTAAGGGTACTCGGAATCGGCGTGTCCGGCTCGCTGAGAACCGATGCTTCGAGCCTTAACTCTTTCGCCGCAGTGATCTCCGTGTAAATTTCCGAGTATGTTAAATAAAACGAACAGAGAACGGCGAGGGTTTCTCAGCATGAGCGCGAGTTATCGGGAATGGTTCTCCGCGCGCCATGCGTCCGCCGAAGGGTTCGTCGTGGCAGTCGTAGCTGCGCTCTGTAACTACACAGAGCCGGTCGGAGCCGTGATCGATAAGGGACGCGGGCGGATCGACTCTAATTTTAACTCGGTAGATTACAAGAGCGCCGGCTGGCCGGACGAGAACTCTAGAGCGAAAGAGAACCAACGAGGATCACGAAACTCACCAGGTACGC
The DNA here is from genome assembly GCA_958510785.1 of Exephanes ischioxanthus. NCBI lineage: Eukaryota > Metazoa > Arthropoda > Insecta > Hymenoptera > Ichneumonidae > Exephanes > Exephanes ischioxanthus. Next base: position 7,087,996 of record OY294024.1, read on the forward strand.
AGATGGGTGTATTTTTGGATATTCCTCGATGCAGCCCCCGCCGGTCCTGCTTCTGCATGGTCTTGCATCGCGCGTCGGCGATGAATAAAGCAGAACCGTTTCGTTCGAACTCAACGCCCACCGAGTCTTGCTCGTGGAGATAAAATTGGAGCGTGACATGCACTGATTGAACGCGGACGCAACATGGACGAATGATCGGCGAGACTGAACATGGCGTCCAGTAAAAAGTCTGCACGAAATTTAAGGACATTCAAGGACAATTTCCGGGTTGTGTTGGGACATTTATAAAAAATGAAAACATGCATATCGCGCGCGACGTACGAAATAACATTTAGTTCGATAACCGCTTTCGTTTACGTTTGAATGGGTTCAGAAACCAAAACGACTCACTATGCACGAATGTATTTATGCATCTCAGCGGAACTGAGATAAGGTAATGGTACTGATGTTCGGACACGTCCCAATCTTCGGACACTCCTATGCAGATCTGATTTATTCCGAATTGAAGTATTGAAAATCCATTATGACATTTGTAATCGTAACTGCAAACATTATATGATGCACAGAAAAAAAGTTACACAAGGTTTAAGCCTAAATTATTTTCTATTGTTGAATTCTGTTAAACACCGACGATATAGTGTCCGAAGAATGGTACAAGCGTTACTACATACGCGACCTAATAATCGGACAGTACGAAAAAGTTAGGTTAGCTAGTTTTCTACGTATGTTATCTTCATTATTGTTTCGCGTGAATATTATTGTTTTCATTGATTTAATTGATAAATCGCAAAGGAATTCTTTTAGTCAATATTAAGTAAAAGTTCGCACATCAGAATTCTCGAAATCTGCGATCGTCCGAAACATTGGGACACGCAGTGTCCGAATATAGGGACGTGCCGAAAAACCGCGTCCGAAGATCGGTACATTTCGGCTCTCTTGATACTTTCTTCCGTAATTAACAAAAATATTTATCCTTTTATAATTAACCGGTGACTTTTGGAAACTAGAAACTATCAGCTTGACATTGGTTTCGGTTATTTCAAGAAAAAAAATTTTCTTGATAAATTAATAACTGCTGGAATCTTAGGCTGCTCTTAACCGTCCGATCATTGGTACCTTTACCTTACTGTCTAACCAATTCGACGTTAATTGATTGAGCTATTATAATGTTGTGTTTTTACAAAAATGTACAATCGTGAAACGATGAACTTTTTTTTTCGTCACAAACGTGCAGTCTTCCACTACTGTTGTAGTGTCCTTTGTGTGAATAAAAAAATGTATTGTGACTAATTAATTAACAGCTATTTCATGACCTATGTTTTGATTGATTCGACAAGGAAAAGATGGTTATTGTGGTCCAGTGTGGGGTTTCCACTCGGGATGTCGCAAACGCCTCTTGGACACGCCTGATGAGACAATTCATATTTCCACATGAACAAACGATGATTCTTGGAATCGTTTGATATACTTCGGCATTGCGGGCAGATGATGACGCGTTTTTTTCTATATAATTCCTGTATATCCCCGTGCCGCACGATGGCCGTATACGGCCCGTCCTTGGCGCGGTTTAACCGCGTAATGAAGTCACTCCGTCAAGGTTTCGGCCAAAGTTTTTCACTCGCGACGTTAATTCTCGCCTCATCGTCATCGTGCCAGTTTCGTTCTCTTCGTCGTCGAACCGGCATATGGCCGGGCGCTCGGGTCGGTGAGCTCATCATTTGAGACAGTAAATTCTCGTTACCCCGTGGGAGACCCCGCGGTCTCGGTGCGGTCACAAGCAGTGCGTATTTCCGAGGCGAGTATTCGTGCACATCCAGGCACGTTCGAGCGACCCGAATTGAGAATTTACATTACCGGATCAATTTTTTTATATTATTTCTGTATCAACCAATCAGAATCTACTGGAGAATGGGATTGTTGGAGTCGCATGACGAAACTTCCAGCTCACGCACTCAGCCAGCCGCTCCTCCTATTCGTATCGAGTATCAAAGTTGCCAGGCACTTCAATCGCTGTATCGATGATTCCAAGGCGTCGTGAGCGTGTTTATCGATCCCGATAACGGAGCTCTGTGACGCCGTATATGCGTATTGTATAATACACGGTGCTGATACACATACTTGACGTTTTTATAGTCGAGAATATCGATATCAGTTTCATTCATGCGTCGAACCGTCGTTCGAACTACGTGCCCTGCGTTACCAATGCTTATCGCTTTCCAAAAAAAAAAAAGAAGGGCCATTGGCACAGCAAAGATATTGAAAATAATTGCTTCCGTTGATTCTCGATATAGCTCCGCGGGACCCACGAGTATCGGAATGCGATGAGGGCAACGTTTATCGATATCGTACTTGTTTAGCGTTTTCGGGGACGAGTTGTATAAACACGCGTTTCTGGCAATAATATTTTCGGTACCGCAGTCGCAGGCATACCTTCGTGAATCAACAGCTGCACAAGCGATGAGTCAGTTTTGTTGTAATGCTTCATTCTTTCGTCGAACGTTTTTTTTATTTATTTATTTTACTTTTTCGCGGATCCAAGCAAAAGTTTCTTGCTCTCTTCGGGACTCTTACTCGCTTCTGGCTTGGAGGTTTGCCAATTAGACGGGGCAAACAACCGTCCGGCCGCCCGAAACGAACATGCCGCACCCTTCCGACGTAATAACCGTGGTCCCTCTCGTCCTGACAGTTTTTACTCTCGCTCGACGCTGCCATTGGCGTGGAGAACGAATTTTGTCCCGAAAAATTCTGGATGCACTTTAACGCACTCTCTCCAATATAGAAACTGCTGACTTGAGGTGCGAAATGTATCAATAATACTTCGTTATATTAATAAATTATTAACATTCATTTTTAATAATCAAATTGCTGAATAATAGTAATAATAATAATCGTTATTACTACAATTAGTTTTATAATAATAAATCACAAAATTTCTTGTAAGTAATTTTTCGATAAATCCTAAAATGTTCAAGTGAATATTTTTAGGGCGATTTGGACGTTGCTTTTTTTTCAAAAAAATATTGCACTGGTGAATAATACGAGGCTGACTCACGGGGACGATAATTTAATGTGAAATCGAGGCAAGTGGCGTGAGAGAGCACGGAAGAGGAGGGTAGGTTGGAATTATTCGTCCGAAAGTAAAGAGTTCGATCGTATTCTCGCGAGCGTTTCGCGATGGACGCGCACAGTTAAACCGGTGACTCTACTGCCAGTAGCGACTCTTGTGAACCGGTCAGCTTCACCGTGCCGGGAGTTGACCGTGCGTAGATATAGTTTTTTTTTCCAGCCCTCGAGCGGCCGAGGGCTGAAGAGCGTTGCACACAGCCACTCGACGTGCATGTAACTCGAGACTGTTGTGAGTGCATCACGCACGAGCGTGTACGCGGATCCCGTTCGGCGCACACAGCACCGAATCGAACTCTTTCGTGAGTCACTGTGCAACAATGTGGCCCCGAAAAGGCTCCACGAAAAGTCGGCTCGAATTTCGACGAGGGGGCCCCTCTCGCGACGATTTATTAATAGCTGCATTACAACTTAAGTACCTCATTGAATTAAAACGAGAAACTGCGAATAAATACATGGAAAAAATATTTTAGCTGTGAAATTAAATACACAAATTATAATTGATTGCAATAGTGGAAAAATACAAATTTTAACATTTTTTTAAAACCTAGGATCAAGTAATTTAAACACGCACTTTACAATTTATTGCAATAGTAAATAAGCACTATTGCTTATTTACTATTGCAATAAATTGTAAAGTGCGTATTAAAAAATTTCTTACTCCAGTTTTTCAATAAATTGTAAAGTGCGTATTTAAAAAATTTCTTACTCCAGTTTTTCAATAAATTGTAAAGTGCGTATTTAAAAAATTTCTTACTCCAGTGTTTCAATAAATTGTAAAGTGCGTATTTAAAATTCCTTGCTCCAGTTTTTTCTTTTAATTACTATTAATTAAAAGAAAAAACTGGAGCAAGAAATTTTAGCTAATCGGCGCTAGATGGCCACTAGCACGATCCCCCCTGAGTACTTTCTCGCAAGCGCTGCGGTCGTACCGGCATTCTATATGCGTCAATAAGTTATCAGACTGTTAACTCAGGGAGTTTCCGGACGCCGTGGGGCGTCTCTTGCCAGAGTCACCGCTCTGTGACGAGACTCTCAGGGTGGTAAATAGACATAATCGGGTGTTTCCTAGCCATTCGTTCATCCCAAAAACCGAATGGGCCAACCGGTGCTCCCATATTTTTGTAATAAAAACTAAAAGTTCTTTCATAAAAAAAAAAAATAAATAAACAAAAGAATGATTTATCAAAAATTCGTGTGTGATAAGGGTGAGGGGAGAGCGGGGCAAAATGGCACACCGGGGCATAACGGGATAATCGGACAAAACGCAATTCTCCAATAACTTTGAAATGGTGGCGATGGTGGTACGTGGGGCAAAACGGGTTTAAAAATCCGGATGTATCATTAGGACAAAATTAGGCATCCAAAAATCATTGGAGAATTTAGTTTTGCTCTCACAGTCCCGTTTTGCCCCGCTGTGCCATTTTGCCCCGGTCTCCCCTAATCGAACTTTTGCCCGGTCGGGGCCGCTTGAACTGAGCTAAGCGAGGGCTGGCTGGTTCGGAGTTTCACCACCGTCGGTAACGAACGTGTCACGGGGCCCTGAGAATCGTGTCGGGGCCTCTTGGCGGGGAATAATCTCCGTAATCGGCTTCCGAGAAGGGATGCACAGGTATTATAAGAATTTAGGGTGCGCGCGCTGGGTCTACGGCGTTTCCGCAACCGGCGGGCTCTCGCCATGATACGCACCCAATGCATCGTTCCATGCGCAGGGTAACGGGTAGATATAAATAGGGAGGATACGTATAGTAATACCCTAAGCGAGCCAGGGACTGACGCGCGGTCTGAGCCCCGAGGGGCCTCGACGAATAGGATTATCCGGGAGTTTCTACTCGGGCACCGTCTCGGCACATCTTCCGAAGGATATAGGCAAGAGGATATATAGGCTATCCTTCCGCGTGCTTTCTCCGATAATCCGCCAGTGGTGCATCGATACCGGGACGCGTGCACCGCCGAGTTGCATTGCCCTTCGGCGCGGCGCTGCACTGCTCGCGAGAAAGCGAGGAGCCGCGGACTCTCTACGGCCTCGGGCCTTCCTCGGCTCTCGGCCGATCGTATGAGCTACTCCGGTGCCGGGCAACATCGCAGGAATGGACCGACAGGGCTGCAAACTATCTTTCGATGCTCCAGGATAAACAATCGCTCGGGAAATACCGCTCAAAATACAATGGAAAAAAAAATTGAATTAATCTTGAATAATGAATTGATTATAAAAAATTAATTATTTAAGTTATTCATTTTCGTTTTTTCGTGAAATGGTATTGCAAATTTATAGCAATCTACTTTATCGGCGAAGTCGACCGTACATCGAGAGGTGGTTTTAATTGGACGATATATAAAATTAGAAAAATAAATAAAATGCACGATAATTGAAATGAATGTGGATGACTTGGTCGAGGAGGAAATATAGGTTGCACAGTATCCGCTGAATCGCGATGGGATGAAAAATGTGCAGCGAACGAGAGCTGACCCCGTGTGAAGAAAAAGAGAAAGAGGAGCGAGATAGCGAGGATCGAAAAGATCTCGGATACGCGACCCGGTATTCGCGAGTTCTCGCGACTAGAGCGCGAGAGTCCCCCGGATCGCCGACACGCGGTATTTCCAGGCTGAGGCGAGCTCGGCTGGGCGATTCTCGTAATAAAAGAGCCTGGGCGAAAGAGGCTCAACGGCCCCGTCTTGGCTCGCGGAGTACCGTAAGTGCGACCTTGCCTTCGTACGGAGAGAAATCGCGGGGACGCGCACGAGAGAGGTCGGAAGAAGGGGAACATGCCTGTGTGTTCCCAGACCCACACTACGATTCATTCCTATAATTTAATTCAATCTCGCACAGTCGTCATCCCACCGAGTCCGGACGACCGATTGTGGAAATTCGATCCGCCCGAATCAGTAAACTCGGTCGACACAGTTTTAAATAATTTTTCGCGATATTTAGTAATTTCTTGTAATTTCTAACGATTTTTAATCATTTTTAGTAAGTTCTAGTAATTTTTTGTGATATTTATTTCCTCGTAATTATTACGAGACGATAGAATAACATTTTCAGAATCGGAAACATGAGCTTACGATGCTTCTGCAGAAAAAAAACCTCGGTCTGAACTACAAAAAAAAACATCCGATGAACCATCACGAGATTAAAGTTCGATTTTTTTTTTTTCAAAAATTCGCAGTACCTTAGGGATTGAATAACGTATTACGTTCGATAGTTGACACGCGGCTCGATCGTCACCCAGTAGCAGCTCTCAAGGATTTCTCGTAAGGCAAGGCCAGCGCACAGTGGCTCATTCCGTTCGCTCCGTTGGCAAACGCTCGTAGCCACAGCACACACGGCTAAAAGTAGCATACTCGAGACTCCCGATAAAATTACGGTCTCTATAGTAATTCGAGGCGTCGTAAGCCGAGTATTTTGCCTCGCAAGTACCAGAAGGGCGTATCTCCGTAAGCTCAAGCACGGGACATACGCCCGTGTGATTCCAGTCGAGCGATAAAATTCGAGTCGAGTGGGGACACGCGAGACCCGCGGAGGAGATTCCGACTTAGCAAAATGGTTCGGCTTCGACGATAGTTGGAAGTCGAGAAGCAAGAGGACTTAAAGAGTAGCTAAAGTCCGTAGGCTCGGCTCGCGCGGGGCGATTCAGTATTGGTAAGTATAAGCCTCGCTACACAGCGTACTTAATCGCTCGTGTATTTTATAGCTTCTCTCGAGCGAGACCGCACTTTGCAGGCGCTTGTGCACCTTATGCTCGAAGCGAAAGCCCCTTTAGCCCCCGAACCCCCACTTTTACTATCGCGTTGTACGCGAGGACTATAAATGTTCTCACCTGCGACCGGATTAAAGCCTCGACTCAAATATCGTCGGGCAAAGCGTCAGGTAGATCCGCCGCTATTGCGGACCATTTCCGTTTTCATGCAAAAAGCGTATACCTTGATTAAGATCCAGCTTGACTACTCGTATAAACGAGTAGTCAAGCTGGATCTTAATCAAACTGGATCTTAATCAAGCTGGATCTTAATCAAGCTGGATCTTAATCAAACTGGATCTTAATCAAGCTGGATCTTAATCAAGCTGGATCTTAATCAAGCTGGATCTTAATCAAACTGGATCTTAATCAAGCTGGATCTTAATCAAGCTGGATCTTAATCAAGCTGGATCTTAATCAAGCTGGATCTTAATCAAGCTGGATCTTAATCAAGCTGGATCTTAATCAAGCTGGATCTTAATCAAACTGGATCTTAATCAAGCTGGATCTTAATCAAGCTGGATCTTAATCAAGCTGGATCTTAATCAAGCTGGATCTTAATCAAGCTGGATCTTAATCAAGCTGGATCTTAATCAAGCTGGATCTTAATCAAGCTGGATCTTAATCAAGCTGGATCTTAATCAAGCTGGATCTTAATCAAGCTGGATCTTAATCAAGCTGGATCTTAATCAAGCTGGATCTTAATCAAGCTGGATCTTAATCAAGCTGGATCTTAATCAAGCTGGATCTTAATCAAGCTGGATCTTAATCAAGCTGGATCTTAATCAAGCTGGATCTTAATCAAGCTGGATCTTAATCAAGCTGGATCTTAATCAAGCTGGATCTTAATCAAGCTGGATCTTAATCAAGCTGGATCTTAATCAAGCTGGATCTTAATCAAGCTGGATCTTAATCAAGCTGGATCTTAATCAAGCTGGATCTTAATCAAGCTGGATCTTAATCAAGCTGGATCTTAATCAAGCTGGATCTTAATCAAGCTGGATCTTAATCAAGCTGGATCTTAATCAAGCTGGATCTTAATCAAGCTGGATCTTAATCAAGCTGGATCTTAATCAAGCTGGATCTTAATCAAGCTGGATCTTAATCAAGCTGGATCTTAATCAAGCTGGATCTTAACCAAGCTGGATCTTAATCAAGCTGGATCTTAATCAAGCTGGATCTTAACCAAGCTGGATCTTAATCAAGCTGGATCTTAATCAAGCTGGATCTTAACCAAGCTGGATCTTAATCAAGCTGGATCTTAATCAAGCTGGATCTTAATCAAGCTGGATCTTAATCAAGCTGGATCTTAATCAAGCTGGATCTTAATCAAGCTGGATCTTAATCAAGCTGGATCTTAATCAAGCTGGATCTTAATCAAGCTTGATCTTAATCAAGCTTGATCTTAATCAAGCTTGATCTTAATCAAGCTTGATCTTAATCAAGCTTGATCTTAATCAAGCTTGATCTTAATCAAGCTTGATCTTAATCAAGCTTGATCTTAATCAAGCTTGATCTTAATCAAGGTATATGCTTTTTGCACGCTCATACCACGGATATAAATCCGTGGTATGAGGAACAGGGATGGTAAAAGCAGTGTGTTATTTTTCGGTTAATAGAGTGATATAGTAAATTGGATCGTAACTTTAGGGGTGACTGGATCTGTTTGGAATCGTATCGATGGTTAAATGTCCGAAGGGTCCGACCCCCATATTACGGTGATGCGGGTTGTACTCCCTACTGATGTTTATCGCCCAATATATCGTCTACTCCCAATCAGTACAAAGGTTCAGTTGAAATTTTCTTTGATGGAAATACAATTTATTGAAATTACGGTTTTACACATTTTTTAATAAAACAAAAGACACATTAAATTTTTTTTTTATTATCAAGAAGAAAAAGAGTTTTGGATTTTTATTAAGAATAAACGTCTGTGGATTGCACTAATCATTTCTCCTGTGTCCGATCAAATTTTTCAAATTCATTAGAATCACGGTTAAAAATTGCCAAAATCCCTGATCCGGATGACTAAGGTTTTTTTTTTAAATTTATATAACTTTCAAAGCGTCAATCGATAGACTACAAAAATCGCAAAAATCGATTGTCAGACGACTGCAGATCGTATTTTGCGCTCGTTCGAATGATAAGAGTCCGTCGACGGAGGACGAGGCGAGTTTGCGCGCTTCGCGGAAGCGACGTAACAAGAATGCAGTCTTGTCATCGAGTCGCTGACGTACGGTACATTGGACCGAGGGAGAGCAGCCGACACCTCTCCCTCTGTCCGTCGTTGTAGTTGCGGCGTCCTCCTCTTCCCGCGGGCTCCCGCCAGCGGACACAGCCGTATACCATACTCTATCCGAGTCTCGTAATACATCCAAGGGAAAGAGTTGCGCTGTTCGCTCGACGGGAGACACACACGTGTCCCGCTTCGCGAACTTGGCAATTTTATGCGCGCGCACACGCGCGCGCGCGCGCGCGCGCGTCCCTAAGTGCAGCGACTCCGCAGCAGCTCTGGCTCGTCTAGCGCACCGGAGTGCAAACACATATTTTTCTCTCGATCATCCCAGCGCCAACACGCCCAGCAGAAATTCCGCGGCACGTGCTAATAGCGATGATAAATCCTTTTTTTCATATTGCATCTTCCTATTTCTATCACATCGGCACTACGGTATGTTATTACGTGATCAGAATATGATTTTTTTTCTCACCGGTTACTCATTACGGGACGAGCCTTGTTATAGGTAATCGTGATTGTTGCAAATCGGTGGCAAATTTTATTTTCTGGACGGTGAACCGGTTGCAACTTCAAAGCGGAATTGCACATCGGTCATACAGTAGAACCTCGATAAACCGGGTGCGGATCAACCGGGCGGCGGTTTAACCGTGCCCGTCTTTCTTTTTTTTTTTTTTTTTCTTCAATAAACTTTTCTATTCTTAATATACTCTTATACATTAGTTGTTAAGTTTGTAAGTATTATCCTTCCATATGCTATATCACTTATGTATGCTATGAAAGCCGAAATCTCGAGAATACATACTTCATTAATGTTGGGCGGGTCGATAAATCATTTAACATTTTTTCTAAACGTCCGGTAAAAGCTTGACCTGTTTGATTTTGTTTCCAATTTTTTTTTTTCACGAAGAATAATTAAAATGTTTGCGTTTTTTATTCTGTTTTAGATCAAATCTTAGTCGTAAGAAGCATTATTTATTATTTCGTATTATTTCGCACTACGTGCCCCGAGATCAATGATGTTTTTTTTTTTTTTTCTGGGACACTTAGCTTCGTAAGATTGGTGTTAGATGACGCAGATTTCAACTATAGCTGTTCGCGGACTCATGTTCTACGTGTCATCCAGCTTCTCGGTTACTCATTATTACACATATCAGCGTTGTTTTAATCACCGTCTGGCGGGACGATTGCGGCTTCGCGCTCCAACCACGAACTGCAGATAAGTCATGCTTATTAAATTATATATATACACTTAGTCTAGCGCCGGAAAAGCGTATAATGATTTTACACGTACCCAATTGAGAGCGTTTAGTATTAGATTATATTATCTATAGCGCCCGACTCTTTCGCTCACTATCGCTTCAATCCTACATGCGCATATTAGCTCGGGACATCATTTTTAGAATATTGAAAAAAAAAACATTTATAACAGCCGCGATTCATCAGCGGATCGAGCATACATGTCGATGACTCACCCGAGTCCGAAGAAAAGTGGGGGCGTCGCTTAGCCGGACGATGCTAATAAGTCGAGGGCCGAATATAATTTCACATTGTGTATATTACGAAACGATTCGTACATATCCGTTGCGTTACAAACGAAAGTCGACGGGGCTTTGTGGCTCAAGCTTTTCGGTTATTATTCGAGCCGTCTGTGTCGCGCGAGTTGCGCAATGTGTTTGCGCAGAGACACACGCGAGGGACGGAAGATACTTCCAACTTATTGAGTCAGTAACATAAAACTGCTTCTCCCCTTCCCATTTAGCTCGCATTCCGTGCACATCTGCCGAAACGCAGTGAGGCGGCTGCCCGGCTTCTTGTGCGCTCGAGATTTTAATTCACGGACTTAATTGACTCGAATTGATTCCAATAAAACATTTGTTAATTATTATTCTTTTCATGCGACGAAAGTTCGGATGCTTTCATCATTTAAAATCTTAGAGATTTTTGTTATTGTTTTCTAAACAAAAATTATAATAAATATTATAATAAATAAATAAATATTATATTTAATGTTACATTTGGTTCGCATTCTGTGCACATCTGCCGAACCAAAGTGTAGAGTGCTTGATTTTAATTTACGGACTTGATTGACTCGAATTGATTCCAATAAAACATTTGTTAATTATTATTCTTTTCATGCGACGAAAGTTCGGATGCTTTCATCATGGAAAATCCTCGAGATTTTTGTTATTGTTTTCTAAACAAAAAATTATAATAAATAAATAAATATTATATTTAATGTTACATTTGGTTCGCATTATGTGCACATCGGCCGAACCAAAGTGTAGAGTGTGCTTGATTTTAATTCACGGACTTAATTGACTCGAATTGATTCCAATAAAATATTTGTTAATTATTATTCTTTTCATGCGACGAAAGTTCGGATGCTTTCATCATGTAAAATCTTAGAGATTTCTGTTATTGTTTTCTAAACAAAAAATTATAATAAATAAATAAATATTATATTTAATGTTACATTTGGTTCGCATTCTGTGCGCATCTGCCGAACCAAAGTGTAGAGTGTGCTTGATTTTAATTTACGGACTTAATTGACTCGAATTGATTCCAATAAAATATTGTTATTTTTATGCGACGAAACTTCGGATGCTTTCAACGTGTAAATTCTTCGTTATTCGTCATTTTTATGATTTTATTTTTTTTAAATAATAATAAATATTATATTCAATATTACGAAGGAGTGCATCGCCGCCCACTGGGATCCTCACTTCATTACCATACAATGCAATTCCTCTATCATTGCCGACCAGCGGGGGTGTCCGGCAATTCAGACGATAATGCATTTATATTGATCTTAAATGTACCATTTACGAGGCTCGGCTGCGTCCGGTCGATGCTGTATCATAGCCCTAGCCTCCCGTCATTGTTTCCGGCTTGCCTATCTCGTTGCGAATATATTATATTATCACTGCTGTGCAATCAGCGATGGAGCGGAGAAAATTACGAGTCGCGCGAGAGCGACGGGAAACCTGCAAGAACGATAAAACGCGCGGGGCGAAATAGTTTTTTCTCCCTTCGCAGGACCCTCCCGGCACTGTGAACAGATTTATTTTATATTTTTTATTTTTCTTTCTGTTCCGAAAGTCGTTTAACGCCGACCGAAAAATCTCGTGTGTGCACGAACGAAGGGCGCGGGATTTTGGAGATCTTCTGAATGTTTTCTTTTTCTTTTTCGTTTCCACGTCCGAACTATCCCACGGGAACGACAGGGTACATCCTATATTTACGTAAGTGTTTATCGTCGATAGTACCGAGAATGGGCGGGCACCTGCGGCGCGATGACCTGCAGTGCAGGAAACGGACCGAGCCGGAGGACCACACCGAAGACACCGAAGGATAATACCGAATATTATATATCGTCCTCTCGGTGCGTGACCACGAAACTCTGCGGTTATTGCGAACGGCACTGACGTTCCCTGCATGCTCCCTGCCCGCAATAGGAGCGAGCGGTACAGTGATTGGCAGTTTAAGGCAAAAAAATTGTTCAAATGTTATTTCTTCTTCTTAATTTACATGCATTTTTCAGTTGCATGAATGTCTTCAAAAACGATTTTCTTTGTACGTCAATGATCCAAAATTGAAGAGACTACGAAATGAGAAGTTATGTTAAAAAATATTTTTAAAATTTTACGACGAGAGGAGTGATTCGGTTCTGTCATGGCCAATGACTGTACACCGCTTGGCCCTCTGTGCCGTGCCCGCACATTAAACTTTTCGTGCATGCCAAACTCTTCGTCGAACTACTCGGAATCTTTTTTCGTTTTGTTTTCTCTTACGAGTTACATTATCCCATCGTTGATGTGTTCTCGTCGAGTACGCGTTGGTAAGATATTCTTAGTTCGAACACGAAGAGTCTTTTACGATTGAGAAACGAGGGTACGTATATTCACCGCAGCGTGTGTGTGTGTGTGTGTGTGTGTATATATATATATATATATATATATATATATATATAGTACAGTGCGTTATATCGTAGCGCTGCGAGGCTTAAAGTCCTGAACCGAGTTTCTCGAGGGTGTCGGACGACGTATTTAAAGTTTCCGCCGAGTGGGCAGCGCACGAATGTTTGTTCTCTACTCGAGACGCACACGAGCGAGCGAGCTGGCCGTGGGCGAGGAGTATAAGAGGTGCTTGGGCCACTCCGGCAACTTTACTCGGCGCGAAAGAGAAAAGAACTTTATCCGGGATACACGAAACGCTACTAAGGAACAAGAGACAAATCCGACGGAAGATACGAAATTTCTGAAATAAAACGAAAAAAGATAAGAAGTCAAAGAGAAGAAAGAAATGGACGCAGCGCGGCATAAATATTCAATCATCGTCGAAAAGGATCAAACCTTATCCTAGAACTTTTAAAGTCCTTCGCCGATCGTCGTACGATCGACGAGACTCGAAATCCATCAGCGATGATCAATATGGAAACGCTATAAAAAAGACTTTTGAGGAATTTTTAATATTTTAAAATATACAAATATTAAACATTCCTCAAAAATATTCATAAACTATTCCAAAGAATTGAAGTGAAGTGCTTAAATCTTCTTGAGTATTAAAAAAATGTTGACGCTTTAGTCATTTTGGAAAACATCAAACTTTATCTCACCGTTTAAAAAATAATTAGGCGGGAACTGAGCGAAACTACAAACTTACCATTACCAAAAATTGATTAAGCGATCGTAATCAAAATTTTATAAAAAAGAAAAGAAAAATTAATATACATCGATCCGATAATTATTCAGAAGAGTTTACCGTCTCCAAGAACTAGCCGAGCCGGAGAAACAACGCTGCAGCACCGACTGCCCGGCGGGACAGAATAAATGAGAGGAGAAGCGAGGGTGAACGAACAAACAAAAATCACGGTCTGGCCATGGTCTAGTCCCGTTCAGGATTTCGTCGTGTCTTGTCCTACGGGAGAACATCGAGGGTCGTCTGAGAGGCGACGGGAATCGAGACGCCGGGAAGAATGCGGAGAAGCCGAAGGTTCGTCTCGAACACGGTAGAAGGGGACCGAAGGGACGGGATTCCTGGGGTTTCTCGGAGCACCCCGTGGCTCTTTCTCGCTGCATGCGCCCCCCCCCGCCCGATCGCCGAGTAAGCTGGGCCATGACTCGCCTTTAAACTCCGGGAGGAGAAAAAGGCGTCGAGCCAAAATAAACTCGAGTCGGCGGAGGCGGCTTCTTCGTGAGATAGTACGAGATATATACACGCACCTTCGTTTATATGCGCTATCGTTGCACCAGTGTATAACGAGATCACGCGCCGCCCAAGCATTGCCCTGATATGTTTTTTTTTTTTTTTTTTCAGGAGCGATAGTACATGTAATATTTCGAGGGAAATATACTTTCGTGCATGCGGGTATGAACTACCATGCAAGCTGAAGAACAGTGACGATGACAATCATACGATGAAACGAATTTTTTATTTTTATGATATTGAGTTGCGATGCGATATTTAAAAAAATGTATGAAAGATTTAATTGAAAAATTCAGCTGAGTTTATTTTTGTAATTGCTAAAATACAATTATTTCAGCGATATTTTATTTGTCTATTAATTTATTTCGCAATGAAAGTTGTTTCGAAGACTCAATCGAACGTGTAGTACGGCCCGGTCCATTTATTTATTTGTGTGCTGGTCGGTCTGGTCCATATTCACCCACTTTTGCCCTAAAATAATTTAATACGTTGCTACATGTTTTTATGATATTGAGTTGCTATCCGATATTTAAAAAAATGTATGAAAGATATAATTAAAAAATTCAGCTGAGTTAATTTTTGTAATTGCTAAAATACAATTATTTCAGCGATATTTTATTTGTCTATTAATTTATTTCGAAATGAAAGTTGTTTCGAAGACTCAATCGAACGTGTAGTACGGCCCGGTCCATTTATTTATTTGTGTGCTGGTCGGGCTGGTCCATATTCACCCACTTTTGCCCTAAAATCATTTAACACGATGCTACATGTTTTTATGATATTGAGTTGCTATCCGATATTTAAAAAAATGTATGAAAGATATAATTAAAAAATTCAGCTGAGTTAATTTTTGTAATTGCTAAAATACAATTATTTCAGCGATATTTTATTTGTCTATTAATTTATTTCGAAATGAAAGTTGTTTCGAAGACTCAATCGAACGTGTAGTACGGCCCGGTCCATTTATTTATTTGTGTGCTGGTCGGGCTGGTCCATATTCACCCACTTTTGCCCTAAAATCATTTAACACGATGCTACATGTTTTTATGATATTGAGTTGCTATCCGATATTTAAAAAAATGTATGAAAGATATAATTAAAAAATTCAGCTGAGTTAATGTTTGTAATTGCTAAAATACAATTATTTCAGCGATATTTTATTTGTCTATTAATTTATTTCGAAATGAAAGTTGTTTCGAAGACTCAATCGAACGTGTAGTACGGCCCGGTCCATTTATTTATTTGTGTGCTGGTCGGGCTGGTCCATATTCACCCACTTTTGCCCGAAAATCATTTAACACGATGCTACATGGCACAACGTTCAGTTCTTTCTTTTCGTTCGTCCTCAGTTTGGCAGACTGGATGTACAGAAGTTCGTTAGGAACAATTTGGAGAAGTTCCGGACGAGCCGGGAGGTAATAGAGACCGTAGTAGAGTCTACAGCGAAAGGAAGGTTGGACGGGTACCTCCGGTCTGGCCGGAGAGCGGAGTGGTTTAATTTTAAACCATTATCGCAATTGCCCGGAAATAGAACACGGCACTGCAATAAAGCCGAAGCAACGACCGCAGCGACCGCCAGCCGTTGCACCGAACTCTTAGAGTCGGACGAAATTTATAGTTATTATCTCGTCGTACTGTAGCGGGTACGACGAGATAGCTCGATATTTTGTTTTCGATGAAAGTGTGCGGTTTGGCATCGTTCGATTTCACGCTCGATTTCTCCCTCGATTGGTACAATATTTGGCCCCATTTACCGGTGACCCGGTGCAGACTCGCCTCTCCTACCAGCTGCTCCGAGGTCGCTTCGTATCGCGGGCTCGTCCCATTCATATCCGCCCCCACGTCCTGCTGTTCCTCCATCGACGCGGAGGAGTCTCGGTGTCATTAGTCTGATGGATCGCGCACTGAAGACGCGCGATAGGGAGTGACGCGCCGATTAATAGAAATCATTTTGTACTGGTCGTCTACTCTCATCTATTTTGATGAATTCATTTTTTAATGAATCTTAAAGAAGGGCAATTTACTTGTTTTTTTTTTTCATCTACAGATTTACGACACTTGTTGTATTATAATATGTCAGCGCATGCGCAATAGCGCCTGTTCGAAGCGGTCGTACGATGCCGATCGCCGGACGAATTATCGTCCATTGGTTCGTTTCGCCAGCAACGAGTTCTTCGCTGGCTGCCGTTGCTGGTTACGAGCCTCCCGGCCATTTAACTCCGGCATACCGGGTGTCTCGTTTAAAAATTGAACTAGATCCCGCGTTCCCCGTTCGCGATCGTCGGATCGCGACTGCAAGCGGAATTTCTGATGTTACGATATGATATCGAAGCCACGAGAGCGAGCAACAGATATCTATTTATCGCTGTGATTTATCCTCCGAAGAAAGTTGGACGAATGCAGAAGCAGCAGCGAGCGAGTCACTAAATCGGTTCTCGCGCCCGGTACGTTCCAATGTACCTACGATCGGGGCGCTAAAGAAGCAAATTGTTCCTTTCGTCCTTTTTATGTTTTCACGCAATTTACTATGGTCTCTTGAAGCATGTTGCTTTAGATAATGAATACATTTTTTTAAATTAAGCGCATTGAATTATTTTCAATTTTGAGATCAATTATGAGTTTGAGAATTTCCGATCGATTTTTTTTTGCAATATTATGTCATACTCGAGAAAGTCCATGTGTTATTTTTTCATTCGATGATTTTCTGATAATGTCTATCGTAATAATGATTAATGGCGGTGGATATCTTAGAACGCGAACAAACATTCTCAGAGGTTATATTGTCGTTTCTTTATCGCAAAGGATTCTTTTTTTTTAACAGCGCAAGTCGTTCAACATATAAGACTGTGAGTACTTTTCAATTTTGAGATTATTTATGCATTTGAGAATTCCTGCAGTTTTGCCTCGACAAACATTGGACCGAGGGTCAGTTCGTTTCGACCGATTTTTTGCAACACTGTGTCATACCCAAGCAAGTGCAGTTCTCTAAGTGCAGTTTTTTTTCATTCGACAATGCCCTCATAACCTCTATCATAACAATGATTAATCGCGATGAACATCTTGGATCACGAAGAACCATTCCCAGATGTTATGTTGTCGTTTCTTTTTCGCAAGGGATTCTTCTTTTTGTTATGTTAACAGCGCAAGTTGTTTAGCATATTAAGACTATGAGTTCCGAGGGCGAAGTTACTTTATTCTTTATTCTCAGCGCACAAAGAAAGTATACATCGCGAGGACCTTACAGGCCACCGTCGCCACCTCCTCAATGTCTCCCCGTCGGGCATGGCGAAACTAGTTCGGCCATCCAGTTTTTCCACTCTTGTGAGCTTCGTCGAGCTGCCCCGCGCCACCACCGACGGCAGAGGCAGCAGCAGCGGCGGCGGACGACCCAACACAGCGGTTAAACAGCATCTCTTTCGTTTATAGCGTTCCAGCGACACATGCGAATCCGGCAACTTGTTGCCGCTTACGCTGCGGCCGCCTCACTACGATACTCTCGCAGTCTCGATGCAAATCGTACCCACACTATAGCAACTCCCACTGCTGGTGTAGTGTTTTCGGTTGGCGACGCCAGCGAGCAAAACATCGTCGATGATTCGCGGTCGCGAGTTATACGAAAATAAATCGACCTAACCAATGTTTTAAAAATACTTTTATATGTTTTATTTTTTCGACAAATGAAAAATGGTGAGTTTGTGCCGCGTGAAAAAAGCATTATACGAAAATAGATCGACGTAATCAATTTAAAAGAAAATAATTTGTAACGATTAATTTTTTCTACAAACGAAAAAATTATACATCTGTACCGAGTACTAATAAAAATATTCATATACAATCGTCATCGATAGCTTTTCTCGATAAAAGTTTTTATTTCATTATTATTTTGTTAAATATCGACGGATATTTAACAGGTGTAACGAAGAAAACAATTTTCATCCGGTACCCTCTTCAACGAAGGGACTTTGTACACCGGATCAGCATCAAAGAATATACGTGAAAACAAGTGTCGCAAGACTCACCGAGATCTTCGACGAGTCGAAGCATTACACCGCCAATGTGGAGCTCTCCCTTGACCCGAAGACTCCTCTCGACCTGGAGATCCGTAACGTAGACGCGCAGCACCCAGCTACCGTCCACCTCGTGACCGTCCGAATACATCTTCGATTTTGTATATATAATGTATATATATATATATATACACCGAAAAACACCGAACCGTCGAGTATTCGATTCCCAAACTAGTTTCTCGTCCTCAACTTATTCACCGGACTATAATAGTTGAGAATTAAAAAAAAAACAAACAAACTATATCCTCGCGCACTGTTCACTAATCAATCCTTCGTTCGGTATCCTTCACCTCCGCTACGCCGATTTCTTCAGCGCACGGAAATCATCGTTATTATCGCCCTGTTCGCACTTTCACCGTACAGTTATATCCACGATTACTCAAGATCAATTTTACGATTTATACGGATAAGATAGTCACGATGTAATGTTTTTTTTCTCTCGCGATGCGGCGTTCTGCGTGTCACTGCGATAACGCGTCCGATTGATATGCAACGAATCGAGTGTGGCCCCCCTGGCGTTGAACACTTGTCGACGTAACAGAACCAGGCGAATTCCACCGAGAGTAGCAGGGCCGCTCTGACACGGCCGCGCAGTAACCGCAGCGGTTACGAATATAGTAATAAGAACTCCGCTCGCACGCTCGCTTATCTCTGGTAACTCGGCGCGACGCACGATCCGCGATTGCGTGCGCTGTCGAGCGAAATTGACAAAAAAAAAAAAATAAAACTAAATAAACGAAGAAAAAAAATAGTAGAAGGAAAAGAAGTGAGACGTACGAAAGATTCGCCGATGCAAGGTAACAGTGGCGAAGGAGAATAAAACACTCGATTCACGTGGCGGATCGGAGGCGCTCGAATCGTATTGTACGACCACTGGCAAAGCCGGTACTGACTGCTTTTCTCGCTACCCGGAGCGGCTCTGCCTCGGCTAACTCCCAACGGTCTTTTACCGAGAATAGTACCATTTACAAGCGACGCGCGCTCGTTTGCGGATGGAATGCGCGCGCACACGCTGTTCCCTCCACCCGAGGAAAGACATTCGCCGTCTTAGTTTCTCGGCTTGGTTACAACTCTACCGCCACCCCCGCTCCGTCTCACAAATCGTACCGACAGATATATCGTTCGGGTCCATCGTACGGACGCCCCCTCACGGCTATTCGACTCGCCCGTTTAACCGCCACACTGCAACTTACACGCTGCAGCTACTATTACGTACGTTGTACTTACCACAGCCGTATTCGGCTGATACTAGACTTTCCCATCTACGCGAATGCTCGAAGAGCCGACGGGGGAGATAAAAAAAACTCGGAAACGACTACTGTCGAAACGTTTTGGCTTTGAGTGTGAGGTAACATACTAGTCGGGCTTGCGTTGACAGA
Organism: Exephanes ischioxanthus; assembly: GCA_958510785.1. Lineage (NCBI taxonomy): Eukaryota > Metazoa > Arthropoda > Insecta > Hymenoptera > Ichneumonidae > Exephanes > Exephanes ischioxanthus. Next base: position 7,107,743 of record OY294024.1, read on the forward strand.
GTTTGATTGTGAAATACACGCTGGTATTTTGTCATTGTTTTTCTTGCGCGAAAACATTGTTCTTCGGTTTGCGGTCTTTCAGATACATACCGACAAAGCTTCCGAGGTTAAACCTGCGTAAACCCCTTCCAACACACGCGGAGATAATTTATCGGTACTTCTAATGCGATTCAGTTGCAATTGAAAAGGGATTTGCCGATGTTTCAAAGCGGAGATCCGGCGCGCACCTTTCATACGCATCTAGAAACTTTTTCTTGTGCCCTCAGCGCCACATCGTGGCAACAACTGCTGACGAAATTAGGAAGCTACTTCATCGGCCGTTGGTACATTTCTTGTTCGAATGGTATACTGGTCATGTATATGTATCCTCGAAGAGATTGGCACAGGTCTCTTCAGAGACGAGCTAACCAACGGCAAATAATATACATGTATCCTCCGACACTCTAACTGTCGCTCAGTCGAGAGGAGCTCGCTTTTCTCGACGAAAAAAAATCAAGGCTCCAACAAAACAACAGTGAAATATCGTAAATGGCGTTTTGGCGTTTGTAACGAACCGGTATACACCGAACAATATAAACATAACCTGAGGAGAAAAACAAACAATCGTCTGTCGAAGGGTCTCTACATTGTATTCATCGACGAGCCCGCGCGTCTTCGCGCCATACAACAGTGCTATTTCATGTGGTCCAGCGCGGTTCACAATGAACTCAATCAAAGATTTCATGGATGTTTTCGACCGGAAGCGGATTGAGAAAGCCTGGACGGACCTGACTGTGATCCTCAAGGAGAGCTATCAATATTTCCAAAATATACCCAAGAGCGAACGAGGTACGCTTCACCGCGACAATAAACTTAATTTCTCGTTTGTTTCGAATTCAGTGAATATCACATTTTGCTAACGGCGTATGTCCCCGTCTCCGCTCAGGTCGCGTACTTGGCATTCTCTTTGACGAACGAAGAGGCCTGCTGACTTTTCTCAATTATGCGATCGATCAGAGAGATCAGAACAAGTCCCTGGAATCAGCGATAATTGAGACTTTTCAACTGTTGACTTTTCTCATAGTCGAATTTACTGACGTCTACGAGCCGTACATTGAAGTTACGCAGGTAGCGAGCAATAACAACAAGGAAACAGCATTTCCAGCCATTCTGCAACTATTTTTACAATGACAATTTTACTCGTAGTTGACTTTCGTTTAATCAATGCTCGTTTTCTTCGCAGGCTGTTTGCAAGCTCGCAGTTACCATTAAAGCTGGCTACTACTTGAAATCTGCAGCCACCAAGACTTTCGTGCAGCTTGTGCGTGCCTTCAGGACGTCCGACTTGGACTTTGAACCGACTATCGTAGAGTTCCTGAAGAAGTTTCGTCTCTATGGCTCAGGAGGTACGATTCAAGGGCAGAAAAAATTGGAGCATACAACTATGAGGTGTTGCTGTAGCAAACCTTCCCAGATTAACATTCTGTTGCTGGGAGTGGGAAAATGGCTTACCAATTTTGGGCCAGGAATCACGTAATTAATGTATCAAGATGCGTTCACATTTACGAGCGAATTAACGTCACAACCTCAGGCAACTAAATGCCCTAGACAGATTCATTATTTTTTTATTTCATTTTCAGAAAAACGTCTTTTACTCCAAATTATCTCGGAAATCGCTCGATACTTCCCACAGACAGCGGTGTTCACTCGGAACGCGAAAACTATTCGTCATCTGCTGAATACCGAGATCATACAGACGGTAATGGCCTCCGCCTGTTCGCCGCTCGGGTCTAAATTGTAAAAACACCCTATTACCGTATTAAAATATATCTCTTGTGCCACACAGTATGATGCGGTCAATACGAAAAATTTGTACGGCTTGCCCGTTCACATCGAATCCCTGAAGAACCTGTTGTACAACTTTCCGCCAACCGATGAGGATGTCGGGGCATTCGACGGAGCTGAGGCTCTGTACAAAAATCTGAAAAAGCTCTGCACTCCCAACGAGCACGATACGAGTAAGCAGCTCGTATCGGCGATAATGGATTTATTGGCCGAACATTTAAGCCTGTTCGACGTGTACGTTTACGCGGATTACGAGTTCTGGTACGTGTTGTTAAGATCGTTCGTCAACAAGGGATTGCACGGCGACGCGGCGATAAATACCCTGAAAATGTATTACAAAACTATGGGCGCCGTTATTGGAAGAAATAATTCCGAGAACGACAGAACAGTTTTTCTGGTACGTATCGCTTGCGGTCAATTAATTTTTCTCAGCATAAATCGACCATCGTGCGTTTCCACTTGCTGAAACGTAATCTGCATTGTTGTTGCAGTACCTGAGGGACGGCTTCGTGAAGAGCCTTTCGGACGGTAGACTTTCTTCCGCCGAGCTACGACTGACCGTTTATGGATTCAGTCAAATAATCGAACCGTGCAAAAATTATTTCGCCGAAGCCGGCGTCGAGGATATGTTCTCTCTGATAGCACATCGCACTATTCCTCTATACGCACGGTAATTATTGTTCCTCCTTCGTTACGATACAGCCGACCAGACCACTTTTTTATTGCGTTAAAAAAAAAAGAATCTTCAACACAATATTGGCTAAAGTTGAAAAAGTGCTCACCGATTGCGAACCAGCTAATCGATAAAAAAAAAAACCAAAAAGATGTGTACATGCAAATTCTTAAAATTACTCTATTTTATCGTACAGCGAGGATGACGAGGCAGCGCGTTTCGAGGAAATAGCCGACTATCAGGAGGCTCTGTCCAGAATAATTCGATACTTGTCGAACGTGTCGATCGATCAAATTAGAGCGCTGATGATTCTCTGTTCGATTCTGATAAAACGTTTTCCTGAATTGTCGATCGCGGATCAGCAGTACGCGACCTCGTCGCTTAACAGGACGATCATCAACGTTCGTTACACCAAGGAAATTCTTTATCAAGACTTCATCTCCCACATAAGTACGTGTGCAATAACCATTATTACGGAAGCTTCAATTGCAACGGTTGCAATTGAAGCTTCCGTACGGATATCCATAGCTCCAATTTCAATCTAAACCAATAATTAGATTAATTGATTTTATCAATACTTTCTCATCGGCAGTATTCGACGGCATCGTTTGGAGTTGCTCTCATATGCTGCTGATTGACGCCGAGCTCAAACGCGACGAGGACGACTCTCCAAAAGGTCTCATAACTTACAAAGATTACGTTCCCCTGTGGCAGGGTCTTCTGAATCCGGCGAACTACGCGTCGACGAATCAGAACAGCGACGTTTGTGTCGCCGCTCTCCAGCGTGTAGTCGACGGGATAATATCAACTTGCATCGCCCTGATGAAGACGCTAAATTTGAACGTAAAATCAAAGGAGAACAACGTGTTCTCCGATGTAAAAGTATCGCAAACCGTCGAGAACGAGTCGGATTTCCGTATATTTCTCAATCTGGTGGATCTATACGTGGAAATACTGGCGAATGTCGAGAATTTCTTGTGGTCGAATACACTGAACAAGTTTCTCTACGAGATAATCAAGAATTCGTACAAAAATCCTCTGATCTCCGGTTTCTACAAGCTCGTAAATGCGGTCCTGATGGCCTCGGGAGCGTTCCAGTCCGAGGATTCTTACAGCACGAACGGCGAGTGTTTCAATCTTGTTCTGCAATATCTGTGGAACACCCTCGATGCGATAACGCAGTATCCTCAAGAGTTGCAAATTTCGTGCCTGCAACTTATACTGAAAGCGCCGGAGAGTTTTGTCCGGCGAATCGTTGATCGCGCTGTACCGGCTTTCAAAATTTCGTTCACGCTCGGTCTGACGAACTACGAAGTCGCGACGATGGCACTGAACGCCCTCGAGCGCTGGACCAAGTGTCTCGGAAGCGACTGTCCCAGAGACTTCGTCGGTGAGCTCGTGCCGTGCCTGGAGCTCTACCTTCAGAGCGAGGAGAGTTCCATCCACCTGCTGCAGGACATCGAGGAAACGAAGCGAAACGTCAAGAGAGTAACGCTCCTCGACGACGAGAAAACCGTCGAGGCCTTTCAGAAGAGAATTCTTCTTTTCTTCGGCTCGATGGACAACGACGTCATGCTCGAGTTTATTCACCGAAGGTCGTTGAACACCGGTGCGACATGGAGCAAGAAGGATCTACTGAAGTATCCGATGCCATTTCCCGACGTCGAGTTGAACATAAACTTGGACGCTATCCTGCCGAGAATAATCGAACTGGCGCTGAGCTCCGGCGATCGAAAGACTCGAGTCGCGGCGAGCGAGGTTCTTCACACGGTGGTCGCGTTCATGCTCGGCAGAACTGGAAATCTCTGGGGCTGCGACCCGCACAGATTCACCTCGCTCTACGAGACCCTTTGCCCGGCTCTTCTGCGACTCGGTTGCGACACCGACGACGTGATAATGCAGTTGTATCATCCACTCATGATGCAGATAACCCACTGGCTCAGCTCCGGTCACATGCTCAACTCCGGAGCGACGATCCATCTCGTCGATTCTCTGTTCGACGGACTCACCGACGAAACTAACTCGTCGCTGCGCGACGTTTCGGGAATTTATCTCGCCGAATTCGTTCGGTGGTCCATAAAGCAGTCGACCGACAACAGTCTCGCGAGGTGCCCGACGAACATCGATCTGATCGTTCAGAGGATAATAAATTTCGCCCTCGATCCGTCGTCGAGAAAACGCGTCGCGGCGGCGATAGCTTTCAATCATCTCTACAAGATACTACGGGAGAACGAGGAGATCGTTAATATATTCTGGTTCGATATACTGCACGCGTTCGTGAAGAGCCTGGACGGATGCAAGGACACGAGAATCAACGACGCCATCAGACACGTCGAGAGAGTGCTGATCGAGAAAGCGCAGATATTCAACGAGGAAAGCGCCCGACGTCGAAAACCTCCGGGTTTCAGCGGCGCGCACGTTCGTCTGGAAGACGCTGCAAAATGGATTCTCACCCAGTGCCGATCGCTGGACAGAAATTGCAGAAAAACATGCTTCGATCTCTTCGCGAGCGTTTCGCGGAGGGTCGATGGCCGCGGTACGGCAAAGAGCGTGTTGTCCGCTTATCTGAGAACCGACGGTATGCAGCGACTTAACGAGATCGTCATCGGCGATCTTGACGACAAACCTCGATCCGTGTCCGCCAAGAGTTTGGAAATTCTTTTGCGATCTTTGGATCTTTATGTGTGGCTCATACGCGAAAAACTGATCGACAACGAGATTCTTTTCACCGACGTTAATCCGAGCAGAAACGTCGTTTTCAACTGCATAAATAATTTCGTCAACAGCACGCTCCTGATGGCTGACACCGTGGAGAATCACGCGTCGCAGCGTCTACAAGAATTCGTAAGACTGAAGAGTCTCCGTTGCGAAATTATCATAACTCTCTTCGACTTTATTCCTGTACTTCTGGAAGTTAAAAACATTAACGACGATTACGTTCCCGACTATGTGTTCGGCGAGGCGCTCTTCTCCCTCGTGTCGGTTTGCCTCACGAGACCCCGGAGGGTCGGCTTCGACTCGAGCAATTTGCAACTGACCGAGGAACTTCCGGCAAAACTGGAGGCTCTGTTGAACGGAGCGGCGCGTAGTCTGCCGGAAACGCTGATGAACTCGATGGGGAACGTCTTGTCGAGTGATATAAAAAAATTCTCGGCAAAATTGTTCCAACTGGACGAGATACTGACCAATGAGGTGGTCGTCAGCGAGAAGAGCGTGAGAGGTTTGATACTCCTTCAGAAATGTCGAATATTGAAGACGTGCCCGGGATGCGGCGAGATAATGGCGAACGCTAGCGCGAAGATAATAAAAATTTTCGATATCCTCGAGACCGAAAATTTGGGAAGAGCCGTTTGCTTTTATCCGGAAACCGAGGTGAAAAATTATCTTCAACGTCTCGTTGAGCTGTTGCTCACTGATTACGACACCGACACGATGAAAACCGTCATTCAGCTTCTGATGAACAACGCCGAGCTGCACAGATCCGACCTGACGATCGTCACCCACGGCGAATATTTCCTCAGTATATTCAAGGACGTCGTTATCCAGGGCTGTCTGCGGGACGTGGAGAAAACTTTGAATCTCCTCGTCGACTCGATCCAAGATAATCCGGACAACGTTCTTCGAATAACCGAAGCTCTCGTGCTGTATCTCCAACGCAACAGAGCTGATTATCAGGACACGATCGACAGATCGGTTGATCTGGTGTTGGAAAAATTCGCCGTTCTCCAGAGAGCGGTGAACAATCTCGGGCATCGTCTAAACGTCTTTCTGAATATTTATGCCGTCGTCGTGAGACTGAAACGTACGCCTCTGGACGTTCTCGTTCGACGCAACGAAATTTATCGCTGGATTCTGGGTGAGCTCGTCGCTTGCAACAAATTCAAGCACAAGATTCGTTTGCTGAGGGATTTCCTGATATGCCTGACGAACGAGACATCGGATGACAATCCGGAGCTAATGGCGATACTGTCCAATCTCAAGAACGAGCGGAGAATCGTCACGAGCCCGGACGACCCGACCGGGACGAAAGTCGCTTCACCGGAAACGATAGATTGCTTTCAGACTTTATTGAAGCTATTGCTGATAACAAAGTCCTCGGTGGTGTTCGCCGCGGTAATGAACTTCGCCATGGGAGCAGGAAAATTATTGTGCGAGGACAAGGTCACGGAGTACCTGAAGCTCTACTTCGCCAGTATTTCGGCTTCGAGCGTTCTGAAGTCGTTGGAACTGGCGTACCAGCGTTTCATGAACACATCGAACACCGAGGACAGGTGCGACGTGCTTCTGTACTTCCTCCTGCCCTCATTCGGCAACTGTAGTCCACAGACGATGGAGAATTTCTACGAGCGCAACACCAAAGAAATCTACACGACGATAATGCAAACTCCAACGGACAATCGTGACGACAGACAGCAGCTCTTCGTCTCGAAGATCGGTTGTTACAATCTCGTTGAGATAATGTTTGCGAATCTTCCTCGGGATCGAATAGACTGCAGCGACAGCCCGATAACGTTGAGCACGATCGGCGCAACGAGCGCCGACGACAAATTCTCCAAGAGAATATTTCGCAGCACTCTGCCGATAAGGCAGCTCCGAGCGATCGACGGTGACAACAGGGAGATCGTTCGTCTGGTTCACTGCGCGGCTTACAACTGCTGCATAGCTATCGTCAGCATGACCAAGGACGAGAGATTCTATCTCGCTGTTTTCGGCGAGAATCGCGGTAAGAATCAGCTCATATGGGAAAATATCGTCGACACGACGAGGCGGTACGAGCTTCGACAGACCTCGAAGGAGTACCCGAAGGAACGCAAGAAACTCGTCAACATAAGGAAATCCGCGAAGGACAAAAAGAATCCCGACGAACATTACTCGTACATAAAGAGTTACGATCTTGCTACCTCGACGCTGAGCGAGAATATATGCGCGTACGATTTAAATGCCGTCAACGCGATGTCCAGGGCCGGTACGGCGAGTCATCGACCCAGCGAGACCATGTCGCTCACACTGGAGGTCGACGACCTCAACGATCACGAGTGCATGGCGCCGATCTGCGCTCTACTGATCCACATGCTCAACAACGAGATATCCCGACCCCAGAGCGGAACATCCGCGAAGACTCTTCCAAAGTGGATGGCCGAATTTCGTCGATCCATGTCCTCGGACCACGTTAACGTACGGCTATTCATGCTGAAGATCGTACTCAACACCCAAGCCGTTTTCAAGCCTTACGCCGATTTCTTCCTCGAGCCGATAATAACGACGATCTACAAGTCTCTCAAGGACGCACCGTTGAATTACCTGATGACTGACGCCCTCGTCATGCTTGTCGATTGGCAGGACGTTGCCGTGCCGAACAGCGAGAAGGTGGAAAAATTGGCGCAACTGCTCTTGATAATTCTCGTGGAGAGAGCGACCGCAGCACCGACCAAGTACATAATCAGATACAACATGAGCATACTGGAGATGATCGTCGATGCTTGGCACAGCAGTCTCTCGATTCCGTCGAGCTTCGCTCACCGGATGTCGCAGAAGGATCCCGTGGCCGTTCGTCTCGTGCTGATATTCCTGACGAACAAAATGGCAGAGAAGATAGCCTCGAGGGAGGACGTATGGGAATATCTGCAGAAGCTGATGGTCGACTGGAAGGGCAAGGAGGAGCCGGTTCTGCAGACTTTCGAGGCCGTCGGTCTGATGCTGAGGCATTCAGAGTCCGCGGAAGACTTTGACGAACGCAAGAACAGAGTGACGGACATAGCTCGAAGCGTTTTTCGCGGAATGCAGTCGGGCAATCCCGGAAGGCTGGTGAAATGCGTTGACGCTATGTGCAAAGCTTATCCGCCTTTGACGGAGGAATTTTATCAATTCGTCTCGTCCTGTCGCTCGAGGGTTGAACGCACGAACATCGTCAAGTGTCTTCAGGTATTCTCGCTCGCGATACCGAAAATGAACGAGGAAGATATCGTGAAGGAGCTGAGTTACATGCAATTCAGCGCCCTGCTGGAGAACAAAGTCTTGTCATGCGAGAGGAAGTGTCTGGAGATAATGAAACAGCTCGTACCGCTGCTGGGACCTCTGAGGCTGCATCCACTGATAGAACTGGTCTCCCGTTACTCGGAGCACGAGGCTCTCGAGTACAGGAGCATATGCTACGACGTGTTCACGGCACTGTACAAGAAATATTCGACGGACACTTCGGGGATCGTCGAGGTCGCGGCGATGATGGAGGCGAGCAGAAAGATTCTTCTCTCGGGTCTGCTGGACCCGGCAGACAGCATACAGCAGTCGGCAATGGAATTCTGGTCGGAGATGACCGACCTGAGAAACAAATGCTCCGAGAGGTTGCTCGATGTACTGGACACCTACACTTCCGGAGTGGAGAAAAATTTTCTTCAGATAATGACGCTGATGCTCCTCCAGCTGACGAAAAAATCTACGACCTACGAGAAGAAGATGTTCGATCCTCTGCACAGCTGCAGGTATCACGATCACGCAATATCGGTGTCGTGGAAGTCAAGGAACTTCGAGTCGAGAATTCCACTCTTCGCTCCGTCGGTCGCCAGTCGAATGAATCAACGTCTGACCCAGTACAGTTATGCGATGGGGTCGTCGTCCTCCTCCTGCGCCCCACGGGATTCCCAAGAGAACTTCATGCTTCGCGCTACCGACGCGCCCCACTTCGAGGAGACTTTCCTCGGCGAGGCCTCGATATCCGCTGGGAGAACTGAGGACGCGTCCGAGGAGGGAATATTCGCGATTCCCAAAGTGCCCGAGCTCTCGAGGAACAAGGTCTCCCGAAGATTCCTGGCCGACTGGCCGGAGCCGAACAGCACGTCGAGGAAGAAACACGCGGCCTCGAGATTCGCCGAGCAGGAGTATCGTCGCGAATATCTTGCGAGAAAGCGAAGCAGCGTGAAGCTCTATAGGAAGTACAGAATCGGCGATTTTCCGGACATCGAGATAAGTCACGCAACCGTGCTGGGACCGATGCAGGCGCTCGTCAAGAAGGATCCTGTGATATGCAAAAACTTGATCGTGTCGCTGATACGCTCGTTGATCGATCAGATCGGTGAGACGAGCGAGAGCGATCGTTACTGCGCCGAGCTTTCGGAGAGACTGACGAGGATACTGAAGAAACGTCGAAGAAACGGGGTCGTCATGTCGGCGATATTCGAGATCATGTTCAACGTCGACGAGCTGGAGTTTCCGTGGGAGGTCGTGACGGACGTGGCTCGCGCCGACGGCCTGTTCGCTCAGGGCGCCCTCCTGATCGAACGGAGTTTGATCTACGGGATCGAGGACTCCGAACCACCGGCTAAGAGGCAGCGAGTCGAAAATTCGGCGAATCCAAACAGCAATTTCGATCGATGGATCGAATTGGCCGGACTCTACGAATCGATGAACGAAGTGGACGTCGTTCTGAGTATCTTCAAGGGCGAGATGTTCAGCGAGGAACTGCACGTCGCGTCGGCCGCTCGGGCTGCCGCCGAGTGGGAACGAGCCGAGGAGTCTTACGCCAGGGCTTACGAGTCGGAGACCGGCGTTAAAATAAAGCGACACTGCCTCCAGGGCACCTTTGAATGTCTCAGTCGTCTGACGAAATGGAAGACATTGGAAAACGTTATCGAGACGAGAGTCCAGCCAAACTTCGACACGCTGCTGGAGCCAGACGATGCCGAAAGCGCTTGGGTCGCGCCATGGATCTTCCGAGTTCACACGCACAGATTTTTGGACCGCAAGGGCAACGACGCTTTCGTCAATGCACTGGAATCGTATCTTCGGAACGCGGACAAGTGCCGGATTCTGAGAGAACTTTTCGGCGAGGAAACGGCGGTTATCGTTTCGGATGACAGACCGGATGTCTCCCGGGATTTCTTGAACGGAAGTTGCGACAAAATTCGGCAAAATTGGATTCAGCTCAGTCCTCTTGCGGTGCCGCTGAGGTCGCGAGCTGTCGTCAAGCTGAGAGGCATTCACGACATCGACAGCTATCTTAAGACCGTCGAGAGTCCGGACATAGCGGAGGCTTCCGGAGTATTGCTGAATTATTGGAAAAATAGCGTTCCCTCCATACGCGACGATTTGCTCGCCTGGGACAGTCACTTGTCTTACAGATCATACTTTTCGACGAATCTCATCGACAAACTCGCCACCGACAGTCAGGAGGGTATCAACATATCGAACGATCTTCGCTCGGTCAGGGCTGGACAGATGTTGACGCTCGTGGAGTGCGCGCTCAATCAACGAAACCGGCAAGTCGCCAAGAAGTATCTTCTTCGAGCGGAATCGGACCTCAACTACTGCGATCAAGAGCTGTCCGATAAATTCGACCTGAACGCTATCAGATACAAATTTCTTAACGCCGAGATGATTGACGACTCCGACAAGAGCTCTAAGGACTACGTATCGTCCTGGAAGAAAGCTCACGAGCTTCTGAACGGTAACGCGGTGAGCGCGTCTTCGCAAGTTGCCGTGCGTGAGATAATCAGCACGATGGCCTCCTCGTTGGGCCGTATAGCCAGTGAACGTCCCGAATTTTTCGCCGGCTTGGCATCGAGGTCGACGATCATCCAGGACATATCGTCCGAACGCATAGACATCGAGAACGCGACGGACTCGTTGAAATTGTACAGTTTCACGAATCTCAAAAACTGTTGCCTAATCGCCGACGAGATCGGAGAATGCCATGTGCGACTGGCGAAATATTGCTACGAGAATATGTCCTCGAACTCCGGTGATTGGCAATTGCCGCGGGAGTTCGTGCGAGCAACCCTGAAAGCGATGAGCTGCGGATCAGAGGAAGCCACCCATTACTTTCCGTGCTTGCTGAAGGAGGATATTTTGACCGACAAGGAGAGCCAAAAGATCTTTCGCGATGAAAGCTCCAAAGTCGAGACTTGGCGATTTCTCGTGTGGCAAACCCAACTGTTGTCCAGCCTGGGAACTTCGATAGGAATTTGCGTGTTGCCGATCGTCGAGAGAATGATCGCAACTTATCCTAACGCTCTCGTGTATTCGTTGCGTTTGACTTTGGACACGAAGCCTAAGCTTCGCAACGATCCGTCGATCCTTCCGCTGATCGAACTTCTGGCCGACAAGCACGAGTTCAACAAATTCCTCGATGCTATGCAATACGTCGTTCAGCCGGAGCTCTACCTGGAGTATCATCTCAAGGAGCTGCTGAGAAATTTGTCGCGTGGCCGCGCGACGGTGGTCGACGCTCTGATGAGTAAAGTATATCCAACGCCGATCGGTGATCAAATTCCAGCGATGCAGGGTCAACTTTACAGAAAGACGATCGCCTCGTACAAGCAGGAGATCGGAGAGATCGTCGACATGCCCGTGGAAGACATTGGACCCCGAGTGAGCACCTTGCTGAATCGGCTCAGACATTCCCTCAACATACGGGACGATAAGAACAGGCTGAAAGACTACAGTCCGTGGCTGCAGAAATTTGTCGGTCGCGAGATCGAAGTACCGGGTCAGTACACCGGCAAGAAGAGGCCGATGCCGCGCTATCACGCAAAGATCGTCAAAATCGAATCGGTCGTCAAAGTCATGCAGTCCGTCCGACGACCCATAAGAATAACGATCGTCGCCAACGATGCGAAGAATTATAGATTTTTAGTTAAATTCGGCGAGGATCTGCGGTTGGATCAAAGGGTCGAGCAGATATTCGGTGTGATGAACGAAACATTGAAGTCGGACGTTGCGTGCTCGCAGCGTAGATTGTCCGTCGACACATATCAAGTCTTTCCGCTCTCGGGATCGTTGGGTTTCATACAGTGGATCGACGGAACGAAGACTCTCTTGGACTACATAAACTTCTCGCTCGACGACAACAAGAGGCGTCAGCATCATCGCGTTCGAAAGGAGTACGAGGAATGGATAGCGAGCGCCGCGCCGGGGAAAAGCCCGACCGCGCAATACAAGGAAGCCCTCAAGTACCCGGCCGAAGAAGTGCGACACAAAATGAACGAACTGACGAATAAAATCGGTTGGGACTTGTTGAGAAGAACTTTCGTACTGCTGAGTCCGTCGATGGAGAGTTTTATGTCGCTTCGTCAAAACTTCACGACGAGCTACGCGGCAATGAGCATCGCACAGTGGATACTTGGAATAGGCGATCGTCATCTCGGAAACACACTGATCTCCGTCGAATCGGGTAGGAGTCTCGGTATCGACTTCGGATCGGCTTTCGGCGGTGGGGTCGATCAGGCTGTACCCGAACTTATGCCGTTTCGACTGACCGCACAAATAAGAGGATTGCTCAAACCGTTCACGGAGAATGACCTAATGGGGGCGACTATGATTCATGTTCTTAGAGCCCTGAGGAACGGCAAGGGACCGCTTCTAGCTTGCTTGAAAGTCGTCGCACACGAACAACTCAATTGGGAAGAACATGTTAACAAACTGTCGCAGGACACGCTGGGCGAAGCTGTTGGTAAGTTAGGAATCTACTTCCTTTTGTTAAAAAAAAAAAAAAAACCGTTTCATTAATTATATTTACTGCGAGTACCCGATGATTCGGCTGACTGCAAATTATAACTTTCAGACGTTAAATGGTTGCCGGCAAAAAAAGTGAAAATCGTATCCAAGAAGCTCGAAGGTGCGAAACCGTCGTCCGTTACTTTGGAACAATTGACGGACGGGCATTCCGACAAAGAGTATTACTACCGGTACGCCGCGATAGTGAACGGCACCGATTTCGATGAAAAATCTAAGAGGGCGTTTATGAGGGAAGACAATTTATCACCCGAAGAGCAGGTAATGCCGCAAACACGCTAAAGATAAAGACTAAAAAGAAAACAGTTATTACAGCATAATCTTTCATTTCACAGGTTCAATGCTTGATAGAACAAGCAACGGATGCGAACGTACTGGGACGTACGTACGTGGGATGGACACCTTGGTTGTAAATATCGAAACAAGTGAGCCCACGTTTATAATTTTATAAACTATCTTTGTAAAGTTAACTTCAACTAAAAATATATTTTTTCAACGAATCGTTGGTTTTTCGGAGAAAAAAACATTTGAGAATCAACGAATCCGATCCTTTGACAATTCGACAGTTCAATTCTATACGAAAAAAAGGGAGTCAGTTCGGGCGACTTCCGTAGCTTAACTTCCCCGCCTCGACCCACACCGCACTGCCAAGGAGTCGAACACGCTATACGAGAGGCCCGTTCAGAAACTGACCTGGGGTAACATAGAATGAGAGAGAGAGAGTGCTGCGCTGGTGCGAATGTCAGAGGGAGAAGCCCGTATATGATTTCTGAACGCAGCCCTGTTGACGAAACGTCGAAACCAATCGTGCGAGCCATAACCTCAAAAGTGCAGTCGGCGATTCATTCTTTATTGTTTCGAACTAAACATTGAAACAGCAATGAAAACCATTGCCTGATAGACGAAAATATTCATCAACAATTCTTCGTTTTCATCATGAATAGATTGCGTGTGTGCAATAGTTTATTACACGACTGCAGTCGCGTTGTTTACTCGATTCCCGGTGTCGTCGGTTTTCGAGGTTTCATCAATGTAAACAATGCACAAATCCAATTTTTCCGAAAATTCGGTGCCACCTCGATCGCCGCTCTATCGACGAATTCTACGAGTGATAAATTACCGCCTAAAATTCTATCGACTAAGAATGTATCCGTAGGTAAAAAAGATGTATACTTGCATCAAAATAAAACGCGTGTCCTTGTGGCATCGCAGAGCGGCGGAAATTGGGGATTCATTCGACGTTCGAATTTCGTACTGACAAGTGTTTCTCGCGGCGAGTTTAATCGTTTTCATAGTCAACGAAACTTCTCCGACGTTTCCGCTCCGATTAGCGTAATACCGGAACTGCAGCTCACCGGAATATGGAAAACCATATCGGAGAGTGTACCTGTGGAATTTTGTCAAAATGCACTTGTTTGGCTGCACTGTACAACGGGTCTGCCCTGGTGGGCGACTATCGTTCTGGCCACATGGGGCGTAAGAACGGTGGTCACTCTTCCACTGGCCCTTTATCAGCATCGTATTCTTGCCAAAGTCGAGAATCTCAAGTTCGAAATGGACGGAATCGTGAAGGTGCTGAAAGTTGAAACCAACTACGCTGTCGAACAATTCAAATGGACAGAGAATTACGCCCGAACCGTATACAATCGATCGGTTAGTATGACATTTTTTTATGTTTTACATGAATGCAAAAAAAAAAAAAATTCAATTTAGGTAATATATTAATTTTTCTTTAATTTTCAGGTGAAGAAGCAATGGCAGATGCTACTGGAACGAGATAACTGCCATCCTATGAAAGCGGCCATCCTCGTTATAGTTCAGATTCCAATGTGGATCACTTTGTCCACATCTATAAGGAATTTGTGCTTCATGATGCCTTATCGCAATGAAAGTGAGTTTGAGACTTTACAGGCATGCTCGGCGCACCGCTTCCGTACGTGAGGAGTTAACAGTGGTGCAGACTCAGACGCTAGTAATTTCTGTAGCTGCTTTCACCCAAGTGCAGTGGATAATACTGGCTGGATAAACTTTTTTTTGAGACTGGCCAGATCAATTTTTGATAACAGCTGCCAATAATTTTGTAGTGTTCGCTTTATCTATTTTTTGTCAATACAACAAAGTATTATTTGCACAGGTGCTCACGCGATTTATCTTGAGCTCACAACCGGCGGATTTGGCTGGATCACGAATTTGACGCAGGTGGATAATTCATTCGTTATTCCGATAACTCTTGGACTGTTGAATCTGACGATAATAGAGGTAAACTAATGTTCCAACGTGGAAAATGGTAACATAAAAATCTGTCGCAAAATATGTTGTACAGTTGTAATCGTCGTTGCAGATGCAATCTATGATGAAACTGAACGAGCCCAGTAGAACGCAGAGATATATGACGAATTTCTTCAGGCTTGTAGCTGTTGGCATGGTACCCCTCTCGGCATACGTTCCGGCGGTAAGATAAAATATTTTCGTTGTTTGCTGTGTCTTCGTTTTATCGATATTTTGTCAATGTCTGCTAATTTTGTATTTTATTTCTTATACCAGGCTATGAGTCTGTACTGGACGAGCAGCAGTGCATTCGGGGTCATTCAAAATTTCATTACAATGTCTCCGAGAGTTCGACGATTTGCAGGAGTACCGCTAGCGGAGAGTGAAATCGACGAGCCTTACAGACATTTGTACGATAAAATCAGGGATCGAATCAACCTCAAAGACATGAGACTGCCGTATGGCGTCAAAAAATTGTAAAAAAAACCCTTCGTATTTTTATTAACAATATTATCTCCGGAAATCTATCCGGGATATTGTAAAGTTGATTTGTTTTCAAACTCGTGCGATTTGAATCTTGAAGTAATTCCATACAGAGAATTCGCATTAATTTCGATGGTACGTTTGTGCGTAATCCTGATCAGTGTGTAAACTCGTATCGCTGTAGTTAAATAAATGTTGTATATATAACACTATCTTCGATCTCTCCGCAATAATTTATTCGAGAGGTACGAAAATCGATACGATAAAGTAAGTGTCACGGTGATAAATTCTTACATGAATCACATAATCACATGAACACCAACTTTATGTTCAGCATTCACAGATACCGAGCCGATTGACCCAACATTTGTCTCCGCATTAAAAACAGCGTTCAAAATTGCTTCAATTGAAACGTGACGTGGGAGATACGAACGTCGTACGAAAGCTTCGCGGAAGAAAAACGGCTACCGAGAATACAAATTCCAATTGTTTTAAATTCCACGACTGGTAAGATTTTTTATGGTTTTTTTTTTTACGTACAACGAAAATCGTTCAATTATTCGAGCGCTAAACTTGGGAAATGCTCGTCGAACGCTTTGTATGATGTTTTGTTGCATTTTTCTTTTGTAGATTCGCTCGGTACTAGCATTGCTGATATAGTTTTTATGTTCTTTTTATGCCCCCAGACACGTTTCTTTTTTATTGCTCGAAGCGCTACCGCCGTCAATCCCGCTGGACGTCGTCAACACTGATAATCCTCATACAAAATTATCAAATTTTGTATCAGCATTTGTATCGTAATCGCGCAGGCACAGTGAATTATTTTAAGAAGCCCGACCGACGTTTCCGGACATTCTGACGCGCAACTGGGGTCGTTTCACAATTTTCACGTGAGTAATCTTTTGTAATGCGTTTTGGAGACTTTGATAAATTGTTAGATGGAATTTTCTTTTTTGTATTTCACTACACAAATAATCTCCGTGTAGTATCTTTTACTTGTAGCTTCATTCATCGCAGTTGTCTTGCGTATCGCAGAACAGGAGGAAGCAATTTAATGCACATGTGTATCAGTCAATTGGGAGGTCGAGTAGTTTATTTACCATCGTACATATGTATATTATGTTCGATCACGCATACGTCCGCGTCATAAGTAGAGCATCTTCCTCGCTCACGAGAAGCGAGGAGTTGCAATTGCTAGAAAACTTTGACAACCCATTGAACAACACTGTCGCGACCTTTGCCTTCGACCCGCCCGATAACCCTTTCTCGGAATCTCAATCGTCGTAATTTATGCGCTGCGTGTTTTCCCACAAGATAAATCAGCCTGCCGCCGGAGCACAGTAAGCAAGCGATTTCGTCTCCTCGCGGTAGCTTCCACGACAATCGAAGCTATACAGTGAATCGGACCGCGCGCGTTTTTTCGAAAGGTCTTCTCTGAGTCGTGTCAATTTATTACAGGTGTTCTTAAATATGGGTGACGATTTAGTCTGAACATACGTTGAAAACGAGGAATCACCAGGATGACACGCGCGATTCGATTGTGCGTCATTGTTTGTCTAATTTCTTCACATCTCGCCGGATTTGTGCGCGCCGTAAGTAATCTCGATGATCGATTTTTTTCATGTATATTGTACCCATACCCGGAATACTCGCGAGTTGTCTTCTTACCTGGTATTCGCGATTTTCAGAACTGTTTTGCTTTGACGAAAAACATTTGACGATTATGTAAAAATATTTTGTCATATTATTTTTTTCATATTTTATTTTTTTGCCATGAAGACCCAAACGCACAGAGCGGAAGGCCAGTGTCGCGGTTAACTGAGCTCCTGTAACATTAAACGTTGATTATGTAAACGTGATGAGACTGGCGCTATTCTGATAAGCGGAAACGATAAGTTGTGTAAATTTCACGAGTTTATTTACGCAGACGTTATTGTTTGTTGAATCGTAGATATATGATCCAAGCGCGACTACGACGAAGCCGCCGATCAGACGAGAACCCTCGCTACCGTGGTACTTGGACGGAAAAAATTCCAATCCACCCGATGACTTTTCAAGATCGGCAAAATTTGCGAATCCCGACGATTTCGGGGAGACCCAGTCGGTGGAACCACCTGGAAAAGCTTGGGGCGATTGGCGCAAGGTATCCGGTAGCGATATCGAACAGCGTTCCGAAGTAGAGGCTGGCTTTGGACAACAGGCCACTGGACAGTTTCCCACCGAGGACAACGATCAATCCTGGGTTCGCGAACCATTTGCGGATAAGGACATCTACCGTCCGAATCCCTACGACGCGCCTCACGAAATATTCGGCGACGATGCAAACTTGAGCGGGTTGAAAAAGAAGGGAAGCAATAAAAATACCAACTTCGAAGATGCTCTTTCGAGAACCCCGGAGATCTACGAGGGTGTTCCAGTGGATAGCAAGGTCACTATCGAAAAATGATCGTGATATGCATATAATATAGAGGTGTTGCAATTATACTGATTTGTAGATTAAAATTTTTGTTTTTATTTTTAGAAACCGAGACAGGAGAAGATTTTGAAACCCTTACATCGGATAAGCACCGTAGCGAAATACGATGAAATCTCGGGTGTCCAGTGTCCCCATCCCCAGGCGACGGGCCACTTCGTTTATCCGCCTGACTGCAAATTTTTCGTCGGTTGCCATCAAGGTCGGGCCCACGTGCAACCATGCGCTCCCGGTACGCTTTTCAATCCTGAGACTCTGGAGTGCGATTTTCCACACAAGGTCACATGTTACGGCGGTGAAATCGCGGATTTTCCGAAATCTGATAGCGCGGACGATAGTGGGAGACGCGAGCCTCTGGTAAATCCACCCGATCGCCGATACGGACATCATCACGTGATCCCGATAAATGTATGAAAATCGATCGAGTATCATTATTATCAATATCGTTAACGTTCAATATAATTGTCGTTTGACCAAATTTTTAAGGGACCCAAATGCCACAGTGGTCAGAGTGGCTACTTTGCACACCCTTCGGACTGCACGAAGTTCATTCAATGCGACAATGGAGGTACCGTTGTAAAGGATTGCGGTCCAGGAACTGTTTTCAATCCCGCCATCAGCGTGTGCGATTGGCCCTACAACGTCAACGGTTGCGAAGGTTGTTAGAAAAATCGGACATTTCATCTTTTAAGGCGATTTGATACCCCTTCCTCCGCGATCGCCCCGGGCCCACGAGTAATCGTTTCAACATCGCACATGTTGACACGATTATATATAAACATAGTATCGACTATTGATATCAATTTTTTATCTCCGCCAGACGCCTTCAAGAAGGATAAAAGTTTGGACACAGATCTCACCTTCCTCCGCGATCGCCCCGGGCCCACGAGTAATCGTTTCAACATCGCACATGTTGACACGATTATATATAAACATAGTATCGACTATTGATATCAATTTTTTATCTCCGCCAGACGCCTTCAAGAAGGATAAAAGTTTGGACACAGATCTCACGCCACCCGAACCGAATCCGTACGAAAATTATGAATCTAAGCCTCAAAATTCATGGAAGCCTACTCCGATCGCACGGCGGGGTGTGAAAAAAATTGCATGTCCCGCCGGTCACACCGGTATGCTGCCGCATCCGGAAACATGCAAAAAGTTTCTTCAGTGTGCAAACGGCATTACGTACATTATGGATTGCGGTCCCGGTACGGCCTTCAATCCCGAGACTTCCATTTGCGATTGGCCTCACAAGGTTCCTGGGTGTTCCAAAGGTTCGTTGTTCAATTGAGAATAATTAATGACACGACTTTTGTCTATGTTAAAAATAAATTATTTCGTTCAGATCGACCCGGGTCCAATACTCCGATAACCGAGCGTCCCCAAGTTCCACCAGAACCGGCGGGAGAAGCGTACGAGCCATGGAACGGAAATTGGCAAGGAGGTCAAGGAAACCACGATTGGAATAATCCGGGGAATAAACCGGGACGGTACGATCAGGATGGTTCGCACAGTCATCATCAAGGTGGACACGTCGTCAACCACGGTCAGCATGACCGACCGAACCCACTTGAAAATCAGGGTGAAAGCCAGATCGGCAACCCGTGGCAGACGGGAAATCCTGGAGGAAGTAGCAACGATTATCGAGGCACGACCGGAAGGTGGCAGCCGACGCCTCATCCAACGAGGACCTTTCCTCCGCTACCGAAAGGCATCGACGGAGATGAATTGGCTAACCAACATCACGACGATCGAGGCACGAACGGTAGGTGGGAACCGGCGCCTAATCCAATGAGGCCCTTTCCTCCGCTACCGACAGGCATCATCATAGACAAATTGAATCGCCAACATCATGACCATCGGCGCGATGGTCTTGGACCTTCGCATAATCCGGACTATCATAGTGGGTCGGGAAGTGATGAGGACGCAATGTCGCAGGTGCCATCGACACACCATTACAATAATTATCCCCACTCGCACACACATAACCACGCGTCTGGAGATTGGAACCCGGAGGAAGAGGCGCAGAGGACCGAGAGGCCGGTTACCACCGCCTATCCTGATATCGATATACGAACAGGCCCTGGGAGAAGAGGCTATGGGCGAACGAACACAAACTTTTCGCATCCTGGATCGTATGGTTCGACCAGACCCGGTCATTTGGGTTGGCAACCTCCAGTCGGAACGACGAATGGTGGTGCCCGTGGAAAAATTGAACCGAGTCAGCCTGTACCGGCTGGCACGCAGTCTGGAGTCTTCATCCCAAGTTCTTGGAGAGGTCAGGGGTGGAGCGAATCTGGCGATCACGGCCCAAGACTGACTCCCACGCTTGCACCGAGGAACGAATGGAATCAAGGTACCCCGAGCTCGAATTAACATTTGTATTTATTACCGGGGACTAATTACAAATTAATGGTATTGTATGGAAATGGATCGTTGACGGGAGAATATATCAGGGATATGTCAAACACAATAAAAATTTAATTTAACCGACAGGCATTAATTTATTAACAAGACATTAACGGCTTTTGCAAAATTGGAAAATTTCCTCTTCAAAATACTTTTAAAATACCCTACTAATTGAATGAATAATTAATGCTAAAAAAATGCGTAGCGCTGTAAGTGCGTGAGCGTGAGATCGAATTAATTAATGAGCGTCAATTAATTAATGAGCCGCATTAATTAATTGTAGAACCGCATTTCTGTGCCCGATGTTTGAGACTAAAATATATATATTTTTTTATTTCTATTGAATTGCTCACGAGAATGAATGGAGTATTCGCAGGGTATTTAATTGTATATGGATAAGAACATGAATGAAACTGCAGGTTGTATGGCCACGGAATCTTCAGGAATTTGGTAAATAATATTGGGTATTAACCGAAAATGACATTTGTAGTCCTAACAATAGTTCTATGAAGGAAAAATGTTCGATCTAGGTAAGTGAGGAATTTTCGTATTATTGAACTTCGGTTTCAAACAGAATTATGTAGAGGTGATTGAATGAAATTTTTCGACGATTTTAAGGGGGCAACAAGAGTCCTCAGGATGACAAGTTCGACGCCTGGTTATCGAAAACGAATGTAATTCAACGTGGTGACTCGGGAAAGGAACAGGACACAAAGATGAATGACTGGAGATCGAAGACCAATATCTTCGACGCCCAACAGGGTAACAAACGTCCAGGTAAACAATTATTTTTTTTTCGTCACGTTGGTTGAGGTAAGGTAATCTACGTATACGATGAAAATTTTGAATTTGTTAAAGGCGGAACAACTTCGAAAGCCGGTCCATCCGGAATTTACGTGAACGTGGACGGTGTCAAAGGTCATTACATCACGAAAGAGATAGAGATCAACCAAGGTCACTCGAAGACTATAAATTACGGAAAAGATTCAAGATTTGCTCCACCGGAAGTCGCAAATGCCCACAATAATTCGTATGGTTATCAACCGTCTATCGGATGGAAGGTTCCAACTGCAGATCGAACGTATCCGAACAAGTACGAGCCTATCGGATCCAATTCGGAGAACGATCGACGGGGGCCTGGATGGGGATACGAACCAGTAAATAAACCACAATCGGGATCGCCGATCTACGGGAAACCGAACTACGAAAGATATCCTGATAAGCCTGTTTACACGCCGGAAGAGCAAACTTTTGAAACGGAAAAGCCTACGACGATTTTCCATACTTCGCCTCAAGAAACGATACATTCAGAGCCAGATCGACGGGGGCCTGGAAGGAAATACACAACAGCAAATAAAACACAATCGGGACCACCGATCTACGGGAAGCCGAACGAAAAGATCGATCGAGGGCCGCGAGCGAACACGGGAATCGAATTGCCTACGGTATCGATCGAGGAAGACTCTGACGAAAAAAATGACGAGCCCTATGATAGGAAAGGCCACGAGACGATAAATTTCACGGAGCCGATCGAGCCCGATCTAGACAAATACAACGTGGACGTGCTGGACGGTAAAGAATCGTGGAAGCCACGCGTGGCTTTTGAGAACAAAACGAAAAAATCAAACGACAACTCTGTGATCATGTCCATCAACAAGAAGACTACCGATGTCGAGATTTTGGACGTAAAATTGTCACCGGAGCACGAAGGTAAGTAAATCTTCGATTGTGAATGAAAACAATTTTTTTGTCAAATAAGCCAAAGTAGACACTTTTAATCGGGACCCTTGCCGCAACGAAAGGGTAAGTTTTCGTTACAGATGATTTTTTCTTCCCACGACATCCGCTTTCAATGCATTTTTCACTTAATTTACACACGCTTTGCTTAACTAGCGAATTAATGCGTAATCCAACTTGGAAAAAAATAATTAGGCGCCGCTTTGTAAAACAAAAGGAGAGACATGTTATCCGTTCGAACGAATATGGTACTGAACGGTTGAACATTTTTTTTATACGAAGATGTTAAGATTGCGGAGAGTTTGATAAATAAGTAAATGCCTGGATTCCTCGAGTGATCTGATAATTGTGACTACATTGTGTGCCACAAGTTGATCAAATTTTTTTTTTTTTTAGATGAACCACCGTTTCCCGTGTACTACGTGGCTCCTGTGCATCCCTTGGGACATGTACCAAAACCGATGAAAATTGTCCCTGGAAATGGCCAGGTATTGTTATTTCATAATTTCATAATTCTAATCAATTCACTAAAAAAAATTGCATTTTCCCAAAGATATTGCGATTGCGAGGTGGCATTAGTCCGAGAGACGGTTATCTCGAGGTTCAAGGCATTCATCCGGGTTGGGGTATCGTGTGTGACTCGAGGAACGGCTGGTCCCTCAACGAAGCCCATGTAGTGTGTCGCCAACTCGGATACACGAGGTAACCAATTCAATTAAAATCCACGATAATCAGGATGGTGTCAACGATGACTCCATTGAGCTTCGGTAACAATACTCTCGTTCCAGGGGCGCCGAAATGGCCTGGCAAGGACGAAGTAATTGGGACGATGACGACATTCCCTGGATAGCATCGACGGAAGTTGCTTGTAGAGGAAACGAGACCAAGTTCCAGAGTTGCAAGTTAGGGAACAGCGACGGACGCTAATTTCGATGTTACAAGGTCAATTAGCAATTGGGTTGCAATGAAATGAATTAATTATTCGACAGGTTCGTTCACGGCGATCAATGCCATGTCAAAAGAGATTCGGTGGGAGTTCGATGCGCGGCGAATCGAGTCGCTCATTGCCGGAAGGACGAAGTGGCGCACCAGGGCCAGTGCTATCATCTGGCTAATCCCGATTCCGGTCTGAATCACGCCGAGGCACTGGAATACTGCGCAAGCAAAAAGGCTCAGTTGGTCGACATAACGACACAGAGCGAAAATGATTTCTTGTCCGAATGGCTCTTGCACGCTCATCCGAATGTCGTTTCGGTTATGACCTCGGGCATTGGCTTCACCACGTTCAACAGAACTCTTTGGCTCTGGGAGGATTCCGCTCGGGCCAAGTTCCAGTAAGTGGGGTATCTCGCTTCTACAAAAAAATATAACTTCGTTTCAATTAAATTTTTTTTTTTTAATTCTTCGAATAATAGATTTAGCAAGTGGTGGCCTGGCTGGAGTGGAGATAGAAAAATGCCTCCCTCGACAGGCTCCAGGCCGGTGTGCGTGGTCATGAAGAAACAATTTCCTTGTCTAGCCAGACCGGAAACGAGCTGCTCGGCCGATTACTTCTTCTGGGACATCGAGGACTGTGCTACTTCGATGAAGGGTCACTCTTACGTTTGCGAAAGACCCTACGATGACATTAGTATGGATAATTGTTTTTATTTAAAAAAAATACATATATGTGTTGTACGGTTTCTGCAACTATTAAAGTTAATTATTATTTTCTATCACAGGCTGCGTTTATGGAAAGGGTCAACAGTATGCCGGAAATGCGAACGTCTCGGCATCGGGAAAAGAATGTCTGCCTTGGAACGATCCGACTTTGGTTCATACCATTCGTGTCAACGTGAGTAACGGTCACTCAAAAATGTATTATATATATTATGTATATATATAGAAAATCGAAAATTTATATCACGATGAAAGCTGAGTTAAGTATTAATTTAAAAGAAATATATTATCAATTCCATGGATCAGATATTAAACCCGGAAGTCAGAGATAAATTGATGGGACACAACTACTGCAGAAATCCTAATCCCATGAAAGAATCGCGACCTTGGTGTTTCACCGGTTCTTACGGCAAACGCGAATACTGTGACATACCGCCGTGTGGAGAAATCGGTAGTTATAGCTTCGAAATTTATCGGTAAATTTCTTTTTTATGTAAATGATAGATTTTATAATTGTGAAATTCGCCCTCATGCAGGTACGAAGAGATCTGTCGCCGGGGGTCAGTGCAAGCCGAAGCACTTTGAGTGCATGCCGGGAGAATGTATTCCCTCGCCTTGGGTCTGCGACGGCGAAGAGGTATGTTGAATCCGGAGAACGTGTGATTTTTTTTGCACTCTTTAAATTCGTTAATTCCATTGCATAGAGTCTACGAATGATTGTAAAAATGGTTGAATCGTTTTCCCAGGATTGTACAAACGGGCTTGACGAAAAATCTTGCTCCTCGCATTTGGGATTTTTCAAGAAGACCGAAGAGTACAGACTCGAGGGCCACGATGTCGAGAAGTGGCTGAATACACCACTGAAGACTTGTGCACTGAGATGCAAGGAAGCAGATTTCACGTGTAAATCGTTTTCTCACAAGTGAGTATGCAATTTTTTTTTTAGCAACGTCGAGTTACGGCAGAGAAAAGTGCGCGATGAGCTAATTAAGGAGAGTTGCAGAACCGAGGGGAACGTGTGTCTACTGAGTGATCAAGATGTCGGGGCAACAGGAGATCTGCGTTACGACGCAGATTTCGACTACTACGAGATGACCGACAGGAGTACAAATTGCGATGGCATGTTCATATGCGGCAACAACAAGTGCATCAATCAGAGCGAAGTGTGCGACGGGAAGAATAATTGCGGCGACAGAACCGATGAAAATATTTGTACCGTCGAGAATCTCGATTACGAGATACGTTTGGCCGGTTCGAACAACAGTAACGAGGGCAGAGTAGAAGTCAAAGGTGCATTTTTATATATCGTATAAAAATTCCCCGTTTCTAAATTCCATAGTCCATAGCGGGGGCGTGAAGCGCCCCAAACACATGCTAGTTTCTTAATATTGTTCCGCAGTTCTGGGCCATTGGGGACAAGTTTGTGACGATGGGTTTGGAATGATCGACGCCGACGTTGTCTGTAAGGAATTGGGTTTCGATCTAGGAGCTCTAGAAGTTCGACCCGGGGGATATTATGGAAATCTCGATCCACCGGATGTGTTTGTGGTAGATCAGCTCAAGTGTCGAGGCAACGAGACATCACTTCGCGAATGCGACTTTGAAGGGTAAATAGTTATGCATTAAAAAAAGTATATTTAACTGTTTTCTGCAGACAAATGCAACAATCGTGTAATTATTGTTTGTTTGGCAGATGGGGTGTTCACAACTGTCGGCCCGAAGAAGCCGTTGGTATTGTGTGCAAATCTGCTGTGAACACGTGTCAGTTTGGTCACTGGAAATGCGACAATAGCCCGACATGCATCCCTGTTACCTTCATTTGCGACGAGGTCGTTGATTGCCCGGATGGATCGGACGAGAATTCCGAGCACTGTGATGTAACTTTTTTTTTTTAACCTTTCATCTTTTAATGAGCGAGCATTTAAGTTTTTCATAATTGCAAAGTGAAAGACCGAGGCTTTACCCATCACTTTCATGAATTGTTTACAAAGTTATTCAAGATGAAAATTAAATTTTCCAGTTCTTGTCAAGTGGAACTAGTCTGACATGATGTTTTAACTTGTATAATTAGCAAAGTCGAGATTATACTTGCTATTAAAAATATATATTAAAAAAAGATCTATTGCTGAACACTATTAGTTTTTAATAGTAAAAAATTTGGTTTTCTATCGTACATGTATGTTAATGTAAATTAAGTAAATCCAAGCTGACGTTCGATTTCGTATTTTTCTTGTCAGACGCCTTTTGAATTGCGTCTGGCAAACGGAAGTAGTCCGCTCGAGGGTAGAGTCGAAGTTCGTCATCACGGAGTCTGGGGTACGGTTTGCGACGACGACTTTTCTGCGGCAGCGGCTAAAGTGATCTGTAGGTCGTTGGGATACGGAGGCTCAGCTATTGCAAAGAAAAATGGATTTTTCGGTCCGGGTGATGGACCAATTTGGCTTGATGAGGTCAGACCATTTTACCAATATTTGTTCTCTTACCTTCGTTATCGCTCGACAAATTTTGATTTTTATACAAAATTCCACTCTTTTTTTTTTTTAGGTTTTCTGTCACGGCAGCGAAGCGCAATTGTACAAATGCGAGCACAACCATTGGGGTCGTCACAACTGCGACCACGAGGAGGACGCCGGTGTAATATGTACGGAAGGTGCAGTCGTCGATTCGGAGGTAAATAGTGAATGAAATAAAAATGCATCGTGCCCGATCAGTCAGACATGATCGTTAGTGCGTTAGATAAAATTGAGAAAGTGACCCCGAATGTAATCATTAGATTGCTTTTCGAATAATACAATAATACAATTGATATAAGTTTTATTGCTAACAAAATAAAATAATATTTTTCGTCGTAATATACGTGACTCTTATTTATTTTACGACCTTGGAAATGTCCTTTTCCCGAATAGTTGGAGAGCGATCCAACTCAGGTACCGGAAATCAGTATAAACGATTTACTGCCGAGCGATTGCGGCAAAAGGGCCGAGGACTTTGGAGAGGACGAGGGAGAAATGTTTGCGAGGGTTGTTCAAGGCTCCGTGGCAACCAAGGGATCGTATCCTTGGCAAGTACGTAAATTATTCTTAAAGACAGCTAACGACATTTATTCATTTGTTTCATTAAATTATCTTTAAAAAGGCAAGTATTCGAGTGCGGGGTCACAGCAGATCGAGTCACTGGTGCGGTGCGGTGGTGCTTTCACCCCTGCATGTATTAACTGCGGCCCACTGTCTCGAGGGATACAATAAGGGTACTTATTTTGTCCGGGCAGGAGATTACAATTCAGAGGTAGATATAACAACTTTCTCGAAGATTGGAATTGATACATTATTTTTAACTTTAGTTTTTGTAAAACGGTTAAAATAATGCATCCATGCAACCGGTGTAATTTATTTAATTTCCGGTCGTTGATTCAGACCGACGAAGGCACCGAGATCGAAGCGAACATCGAAGACTACTACATTCACGAAGATTTCCGCAAAGGGCAACGCATGAACAACGACATAGCCCTGGTTCTCTTAAAAGGTCGGGGTATTCCTCTCGGTGAGCACATAATGCCGATTTGCTTGCCACCGGCGAACGTCGAATATTCACCCGGCCTGAACTGCACGATAAGTGGTTTCGGTAGCATCGAGACTGGACGATCAGGTATGCATTTTTTTATTTTTCGTGAAGACTGGAGAATACATTTCTGTCCACCGGAAATTCGCTTCTAAATTTCTGTCTACCGACGGATCTATCTTCGCAGCTCAATCGCTCGATCTCAGATACGGCTGGGTTCCATTGCTAGATCAGTCGGTATGTCGAGCCGACTACGTCTACGGCGACGGTAATATCAGCGATGGAATGGTCTGTGCCGGTTACCTCGACGAGGGTGTGGATTCTTGCGACGGTGACTCCGGTGGGCCTCTAGCTTGTCAAAGAAATGGTAAAAAAAAAATAACTCACCATTCGTTTATCAACACCTCGCGCTAAAATATAGATCACATCGGTCAAAATACTTTTGGTTCTATTTGAACTTTTACTGATTCACAGGTGCTTTCACTCTGTACGGAGTGACCAGTTGGGGTCATCACTGTGGCAAAGCCAACAAACCTGGTGTTTACGTGCGTGTTGCCCACTACAGAGATTGGATCGATCGAAAGATCCGCGAATCTCTTTTCGGAAGATAAATCGTCTTCGTCGATTGAATCTGAAATTCAACAATAAAAATTTGTTGCCTTGCACACAATGTGCATATGTTTATAAATAAAATATTACGAATCGTAGATCGGGATTGGTGGGAGACCTCGATGAGAATAAATTGAACCGTAAAATCGTGAGCTGTTAATCTGGACTCTATTTCATAAGACATCATCGTTTCTACAATAATTGTAATTCATGTTTGTTTGTGTTGTTTTTTTCTTCGCATTACGCATTACCGAGCTTATGTACAATAGTCCCAACATATTCGATCGTTACACATAAAAACTTAATTTAAAATATTGCAAATCGGCGATATTTACAGACAGGACACTGGAGAGGGTTGGTGGTGAAATAAAGCTCATTATAAATAAATTTCGTTACAAAAATTCCTGATATCTCAACGTTAAATCGGAGCCGGCTTTAAGTCGCACTCAACGGCGATGAGAATCGACCGTCTCGGCGTACAAGCGGAGGTAAACTAATTATGCGATTACTTTAAAGAAATTAATACAATGTGCGACACGATCTGAACTGGTGTGGATATAAAAAAAATCAATGTAGATTTCTCTGACCGGAAGTTTGATCGATACGTTAGACAATATAGTATCATGATCGGAAAAAAAATTATGGAATTTCATTTTTCGATTTCTTTAATGAAATTCTCTATTTATTCATTAATTATAATACGTTTTAAAAGTAGGACAGAAAAATATATTCGGATAATCCCTGATCGTGATTATGTTGTGCGTGTCTCAAAAAAAAAAAAAAAAATGTACACTTTCTTGACATTTCACTGAATACCTACATAGGTATCACTCGAATATTTTTGTTCAGCGGCGTTAACATAAATAATAATAATAATAATAGTTATATTAAAATAACAATATTTCGGCGACCTAAACGCGTCCTACGTCAAGGCTTAGCGGGGCTTGACGTAGACTATCGAGGGAATGTGGAGCAAAATACGACGTGCAGCATTAAATTATATTTAAGCCTAACTTATACGCTTAATTTAGGCATAAACACGAACCGAGCTTATTATGCTGCCGGGCGAAAGGAGAGCACAAACAGCGTATCGTTCATGTGCTCGTCACAATTAAAATGCAATCTTTTCCATCGGTACTGTATCCCGTGATACATATTGTATAAACAAGGGTGTCACATTCGAATCGATGAATCGCTCAAGTTATCGTAATGAATTATCATTGAGATGATAATCCAATATTCCGAAAAACTTCGAGATGCATAGCGTTTCGATTTTTCCACCCTATTTTTTGGATTTGTTGAATTGATTTTTTTTTTAACGGCAGAGAGGCATTCGTTGATTAAAATACGACACCCAGACGATATAATTGAATACTCCTTGTTTCACCTGGCAGTCGTACAAGCTCAGATTGGACTAATGTCTAGTGACTAGATGGAGCAAGAACTTCCGAACGTTCGTTTTTGAGGTACATGCAGTTTCGACAGAACATCTTTGATTTTCACTGTCAATATTTTTCTTTCGGTTAAAAACGGTGATGGTTAAAATTGTAAGTTTTTTTTGTTGTTTTTATTTTCGTTTTCCAAAAAAATGACTCGAGTTTCTGACGAAACTACTGCACCGTGCCTCTCTTACTTCGATTAAACACTACCCTTATTTCTACCGAGCGTATAGGTACGTATTATGTATACGTATATACAAGACTTTCTTATTTACAGATGTGTCAGAGTGATCAGCGTCTTTGCCGAGTGAGGTGAGACAGCTGTTTTTTTTTTTTAATTTGCCTTTTTTTTTGTATTTTTTTAGTGCCAAATAGAACACACATGAATCCAACGTGATAATCTCAGTCCGGTGTTAATTGAGATAACGAGATTGCGTGTACAGAGCAATCTCGTTTTGTTGCTTTATTATATATATATAAATTTTCGAAATGAAATAGTAAATTTGGAGGCTTATGGGGCCGTCGGAATAAAAAAACGTGTCTAAAGAAAATCATCGAATCTCGATCGATGAACATTAAAAAAAAAGCCATCGAAAAATGTAGAAAAAATAAAGACGCGAGGATGAATATAAGGCTAAACGGTTTTACGATTGACGACTATGAATCCCGACGATGGGAGGATGCGCATACGTAGACAATATATCGTAATGATATTTTATTAAAACTTTTTTTGTTTTTTTTTTTTTCTCTATCGATGCTCGATTTTTCGTGATAACGTGTACGTGCAGTTATATGTTTTACTTGTTTTTTCTTTTTTTTACGTAATTTATTTTTACGAGATTTGTCTCGGCGCGACATAGCCAGTCGGATCCCGCTCTACGCTAAAAGTACGAGGACGATAACAACGGTCAGTGGAATCCGCTGTACAGCACGGAACTTTTATTTATTACTTCTTTTTATTTTTTATTATCGATCGACAAATGATTTACTTTCGTTTATCCGCGACTTTCGCTAGACGCTTTTGTTTCTCTCCCCGGATTTATGGATGCGAACATGAGTGTAAATATTGACGTGTCTTGCGGTCAGTTCAAGTTGATTCACGGATCAACAGTTTGCCTAAAAAAAAAACTCGTAACTTTTTGTTTTTATCGGTTTTTTCCCCCCTCGAATACATTCGAGTACTTTTTTTTTTGTTAAATTGGCGACTGCTATACGGTCGCGCGGTTTGCATGCCCAGGAGAAACGAACTCTTGGTCCCTATTATTTATGAATTTGAAGTTCGATCGGTTCCTAGCTTAGGGAAGCTTTGGAAATTTTTTTTTCTGGACTATACGGATCGTTCGATAAATCGTCACCTCCCCCTCTTGTCTCGTCGTCATTAATGTTTTTTTTTTTCTTTCGTAAAAATCATCAATAATTCCTCCGACAATCAGTTCACTCTAGACTCTGGATTCGCACCCTTTCTATACTGTGTTTGGTACTAATATACAGATTAAAAAATAAAAAACGGATTCCAAACCCATTCTTTTCATAAACGGCGTCCCATTAAAAAAAATTATAATAATCACAAAAAAAGACAATCACGCAAAATCGTTCTATATCCACGACGACGAATAAATTACATTGTTATCGGGCTCGAAAATATTGTGTTGGGTCGTGTGTTGTAAGTACGTAAACTTAAATATCGGATAAATCTGTTCAACAAACCCACATAATACTTATCTCTGTTAACGTTTAGCGTATATCAAAAGGTTTATGTACAAAAGGAACTTGCGTGATAGTGTCTCAAAAATGCCGACCGGCCAATACAGTTTATATAACGTTTTTCGTAACGTTGTTCAATTATCGTTGCCGCAACGTTTTTCTTCAGAAATGGTAATCTTATCTTGTCTAATCACAATTTAATAATTACTTTATTATCTCCTATTGCGAGTCCAACTAGAAGAATCGATAAACTTGATAATTCCTAAAATCGATCGTACATTTTTTAAATGTAATCGGAAAAAACAGATTTAACCCATTCCTGAACGTTACACGTATTCGGGTGATTTTTTGCTTTATTTATTTATTTTTTAAATGACCAGATGAAATATGGTAATTTTTTTTTACACCGGCAGATCGTCGATCGAGCGATTTTGAGAATCTCGCACGCAGATCAACGCGAGGCTTAGGAACTATGCTTAATCTTCTAAGCGACTTTGAGTCGTGTTTCACGATCGTCGCTTCTACGAGAAAGACGGTTTTCTCGGTATGGGAATCATCGTGCCCTTTCGATTTGGCGTCAATAATTTCAGGTTCACAACTTGCTACAAATCGCAGTGTCCAATAAATTTGGCTGGGTCTTCAAATTTCAATTATCTTCGTTAATTTTTTCTTTTTTTTCTCGTAGTTATTCATTTTTATCCCTTTTTCATGTTATACGACTCGAAAATTTGTGCTTCAATTGTATGAAGTATAGAAAATCGTGATTGTTAAAAGAACAATTCATCGACGTAATCGTTATGTCATTTCTTGAATTAAAAAAAAAATGATAATAAAAAAAATCGTAAACGATATTTTCAAAAAATTCAATCTCGTATATCGATCAGACTGTGCGTATTAAATTAAAATCCGCGGATCGATGGAAATTCGTATTCGAATCCACGAATTAATTGAATCGCGTACGAAAAAAAAGCAAAATTGCCAATACAATTTGTCACCCCGTAATCATCGCCTCCGACAGTGAACCGCTATGTGTTCTTGTCAATGCGTCGTCCGAGGTCTCCGACGTGTTTCCACCTTCGGTGTCAAACACTCGCTTCTCATTACGAATATATTAATATATATATTATATATTTATACGTATCTATTTTTAGTATCTCTCCCACTGGGCGAACTCCTCTGCGGCTCTTTTTCACTGAGCGTTTAATTCGGATCTGTCGATAAAAATATTCGTTAAAATATATCGGGGTACAATTATAAATTAATTGGTGTTCATCGTTCGTGTGTTTCGCTCACTTCAATGCTTTGTATCGTTCCTTTTCCGGATTGTTGTCGGGCGGCTCGCACTCGAACGACGCCAGAGCCAGTGCTGATGCAAACATAATCATAAACGTTATTCAATGGAACCGAACGAGAAACTCGTCACAAAAGATACCAAAATCTATGTCTTTTAAAAATATTTTCTTATCATTTCCGCTTACCATTTTCGGTGAGGACCGGGCTTGCTTGGAGGAACGCGATAACCCGGGAATTCTTCTCGAAGGGGCATGCCACCTGTTTCCAAGCGATGAACTCGGTCACCTGTTTGGCCAGCTGCCAGAACTTCTCGAAGTTGATGTGTCCGTTCGGAAGTCTGCAATTGACACGGACAATTGAAGCCATCTTCACTTGAACTTCGGACTCAATAAAAGAAAAAAAAATAATCGACAAACAAGGAGTAATATTGTACTGCATAGTCGTACGACGAAGAAAACACAACGAAGTGAAGATTACGTTCCGAGGAAGCGATGCGGATGAGGAAAAACGGAAACGATCGCTGAATCAATAAATTGAGTGGAAAGAGTCTTTGACATGTTTGCGCAATGTGAAAGAAGAATAAGACCGAACTTTTTCAGCTCCGTTACGGAGGACGTAGAAGCGATATCAAAGTGAGACCTTTCATTTTCCTTTACAAACGTTCTGACGAAGCAATGAAACCTCGTATTTTCACGCGTATCGAGAAGATGTTACGTAAATTGGAGTTGCCATAAAAAAAAATTAAAAATTCTTTGAGAGAAAATTATGTCAACGGACGATTGAAATGAAAATATACGCAACGTTCGCTTTCAAATTATATAATATTTTTTACTCAGAGATGCTTATAATTCTCGGTGCAATTTTCCGGATTGCAAGCACAATTTTTTTCGACGCCCCATGCACGAGAGTTTCGCAACGGTTTTATCGAAACTGAAATAAGAAAAAAAAAAAAAAAAAGAAAAAAAAAACAACTCGACACGCCCCACAAATCTCGATCGGCATGGGCGAAATATTTCTTCGCGGTGTTTACCAACGATTTCTACGCGTGTATGTAATGCGCGTACGGAACTGCACACGCGTGTAAATGAATGACTAGATAAGAAATGACGAGCCGTAAATTGAACGTCGAACTTCGGTATAACTAGACGAGCGACGACGGTGCGAGTCTCACGAAGGCGTTTCACGAAATTACACGAAGAACTTGGCCAATTTATACGTCCTGAATCGGCGGTATAAGGGAAACGCGCGAAGTTAGCGAAATTTGTGGAAGAGGACGAGAGCCGATGGGGCGGCACTAGGGGGGGGGGGGGGGGGGGGGGGTGGGTGTATCGTGGATGGAATATTTGCGTAGCGATCAGTCAATATATCTATCGATGCGTCGCGACGAGACGAGAGCTTGCGCTTGCACACATATCCCACACACCCGAATCTCCAGCCCCTCGACACATCTCGGATGCGTCTTCACTCTCAAGTTCGAGCTCGGGAGGACTCGCGTAGCCGGCGCGCAGGGGGTGGATATCCCTCGTCCTCGACCTCGGCCATCCTAACGCCCGGTATCTCGAACCCGTGCGACGTCTATATCGGCGCAACTTTTGCCATTACAAGTTTAATAAGTTTATACACGTACTTGCGCGCGAAAATTGGCGAGCCCGGGTGGACGGGGACGGGTGAGAGGGACCAAGAGATAGAGGCCGAAGCAGGCTGGATTCGGACACGATAAGCTACGGGGCTGCCAGCTCGCGACAAGGATACATAGCTTTAAGCCTTCGAGACTCTTTGAGAGTTTTTTTTTTTTTTTTTTTTTTTTTTACCGAACTTTATAATCCATATATCTGCGCGAATTTCTGAGACTCTTCGGGGAACACGTCTACGACATCGGCCTGCGGCGATGAGACAAATTTGTTGAGAATCGCGAGACGGTTCAGCGATTTCTTCGGCTTTTATCCGTCTGTTTGAAATGTAAATTGATTCGGTGCTACTTAAAGACAAAACTTCCGGTTAGAAAAATCTCACTTTTAAACTGGAAGTAACGCGACGCTGAATAAAATTTGAAGAATGTCGAATTTGAAGAATTCGACCGAGAGTTCCGTCACACCGTAAGTACGTCACTTCCGGTCGAAAACTGTGATTTTCAAAGCGGAAGTGACGTTCTTCCGGTATTACCGTCACTTCAAAAGGAAAAACTGGCACTCACTTGTTGCTGCAACCCTCGTTAAGGAAGTAGAGATCCTTGACGAGAAGACTGAAGAAAGGCACGACGATGCGTTGTCGTTCGTCGGTTGCACCGGCGCTTCGCCACATGGCTGCCTTCAGTGTGCTTCTGTAGCTGCTGAAATTGCTGCTCGGATCCATCTGATGTTCCAGAATCGAGAACTTGGCCGATTGTACCTTTGCCCACTGAGCACAAACGGAGAAAAAAAAAAAAATTATGTGACGTTAAGAAAAATGGAGATGCCTCA
This sequence comes from Exephanes ischioxanthus, assembly GCA_958510785.1. NCBI lineage: Eukaryota > Metazoa > Arthropoda > Insecta > Hymenoptera > Ichneumonidae > Exephanes > Exephanes ischioxanthus. Next base: position 7,142,840 of record OY294024.1, read on the forward strand.
CGAAAGAATAGGAGTTGAAATCTGAGCGTATAAACGAGTGAAAGAAAATTCCTCGATCGCGTGTGTTTCGCTCATCTTACTCTTCTCCGGATGAAAAAAATGTTCCAGAGTAGCGACAAAGAAGATACGCGTATACGATATCCCGAGTGACTACGACAGATCGTATTTGCCGAATCCTTCTCGGCGCAGAGTGTATCGTTTCGCTCCCTTGATCCCTTTTCTCGATCATGGACGATGGCGGAAGGAGGGCGCCAGCGATAGCCGGCAGTAGTAACACATAGATGTGCACGGGGCGCTTTGCGAATGGTCGACGGAAACCTGCATTCGACAGACAATAGATTCGGCTGAATCGCCGTCGGGCTAACGTGCACAATCGATCCCTGGCGCGTTGCTTTCCGCGCGATATCCTTCTCGGCGGTGATATCCGCCTCTGTGCGTTCTGTCGCGCCCCTTTCCACCTTTGAGCACGATATGTATTCTGTGCGCGGGTATATAAATACATATATATATATATATATATGTATTTATGTATGTATAGTGGATTTGCACATTTTGCGCATGCAACGGATGAGCCAAACGAGAGCCAGACCCGGGCCTATGAACACTTCCGGCAACTCGGCTGCTTCGTCGCCAGAGATTATGTTTGGAAACCTCGAAAGCTTGCTACGATCCGAGCACACAACGCGGACTCGGGGGAAATACCGTGTGCACTCGCGTTGTATTAAGAGGGATTGTGACTCAATATTTCATTCGCTGAAAAGATAATGTGTTCCGGAAAAAAAGCGAGTAGGCGGACATTAACCCTTTCGTTAATAGGACACATGTATCTACGAGAGATTCAATTTTTTTTAAATAATTCATCGAGTGGTCTTTATACATTTTTTATTTTCGAAAAATCGTCGCTCCGAAAGTTTCGCCAGTAGAAATATTATTTGTTTGCGTGTCTGGTCCATTTTACCCCCCACCCCTCCATCTCCCTATAACCAATGACGCACAGCGATCTACAGAAATGACCCCAAATGTTAATTTCACCTCGTGTCCGCATATCTCTACCGAAAATTATTGTCCACATCGGGAGTGCAGTGAATCCGTAAGCGCAAATGCAAACCGCTCGCGGTTTTGGCATTCAACGGCACCAGAAATTGATAAACAATTCCCCGGAGGCTCCCCCTGAAATTAGTTCGTTCCGATCGATTCACATCCGCGGGCCGATATTGTTTTTCAATGATCGAACCATTCGAACTGTTATCGCGAAACCGTCCAATGAAATAACAGGAAGAAAAAAAAAATCTCGTGAATTATTATTATGGTTTACCAATGGTAATTCGGTCATTGTGGTATCGAATTAATTTGTCGTTAATGTATATAGTAAGGTATCGGAGTGCCAGGGTTATACGTTCGGCAGGGGGAGGGCGCTGCGGGAGGATATGTTGTACACAATACATACATATATAAATATATATCTATACATATGTATATGTATAGCGCACATTAGTACATAGAATAGGAGGGTTGGTTCGCCCACCGGGGCGATACATACGTATAATGTTACGTGAGGTCGACGCGGGGGCGAAATAATTCAGCGCGACACACAGGAATCAAGCACATGCCGGTGAACGCGCCGGCGGAGAGTTGTACGGTAGAGAATATGTTATAGTTTCAGCGAGAGAGTTCGGGGGCGACGACGACTCCGAGAATAATTGAATTAACTTCGAGAACGACGAAACTGTCGTGCCAGTGGCGAGTAACGCGTGCGATGTCCCGAGGATTAATTCCGTCTGGTGCGTTCTCCTCTCTCGCTCTCCGACGGGCTTTAATTCGCGAATTAACGTACACGCTTGGACCGTACGCGGACTGGTAACGCGTATCGCGGACGCAACCCCCGTCCCCCTCCCGCCCCCCTCCGCGACGTGTCATGTCCCGACAAGCATGTACAACGATTTGCCGGACAACATTTCGCCGAGAAGATTCTCGCTGTAACAACATCTGCTCCCGACGAGATTGAACAAATTTCTGTGAATATTTTCCGTCTTTTTTCTTCATTTTCTTTATATTTAATAATCGCGAGACGGGGGAAAGAATGGGCGAGCTGAAAATCGTTGCTCGATATTCCGTGCGTTAATTCCCCGTGAATGGAGCGGAGGGAGAATTTAATTAAATCACTTCTGTCCGTCCGTTCGTTGGTGCGTCTCTTTCATGTTCTTTGTTCGGCTTTTATATACTATATATTTTTTTTCTTTCTGTTTGTCGATTCTCTTGGCCGTCAACTTCGTCCGGCGCGTCGGATATGGTCTGTCGAGAAGTTATATGTCTCATCACTGCGGGAGATACTGTGGATGGAACTGACGGGAGAATGGATTGGTTCGCGATGCTGATTCTCGTCCGGTGGAGGGAGAGACTCGCTGTCGAAAGGATCACTCCTGTACGGTCGAAGGTAATTAGCTCTTTGAGGCAGGAAGGATAAACTTGGCGATGCCATGTACCGAGTCTATCGAGAACGACTCGGGGAGACACTCGGAACTCGGAAAAGGGATGAGCAAAAGTTGTCGACGTCACTCGCAGATTATCTCGGAGATATAAATTACGAAGGCGGGTCACGCCCGTCCTTTGCTCGGGCTCCTCGCTTCCGGTACCCTTTATTTTATCCTGTCTATCGTTCGCAGACGAGTTTGTAGAAAATGTTTGTTTAATTTCGATAAAATGTGATGAATTTGCTTGCCGCCGTGCCCGATCGCTCTGTTCAGCCATGAGACCGAAACATTTATGTTTTAGTCAAAAGAAATTATAATCGAAATAAACAAAATCTTGCAAGCTTTGTCATAAAATTGGTCACGACAGCCACGACCATTGATTTCATGACTTCAGGGGAAAAATTATAAAAGTGATACACGAACCGGGCCGTATTCTCCACCTTTACTCCGGTATCCGGTCGATCTCTACTGACGGGGAAATTTCACCTAGTCGACAATATGAAAATGCCCCAACAGCCGTGCCGCTGCGCTCCGGAGCGACGAACGGTGGACGGGGTGCGTTTTTCGTGATAAATCGCGGTCGGACAGAGAAGAGGGCGGAAGAGGGTGGGCTGTGAGAAAAGTAGTCGCGATTGGCCGGACGGCTGCGAAACGGGTTGGCGATACGGTAAATTTTCATTAACGGAAATTACGGGTCACGAATGTAGGTTGAAACCGGAACGGTGTGTCGGCGATGGAGTGCGGGCGGCGCTAGGAAGCAAGGTTTTTGCAATTATTTCCTCGGTCCCCGAGTCATAAATCAGAGCGAGAGACCGGCAACCAAATGAACCCTGAATAACGTGGCGCACGAACCATTCCGCAATGTTCGCCGCGGCGATCTGGCGGGCGAGAGGGGGGTCAGCGCCGACGACGAAGTCCGGTGGCACGAACGCCGGAATATCAATGAAACGCCGGGGGATACAGTTTTGTAATTAAAAACCAGGGGCGAGGGGGAGAAAAAAACGTTTAGCTACCCCCGGGAACGTTTCAAATGAGGTACGACGACCGGCTGGCGAGCTGTATCCACGCCGCTTCGTTATAACGCTGCTTATACACATCCGTGGAATACATGCTGGACTCGATTGAGAAGTACTCGTGCGCAGACATGTTTTTCCTCCGTGGGATTAAAGATTTTACGATGGACATACTCGGTTAATGAAATACCATACGCAAAAAAAAAACGCAATTTCGTTCGTGAAAATATAAAATTGAAGCATGGTACGCATCGTTATAACGCTGCTTACATGTATCCGTGGAATACTTGCCGGACTCGATTTGGAGGTACTTTTGTGCAAACATATTTTTCCCCCGTGGAATAAAGGATTTTATGATGGACATACTCGATGAATGAAATACGATACTCGATAATATTAAAACAAAACAAAAATAATAAATTACAATTGGTATATAGTCTTGACAGCTGATACGTAGCGAGATGCAAAATGCTCGGGAGATCGTGCATTGAGCCACTGTGAAATAACCCCCCGGGAACGTTTCAAATGAGGTACGACGACCGGTTGGCGAGCTGTATCCACGCCGCTTCGTTATAACGCTGCTTATACACATCCGTGGAATATATGTTGGACTCGATTGAGAAGTACTCGTGCGCAGACATGTTTTTCCTCCGTGGGATTAAAGATTTTACGATGGACATACTCGGTTAATGAAATACCATACGCAAAAAAAAAAAAAAAAAACGCAATTTCGTTCATGAAAATATAAAATTGAAGCATGGTACGCATCGTTATAACGCTGCTTATACACATCCGTGGAATACATGCTGGACTCGATTGAGAAGTACTCGTGCGCAGACATGTTTTTCCCCCGTGGGATTAAAGATTTTACGATGGACATACTCGGTTAATGAAATACCATACGCAAAAAAAAAAAATGCAATTTCGTTCGTGAAAATATAAAATTGAAGCATGGTACGCATCGTTATAACGCTGCTTACATGTATCCGTGGAATACTTGCTGGACTCGATTTGGAGGTACTTTTGTGCAAACATATTTTTCTCCCGTGGAATAAAAGATTTTATGATGGACATACTCGATGAATGAAATACGATACTCGATAATATTAAAACAAAAAAAAAATAATAAATTACAATGGGTATATAGTCTTGACAGCTGATACGTAGCGAGATGCAAAATGCTCGGGGGATCGTGCATTGAGCCACTGTGAAATTAGCTGCCATAGACGGTGAAAAGGCAAACGGCGGCATCCTCCTCGTTCGGGAGAATATAAAATTGAAGCATTCGGTACCATCGAACATATGCATGCATTTTTACGGTATATCCGTTTCGATTTTACTCGCGAGCGTATCAGGGGAGCTTCACTGTTTGTATTTGCGATCGGTTATCCACGATGGTAAATATGCAAACGGATCATACAGGCTAAAAAAAGCGTCGACGTGATGAGAGTGAATTCGTGAGTTGTGACATGTGACGCGGATATTTTTCTATATATATCGTATTTTTTTGTTTGACTCACAGTTTTCTTCAAACGAGATATCGGCGACATGTTGAGTCCTGCGATTATTGCCATGAGGGAATTGAAGTTTCCGATGTTGAAGCACTCCCTCGCAGTCTCGATCCAATACTCGACGACGCGCACGCGCTGTTTCTTCTTAGCGTGCTGCACAACAAAATCCGTACTGTTGTTAAAAAATAATAATAAAAATAATAATAATAATAAAATAAAGCAACGTTCCGAAACTAGATTGCTCACAACCGAGAACAGCGGCATTCGTAAAAGTACCTTGCAGACTTCCGTGGCGACGAAATAACTCAGCCTGTTGAACCACTGAACGTACGACTCGAGATTGCGTGTCTTCTTCATGTCCTTGAAAGATGTTTCCAGATGGGGCGATTCCTGGAGGGAAAAACACCAAATATGGTCGGTGTGTTAATATTGAATATTGAAAAAAAAAAAAAAAAAAGCAAGAAACGAAAATAGATCGTCAACCTTCCAACGATCGCTATGCACGTAGTCAATGTTTCTGTCTTAAACAGCCACAGACCGGACAGACACTGCGCAGTACATCGAGGTATACAACTCTCCGACAGTTGTGCGAAACAACACGACAGCAGCGCAGACTCGGTTTGTACAGTACGTACTTGTTAACTGGCTGGGTTTGTACGAGAACTCACCTTGGCGAACGCTTGAACAAACTCCTCGGGGCCGATGTACGAGAGCCTCTCGAGTTCAACGTGAGTCAACTGTTGTGCGAGAACGGTCGCCGAGGGGCAGAGCTCGGTAACGTCGACCTGGAATCCAAACAGTACAAGGGGATGATAAGACACAGAGGCATTGTCAGAGCCGTGGGTCGAATTAAAAAATACATATATTTTTTTTAAACCATGCTGAAGGCGATTGACTGAACGTATGGAACGAGCGAACGGTTCTTTCACCGTCTCAGCAAACACATATCGCTAGTGGAAACGTGTATTTCATTTAACGATCCAGCGCCGGCGTCTCACCCATTCAATTTTATACGGGTCGCGCTTCGTCGGTCAGTCTGAGGTTTCTTATCGCTAGGCGGGACGACCGATAAGGTGGGCGAGTCCCCGAAAGGAAGTCCCCCCACTGATAAAAAAATACGGTTGAATCAACTAAGATTCGGGCAGGGACATTCAACTAAATATTTTGTTGGTACAGCTAAAAAATTGGTTAGTTCAACAATTTTTTGGTTGATTTCATTAAAATATTTTTGAGTCATTAAAATATTTTTGAGTCATTAAAATATTTTTGAGTCATTAAAATATTTTTGAGTCATTAAAATATTTTTGAGTCATTAAAATATTTTTGAGTCATTAAAAGATTTTTGAGTCATTAAAATATTTTTGAGTCATTAAAATATTTTTGAGTCATTAAAATATTTTTGAGTCATTAAAATATTTTTGAGTCATTAAAATATTTTTGAGTCATTAAAATATTTTGTTCGCCCAACTAAATATTTATTCGAACGTCCCTGCCCGAATCTTAGTTAATTCAACTGTACTTTTTTATCAGTGCCGTCGAGGGAGGAAAAAAGTATGGACCTGCTCATGGTCTCTCGCTTTGTCGGGAAATTGCGCGAGACCTGCGCGCGCACCGGAGGTCGCTATGGCTAACATACACAAATAAAACTATGGAAATACAAAAAAAAAAAAAAAAATATACAAAAAAAAATAACAAAAGTGCAGAAATACGACGAAAAGCGAAGCGTGCGTGGGAGAGCGAGAGAAAATTTCGATCGGCGCGCGCCCCTCCCCCCCTCCCCCCCACGCCGCTCTCGGTATGTATATCAGCATTATTTATGTCCCTGAACCCGGCCATTGTACGTCCGGGAACGGAAGGAATAGTATAAGCCCGACAGATATTTCGATTTCGAATCGAGCGGGTGTCCCGGGGGCGATGCTGGATTCCGGTTAGCGTGGTGTCGAAATTTATATTCGGGCCGGTGGTACGTACAAGAGAAAGTGGGAAAATGGAGCGCGTGGGTTGCTGCAGACTTTAATCCCCCTTCTCTTCCTGCCCCTCTAGCCCTTTCCTTCTCCCCTAGGGCTGGGTTGTGAAATAACATTCACGTGAAATTGGCAAACTGCTGCCACCTTATACAGACAACTCGGTAAAAGTGGCAGGAAGGATTGACAGTGGTCGTTCCATACATCGATCTTTACTACTGGGAGCCTGACGAGCATGCAGGATCAGCGGCACGGACACGGGCATCAGCGGCACGGGCATCGGCGTTCGTCTAACCATCGGTTTACTAATGCTCTACCATAACCCCGACGATATAGTGCTATCCTATACGTATCGGGTCTGTTCGATAAATACAACCGGTTCGGCAAACTGTTTTCACCGTCAATCGTCGATGAGAGCAGTCCGGTCACGTCAATATGACCGCGTTCACCATATTCCTCGTATATCGGAACAATAACACTGGCCGTGCACAGTAGTCACCCGTATTTCGAATATCATATTCGCGAGGTGAGTCCACACGCTGACGCGTTATTTTATGCTGTCCAAATGGTACAGACGTGCGCATACAGTACTACCGTTTCCATTCGAGACCAATGCAATCAGGACTTCAAATAAACTAAAATAACAGAGTCGCGCGCAGCGCAAAAAGTTGTTCAGGAAACAAGCTACATTTTTTTTTCGTACGCTTGTTTCACGTTTCGCGGTCGGTCGTATGAAGCACCGAACGGAGCTACTTTTTTTATTCGACTATCGCAAACAACCGTAAAACGTACCTTCGAAGGGAATATGTGAAAAAAAGAGAAGCAAAGTGCTCGAGCATATGTCCTCTGAATCGTGAAGAAATCAGTCCGATATAATTGAGTAGCGGTAGTCGGAAGATTGGCGAGACGCGGAGCCTCGGAGTGCAATAACCGATTTTATATCGGATTCGTGACGGTGAGAGGAAAAAGCGAGAGACCGGGAGAGAGGGGGACCGAGAGGAGGAAACGTGAGTGCGTCTTTGCACTTGCCTTTTACTTCCGTCGCGCAAAGAAGACCACTCGTTTTAAGCCCCCCCTGGTCACCCCCCCCGGCCTCGGCGCCCCTTAGCCCATTTCGCCCGTGTCGTCTCTGCAGTGCCATTTCTTTTACCCTCTCGCGCCTCTCTCGTTCCATTCGATTTTCGAGGCGATAGGTGGGTATTGGCGTCGTCGACGCCTCCCTCAAAGATATCGGAAGAAAAGTGCAGAAGCTATATGAGAGGGTGAAAACACTCCTCGCCGGAAACGCTGGGCAACTTTGCCTCCCCCTCACCCTTACGTACTGTACGTTACGACTACAGTAGAGACCCCATTTACTTTATACTTCTCATTGTAGCTTCTCTCACTATACTTCCCTCTTCCAGAGCCCTTTTCAAAGCGTTTCACTCGTACGTGTGTCTTTATGTATATGCTCTCGGTACATACACATATACCGTATATATATATATATATATATATTTTGCCCAGGCCGCGGAAGAGAAAGCTCCACGGTGAAATACACGCGAGGTGAAGTATCTATCTCCTGGGCCATCTTTCTCACCGACGCTTGAATGGAAACGTGTAGGAAGAGCGTCGGGCGTTCGCCAAGTCAGAAACAGAACTGGAAACGGCACGCCAGATGTTCGCATATTTATCGAATGCGGTACCGAGCTACTGTGGTCTCCTTTTCTCTCAGCCCGCCAGATCGTTTTTCCTTTGCGTCTTTCAATCTGCATGCCTCCTTCGCGCCGGGCGCTTCGGGCGGAACGGGCGGAGTACACCACATTGCCGGAGTGGATGGCGCGAAATAGAGGTCGAAGACTCGGTGCATTCGACACACCATCTGGTTCGATGAAAATATTCATTTTTCAAGCTAGGATCTCGGAGCTTTTTGCCACGAGGGTCTCGATCGATGATCGGGTCGGAAAGGTGTAAGTAGCAGGCAATCTTGGAGAGAGATTCGGAGCGTTAAGATGAAAACAGTACGAGGATGGTTTTAGTGGTTGCAATATTTCAAATTTCGTAAAATTCGTAGAATTCTCGAGAAAGTACCTGAGTCAAGCGATAATAAAATGAAAAGGTAGCTACGCACCTCGAATGATCACGTTTGCAAGTGCGATTCAATAAAAGAGAGCGAAAATTTATGTTTTGCCGTCCGTTTTACCGGTCGAGCGGTGCGGAACTCTCGAGAGTGAGGCGGCACTTGGGTCGGTTCTCGATTTCCAATAACGCGGAAAGCCCCTTATCGTAGTGACATTTTGAACGGGTGCTGAGCGAAACGTCGGGGTGATTAGCGGTTCAGTTTAGGACGTCCGTACTGTACAGAGGAAGAAGCTTACGGTCGGATGAGCCAGCTAATTGGCGTCAGGGGCGACGCGAACCAGCTTATCGCAAAGATAAGTACGATATTATAATCGGATGCATACTATATTTCGCCTCTGTATAATTTCGGGGAGGCGACCGTTCGTTTTGATCCTCGAGTGTGGAACCACATTCCGGGCCTTATTATACGAGGACCACTGTTGCGTATATTATACGCGATACCGTACGCGAACTTCCTGCCGGGTCCAACTAACCGCTGCGACGTTAAATTGGATCGCACTCTGTGCAGTAGATACGCGCAGCACCGGCCTCGACGACGGTAAATTTTCGGTAAAATCGGGTGTGTGTACGTGTGTGCGAGGGGCGTTTCAGCGATGCGCGCCACCCACGCAATTCTCATCGGAAAACGAACGAGAGACCTCATCTGGGAAAGGATACAGGATACAGAAGGGGATATAAGGTGGGAAAGCATAGTTTTTCCCGTTTTGTAATTTCCACGCGACACGCCATCGCAAAATAACGAAGCGGAAAATAATAGTAGCGCGCATGCGCGCGGCGAAAGAATGGACCGGGGGAATTCGCGGATTAAGGTGGCAATTTAGATTTCTGTAGGTGGGGCGGGTAGAGCATTAATTTCTTCCTGAATCGGGAGATACGGAACAACGCTTACGTGGTTGATAACTTTTATTATGTTTTACCCAGGGCAAAGGTAGTTAATATGGCCCACTCTTATCGGCACGTAAATCAGTGATGTATATACCAGGCCATATTCCCCACCTTTACCCTATACATTAAATTTTTTATTTTTTTGCATTTCCGTACATACATTTCTAGGCAAAAGGGTCAATATTTTTATGCAATCCGACCGAGCGAGACTCGCGAAGGTTTCTTCCCTCAACGAGCTTTCCAATTCCATTCGTCTCTCGCATTGAGCAAGACTCCAGTCACCGCCGCTTTTCACCGCGGTTCTCCGGTTTTCCAACTCTCATTCCCTCTTTACCTCACCGTGCTAAAGGTGCCACGTACGCGACTGCGTCTGTGTATTATTATTTCTCGTCGCGGTATACCAACCCGGACGAAGAGCGGAAACGCGGGTTATAGGTAGGTAAGTGCTTTCTGGAAGGTGCTTCCCTACGTGCTTAGGAACGTTCAGCTGTAAGTACGTATCTCGTTATGAGTTCCTCACAGTTCTGTGCGGGGGCGAATTGAAGTACTGTACGGTGGAAAGGAATGCGCCCGCAAGAACTTGTGCGGTAAGAGAAACTGCGACGATGACGACGACGCCGTCGTCGAGGGAACGGCTGAACGTTAATCCGGCACGACGCAGATATCTCGTTGAATCCTCACTTGCTGGCAATGTGCTACGTGCCGCCTTACAATGCCGGCGGCTCTTCCACCATCCCAGTCCCGCGCTCTCTTCCCGTCGTTTGCCATCGTTCCCTTCGGTGGGTTCCGCGCAATGCGCATATGACTTCAGGGTCGTGAAGTCGAGAAGTTCGGAAAGTGCGGAAACACCTCGTAGGAGTCACTTTCCGAGAATATCGAAGTTATTCCGCGAGACGTCCCGAGTTCGCGAGAACCACTCGGTATAATATCACGGTGAGGAGTCACGGAACTCCGTACTCGCGATTAAGTCATTTATTACCAAGTGGATGCACTTTCGTTCGTCTCGCAACAGCATTTCCGCAATCCAGCATCCAATGAGCAAGATTCAAGCGCTCACGAGTGGCGTTGGAGACTTTAGGTCTTAAGGCTGCGAAGCGGCACGTGCAGCCAGTCTTGCGCCAACGTTCGGATGTAACAGCTAGCCGGACCAAACCCCACATCGGAATACCGTCCAGATAGGTAAATAAAAAACAGTCCGTGAACACATCGATCGATTTGGTCGAGGACCCAAATAGAAATGAACAATCAAATTGTCGATGACCTCCGCGAATCCTCCATGTTTCCCTCGCTCCTTATCCTCGTCTTCCACGAGGACGGTGACGTTTCTATTGGATTAGCGATCGCAGCTTCGAATATCTCTATATCTGGAAGATGAATAAGCCGGGGCTATACGACGCGACGGAGTGGGTGAACTACGGTGAAGATTATCGAGTTTCACGGCTTCGGGCTGCGCCGTTATGTACCGGGAAGCTGGAGAACCATCGGGATCCCCGAGGTAGGAGACGAGACTTTAACTTTAATCGGCGAGTACATGGTGACGGCACTGAAGAGGTGGGCTCCGGGATAGGAAGGTGAGCAGACGAGAGAAGAGGGCAGGTTCGGGGGGACCTCGCAGTGCCGAAGGTATGCGCGACGAAGCTAAACTCCTTAACTGGTGGTGACTGGTGGAAAATCGAGTGGAACGATTTTAACCACCCGCCGCAGCACCTTGCCGCACCATCCCACCCTCACTCTTTCCACGTTAGTCATGAGTTCCAGCTCCATTCCCCTTCAACAATTCCACATTGCCTTCCTGGGCAACCTTCCCTCCGGCTCGGGTATAGTGCGCGTTGTCGCTAATAACGAGCAAACACAATTAACGCCTCGCTCCGTTGGACCCGCTGCACCCGCAACTCGTACCCGCCACCATTGCCATTTACCACTACGCTCCGACGCCGGCATACGACCCGAACCCGGCGCTTTACACACCGAGCAAGGGAGCATAAATGGAGCAAAACGAATTTTCCGCGTCAAAGTAGAGCGGCGACTGTTTTTGAGAATTTTTGTTTCAGGTTTTGGATGCCAGCGACAATCCCGGCGGACTGTTGCGATGGCGTTTCAAGAAACACGTTCGCACGCAAGGAGGAATTTGATGAAAATGGCATGTTGAAATTTATGATAAAGTGGACGCATATTTCCCTTCCCCGATGGCTAATGATATGTCTGGGTGTGAAATGCGAGAGCTAAGATGGTGCAACGGAATGGCAGTTGGGAGCGATGCGAGGCAGATAATATCGCATCGGGAAGCTGAACAAAGCTCTCCTTAATTGAAAGATCTCCTCCGCTCTGTCGAGAAGCCCGGAAACTGCGCATACTTTCGCGGATGGTTCCTGGGAATTCTCTCGGTCCTCGCTGGTCCCGGCGGAGCGCGAGAAATCGCAGTATTATCTGAAAGACAAACTGCTGCTGCAAAGCAGAATCGCGAGCAGGGTTCGCAGTAACGAATGTAACGGCGCGAGCGGCTCGTACAACCCTTCCAATTACGCTTCCGATGATGGAATCCAGCAAATTCAGCTTGTTGTACTTGTGTTTTCAAGTACGGAAATACCTCCTGAGCACCAGGACGTTTATTTACGGGAATACATAGGTTGTCGCTGAGTTTAGAAAGGTCCAAAAGTGGAACGTTACCATAACTTCGAAGATTTACAGCCAATGATTTTTCTCGGCTGGTGTCTCGTTTCGTCACGGTTGAGGCCAATTTTACCGCATGAGGGTCAATCGCCATTGATGGCGATTGATGTTTCCTTAGGGCTCTATGCCCTAAGGAAACATCGGCTGTAAGGACGTGCGATATGTCCTGGCACTGGACGCCAGCTATGTGTCTCTGTTTGCACTTCGTCCGCAATAATGGTTGGATGTAGCAGCCGGTGGCCGTGACGAGAAGAGATGGGCGAAATATTGAAGGAAGTCCGGCTCGCACCGCACCGAAACAAGCGCAGATGCCGCGACGCTGTACCGACGAAGTTTGGTACGTGAGGGAAAAAAAAAACTTGTGCGGTTTAATAATCTGTGCCGACCGTGCAATGAAACTCGGAGAAAAATGCTTGTAGCAAAATTAGGTCCTCCTTATTGGAGCCCCGTCGTCGGCTCGTTGGCGGAGGAGTTTCCTCGACGTCTGGCACTCCCTTCACCTTTTGCAATTTTCATGGCACGGCCCAATCCTCCGGGGCGAAGACGATCCAGTCGTGAAGCCCCTCGACCCTCGGAACGGTTTCAGGCTCCGTACGTACCCGAACTACAGTAGCAATCGGTTAGCCGAGACGCTGGATGCTTCGAACTCGAGTTATGCGATAGTAGAAAAGCACTCCCGTGCAGAGAAGGAATGTAGGTGGCTACGGTATAGCTCGCTACAACACTGCTTCGGAGACCCTGGCCGATAGATTCATTTCGGTAATTGGATTAACCCCAATTGCTGAAGGTATGTTAACTGCGAACCGGCACCCGAACCAATTGGAAGAGGCGGAATACGGATGGCTAAATAGATATAGCTATGAGCCTGGCAACTATATAAGGGAAATGAGCTGTCCAAATTATTGTCGCCGGCTCTCTCACCGAAAACATGAGAAACATACTAATTTAATTTCTCGAAAACTATCGGTCGGCTCCAACGTTACTGCACCAATGTATTTAATTTTTATTTTGTGAAAATGAATTATTCGATATTCGATATTATTCCCATGGCGTAGCATCATGGTACAATACAAGTAGTAACGTGCAGTTTTGGCCGGCCAAAGGAGTGACAACCAAGCGATTTCAAAGTGATCAAGGAACGAAGAGCGTGGACGGGGAATATTTAACTCGCTAATGCAGTTGCAAATTAGCTATTAGCAGGTGTTGGACGCGGTGGCAGATAGGCGCCCGGTAATGAAATTCACGGTATAGTTACTGTCTCGCGGACGGGGTCCCCTCTGTTGAAGCGGCCTACGTAACTCTATTAGACTAACTGCGCAAAGTGCACACGTACCTATACGTACGTTACCGCCGGCGGAGTTCACGGTGTTACTATAGTTGTACTACTACGCCACTGCCGAGAGTTCGGCGAACGCAACATAACCCGCGGTTTTGGCATGACGCTCAGCGAAACGGTCGGACGCTATGCCAGTGGCATCAGCAAAGAGCAAGTACCGGACTCTCTCTCTCGGCTTATACTGTTATATTCAATGAAAACGAGTTCCATGAAAGCTGTCGTTTTTCATCGTTACAAAAAAAAAAAAAAAAAAAAAAACAAAACAAAAAGAGAACGTAAAAAAAATTGACAAACGGAACTGCAAGTTCCGGCATATTCGCTATTGTGACGAGAGAAAGGGAAATAATAAATTGCGTTAACAATGAAGCGGATAATTGACGGAGAGTAACAAAGCCGAAATACAAGCCAATCGGAGGCAAACAAAAGTTCCTGCGGAAAAAACGCAATTATCGAAAAAGGTTCGAGTTCCAGGACGACTAAAAAAATTGGATAATTTTATTGACATAATACAATGTTATGGATTTTGGGGGATTCAATGGGGCGGGAAGGAACTTCGCAACGCAATTAATTAATTTAATATTGTACATTGGGCGGCCGTCTAGTTTTTGTCTGCCGCTGGATTTCGCGAGTACACGACTGTTGCGCCGGACAGTTTGAGTTTGAGGGGCGGCAAGACAGAGCAACAGCTCCGAAAAGGCTCTGACCTGAGTGGCAATATTGTAACAGTGTCACACATGCCGTTACGTTGTGCTGTCGTTTGCACAGAGAGCGCAGAGGGAATAGTAAATTTACCCCGTCGAAACGGAGAATTCGTCGGTAAAGTAAAACAGAAAAAAGTCTCACCTGAGTAAGTTGTTCCGTAGCCGCCTCGGTAGCGAGACGAGCCAATCCCTCCTCGTATCTCTCGAGGGCCGTCAGTCTGAGTAATAAATTTTGGAGCAGAGCCGACACTTCCTGCCTCGCTGCAGCGTCGACGGCGGCGACCTTCTGGGTGATGGACCTGACGTGACCCATCACCCTCTCGTCCCGGAAGTCGTACGGAAACGTTTCCGTCCATTCGGCCAGCAGTTGCACCAAACGCGGCACGAAACGGTGAAGTCGTTCCTGCGAAATCGAGAATCGTTATTATCGTCGTTACGAGGGCGTCGCCGCGCTTTTGCTTGGATCACGCTTCGCTATGACACACACACACACATATACCTATATGCCGTGTGCACTGAACAATTGTCCGTTGAGACAAAGCAAAAGTAACGGACGCGGAGACATTCCGTATTTGCAATACGTTTCGTTGTTACGGGCTCTTTATGTGAATCGAAACGAGTCTGGCAACGATTGCCTCGTGTTTATACGATTCCGCTCATAGATGTTGTGTTGAGAACAAAAAATCCTATATATCTTTCGAAAGTTGTTTGTCCCAATTTTCAAAAATCCAGGGTGTCCGCTTAGGGCCAAGATTATTCTCAGTCACCCTAGGGGACACTTCCACTTCGGGAAATACGTCACTTCCGGTTTGAAAATCTCATTATTCGACTTGTCAATTCCGGTCGAAAAATGAGATTTTGAAATCGGAAGTGACGTATTTCCGGTGAATCTGCGAAATCCGAAACTTTCGGTTTCAAAATTCCATAGTTCATAGCGAGGGCACGAAGTGCCCGAGCCCTTGTAACCAGCTAGTAAGTAAGTAAATGAATAAAATTATCAAAAAAAATACGAGAAGAAATCGAGTGGTAGATTTGGGAATAGGAAGTGAAGCGAAAGGTGAAAGCCGATGGAGTGTACGTGAGATGAAGACATCGATCAAATTATAATGCCGAAGGGCATGCTAAGCGTGCTGCACGATCGTATTCACCTTGCCCGTAAAACTGTCTAGGCCAGCCAAAAGTTCAGTCACGCAAACCCTCTACCGGTTATACGATGCTCTGTACAGTGTTGCTGATTCATAGAGCTCGGAAGCTTCTCTTTCAAATTGAGAGATCGCCCGATGGCCGCAGTTAACGTAAAGTTATCTACTGCGGAACAATAGACTTTTGTGCCGCGCTGAAGACAATAGCCTGCGCGATTAACGCGGCATTTGTTCGTAATTTCACGTCGTTAAATCTATCAGGTAATTCCGCAGTTATTCGTGCCTCCATAAGACCGACTGAAAAATGTCAATGAAGTCGTATCTTTTAGAAAATACTATAAATTGGTGTCCCGAATTCTTTCATTTTTTTTTTTTTTTTTTGCGACGCAAAGCAAAGTAAATTTAACATTGAAGTAAGTAATCTTTACGAAGACAACAAAGTCCTGCATCCGACATTCCTCATTTTCATTTCAGCGGTACTTAAGCTGCACAAGGCTTTGTGTCGTGAGAGGAACGCCAAGGGAAAAAAAGTGCACGTGGATGAAATGGCGAAGGGAAGCCGAAGGAGCCTCGATGAAACGATAATGCACGCGAGAGCGAAATGCCGTCGAAGAGCCACACACCACCCGCAGCAGCCACCGTCGGGAGGAGATTTTGCACCGTTCGGTTGGCCGTTTCGTGGTGGGTGCACTCGGACTCACCTTGCCGCCCTCTCCATTCAGGTTTTGCTGATGTTCGCAAAGTGCGCAAACCTCGCCCAATAGCTCGTGCGGCTTGATGAAGAGCCTAGCGCTCAGCAAAAAGGCGAAGAGGTATGCCCGATCGGGATAATACTCCTCGGTAGGCACCATGTGCTGCACCAGGGCTTCCAGAGAGCCGGATACGAGATTCCCGTCCCGGTATACGAGAGCCTGAAACACAAATTGGAAAAACAAACATTGAAAAATTAATTGCGCCTCAATTTAATTTATTAAAATGCAAATTTCGTGCGATTCGTTTTTATAAAATTAAAATTCCATTAGGGCAAAAACAAATTTCCGGCGATTCTCGCGGAACGCATTCGGAGCTCGGTGCCGTTTTGGACATTTTTGTTCCATCGTTTTTTCAGAAATGCTTGGCATTGACAAAATTAGCGTAAAAACAAATGGCGTCCATGTTGTCGCATTTCGGGTATAGGGGTGGTTCGGTTCCTGGACGAGCTGGTTCGTCGCAACCACGGGTTCGCGTGCATGGAAACAGTCTCCGCGTCTTTGGTGAACAAGGCGAACCATTCCGAGCGCGCTGCCAAACTGTCGTGTTGGCGATATGTATGCAAAGCTCCTATGCCCTGAGCACAGTCGGGCATAGGAGAGCTTCGCATGTCCTATCCCCTTTACACCGACCGGTAAATATTCAGCGCTGATTAACGTTTCGGCCAACTACGACACGACCGCGACCCCCGCGATTAATTAAAGTCGGCGGTACCATCGCCCGGTGAGAATAAACGAAATTCGTTCGCATAGCTATTTGCAATCTTTTTCATACGAGAAATTTACATGGTTCAGCAATTTCGTTAATTAACGAAGAAAAAAAAAGAACATCCGAAGAATATGGAAAGGTCGAAGGCCGGAAATGCTGCTATGGTGAATTTGCACTCTACCCGGCCATTAAGGTGTAATTTAAATGGCCCGGCCGTCCTGAGCTGTTGGCCGTCGAGATGCTTAAAAATAATTAAGTAATAAAAAAAGTAGTCAAATACAGTCAAACCTGCACATCGCAAGCTCATTAACAACGATCGAAAACACAAACACTGGACTGGGAGCTTAAAAAAAAAAACAATTTATCGAAGAGTCTTCGCTTTCACATAGCTGAATGACATCGACGCGGAATTCTCGAGTTATGTTTGCTTCGTACTTCGTGAAAAGACGAGAGGGGAGAGGGAAAAAAATTGCACAGCGGCAGCCGTGCCAGTGGCACGACATCATCTCCGGAAATTAAGTACCCCCTACCGCTTGTCCCGGCGATGAAGCTATTGCCATCGAGACTTTGGTTATAAAGGTGTCAAGAGCGCATTATACAAGAAAATTCCGTACCTATGTACAGTATAAAATGCTCGTAAATCGGGTGCGGTTAACGACCTTTCCCTGTAACCGTTTATCCTTTCGTTCAAGTCGTCAAATTCGTGGAACGAACTTGACGACTTGAGGCGCTGGAGTGTACTCCTTTTTTCAGAAACAAGTGAAGTTGCCATCCATCGTAAAATTGTTTTCCAAGATTTAAAAAAAATCTCGTCACCAATGTCCAGGGGTTTGCATTAATGAAAAAAAGGACACAGTTTAGTTCAGCGCTTTGAGCAATAAATGGCATTGAAAGGGCGTTAAATCGATCTGATCACGAATCAAATATTCATTCGACGAGTGACATAGCAGATCGAAATTCAAATTGAATAATAAATTATTCTTTGGAAAGGGAGCGTTATTTCCGCCGTTCCACTTTTCCTGTTATAAAGCCGTTCTATTAATGAGCTTGGGAAACTTTCGCCACCGGCTGAAGCTCGCACTCGAAGCTTTCGCTTCCCTGTCCCTCTGGACTGATCGCACTCCATCGTACGACCAGTCATTCGCTGTGATATTGAAAATGGATTATCACCTGGTTGTCGGTAAGCTGAAATTAATATTGAAGCTCAAGTTTTATCGCATTGAGAATTGAAGAAGACTTTACGTAATTAGTGCGCTGCACAACTTGAGTATTCGACCAATTTTGAAAAGTAAAATAAATGAGAAAAGAAAAGAAGATAAAAAAAAGCTGTCAGGTAATGGGCAATTTGGAAGCTGCGTGAAGAATTCAATTAATTACCGCCGGATATGCTAATACGATTTTTTTTGCTGTTTTTAAGTGCAGCCTTCCAATTTTTTCATGTATATTATTTTTTTCGTTTTCCGTGGGTCACTCAACTGCCCCAACGAGACAGAAAAGGCTCTCGGCACCGGGAACAATTCTCCGAGTCCACGTTCCTCTCGTTCCTTCACACGAATTTTCGCATAGCAATGATGCTGCTCGGGTGATCACGTTTGAGATAGAAAAAACGGAAAAAATATATAAATATAAAAATACCCGTCGAGAATGCTCCACTTTGCAGTTTGGAGTTTTCGCAGCATTTGCGCTCATCCGTCCAGGGTGGTCGCGGGAGTGCAGGCGAACGGTCCGGACCCGCTTCGCAGTCCTCGGGTTTGGCTCGGAAGCGCTCAACCCCTCTTCAATCTCTTCGCATAGCGTGCCCACCTTCTGTACATACATGTATTAGTTTTATATCTACGCGCGAAACACAAATGTAAACGCATTCGCAAACTAAAAGCTAGCGGGGACCGCTGTCAGCGGCATTTCGCGACGCTCTGCCAACGCCCGCTCGTCGACACACCAGAGTTTGCAGTTTTTCTTCGTTTCTCTTTTTCTCTTGCTGGTCCATCCTCCCCCCTCTTCGGGGGCAACTGGAACACCCGCGGGTTCCAGGACAGCCATCCGTTTCCAGACCTCTTCCACTCTTCCCCCATCCAGACTCTTCGCAGATTTTCTCGTTCGACGCTCAAACATACCGCGCACCGATGTCTCCGAGTTTCCATTGCCTTTTGCTCGAACTCTTTCCCAGCGAATAATGCAGTGAGCTTCGTCAGCTCTGTTTAGTTAGTATCAATAGGTACTCCGGGCGCTGTACTTGATGAAAAATTATTAAAAAAAAGAAACGGGAAAACTTCACACCCGGTTTGGAAATCTCATTTTTCGACCGGAAGTGACGTCACAGAGATAATTCCGTTCGACTGTTCCGTTCGACCCTCGAGGGTGGCGGTATTAATGGCGAATAAAAATCAATTGAACCGTGAGTCAGTATTATATAACGATGCACAGTACGACAAAGCAGTGGAGTTTTAACGTGACGATTCACTTCCGATGGCCAAGGATATCTATCCATTCCGGTCGAGTGATCCTGTTCGCCGGCCTCGATCTCTCCCTCTCCCCTGACTCTCTCTCGATTCTCGAGAGCAGTCTGCGGTACTGCCAGTCCTCGATTAACGACCATCGGAGGAGAAAATTAATATCCGACGTCACGAATTGCATCGGGGACGTACTTCGGGGATTCCCGGGGCTCACGATTATCACGACGCAATGCCGTTCAGCCGTTTCTGGCAGGGTTGATAACAACCGCGCTGTTTCAAATTCTCGAATGCGCCACAGAGAAATTTCGTACGTGCATAGCCGCTAAATTATTTATCGATTATTCTGAACGAGCAAATCTTCACTGTTCCCTCCATTATCCAGCTCAGAAATTTTTGTGAAAAATTCATTCGTACCTGCTTTACATCGAGGTATTTCGTTTGCTTTTAATTTGTCTGAATGTATTTGTTATAACTATCTAACATATGATCAATTTTTAATCATCAGTTATACAGTACATGTTACAATCGACAGCTTCCAATTAGCTTTGACTGAGTTTCCGTGGACCCTCAATGACGTTTTCCGAACTTGGTACATGCAATAAAAAAAAATGTCCAGGAGTTAGACGAGTTTGTTAATTTTTTACATTTTCAAAAGCATCACCGACTTCCGCCGCAGCTATGGTCCAGCTATAGTGATCCCAGACTGTAGGCACGTCGTCTTTTCATTCTTCGAGCTTCCAGTTTCCTTAGTTCACTACCGGATTTTTCTTTTCCAGTTCTTTCTTCTTCTTCCCCCCCCCCCCCCCCTCGCTCTTTCTCTCTTGCTCTCTCTCACCCTCTTTAACTCTCTCCATTTGCCAATTCTTCCTCGTACTTCCTTTTAAAGCGGCGTTGACGTCCTCTCATACTCTCCCGAGCACATCCGCTCTCGGCCCTCGCTAACTCTACTCGCGGCAAAGTAGAGTTTGCTTTGGCGAGCTCCACTCGTCTAACCGGACCGAAGAAACTTTCGGCAGTACTTCCCCGACTCGGAACTATATACTCCCTTGCTTCCTAGTTTAAGCTTCGTACCGCCAGCTCCGTGTGTGCTTGCACCATGTACACCGTACTTGCGCTTCCTCTACCGTACGTTATACCCAGCTCGTTCTCAAAAAGGATCTCTCTTTCTTCCTGTCTATTTAATAAAGTGGATTGCGACACGTCTCCACGTAACACCCTCGCACCATTATACGAACGTGAGAATTTTCGTCTGGACCATTTTCATCGCAGCAACTCGCACACACAGCTTTTTATAGTCCTCTCGGGTCGCGTGAATATATATGTCAAATTTTAAGCCAATTTTGAATACCTTTTTCCCCAATCCCTCGAAAGGGAAAATAATTCCGCGTTGTTAGTTTATCATAAGGGAATTTAAAAAAATGCTAAATCGAAGGTGGTTTTCTCCTCCCGCTATGCAGACGTCAGGCTGAAGAGCAGAACGAGAAGAATCCCCAGTCTTCCAAGCTTCTTTCTCGAACGGAAAAGCTCATCCGCGCCGTGATAAATTTACCACTTATAATAAAAACTAGACTCCGAAACTAACGATGGTGTCTGCGCACGCTGACTCTCGCAATTCACGCTTAAACCGAATCATCATTTCTACTTATAACTGTAATTTGTAGTAGGCGAGATAGGAATGGTTTCTCGTAATGAAAATATATATATAGATATAAAAGAGGGGATATCCAGCGTAAGGCCAGCTGTCCGGCACAGCAGCCGTGAAAGCGAGTGCTCGGTGAAAACGCATTACGCGGGTGTCTCGGCATCGTCGTAGCGGGGCCGTTTGGTTAGTTGAAACAGCTGACGTTGAATCTAGGAAGCTATCCAGACTGGTATCGCTCGACGGAAGACCGGACGTATCTTCATTTTTTTTTTTTTTTTTGTTATTTAACCAGCACACACCAACTCCGACATTGGATGCGACAATGACAAGAAAACGCAACGATGAAGATGGCGACAGCGATACTTTACTCCGTCGGTACTTCAGCTAGCAGTGGCACTGTGAGATAAAAAATTCAACGTCGTACAAACTAGCGCGACCGTTCTATAAACCCTTTGTTGTGCCGCGCTGAGTCTTCCTTTCTTCCGTCTACACCCCTTTTCATACGTAGTAACGCCCAACGGACGGAGAAGCCAGGAGAGAAGCCCCTGTGGACCGGTAGCGGTTTTTATGCATCCCGGGCCCTTAATAAAAACGTTCAGCCCTCCTTTGCCCGCGTGACGGTGGAACCGTGGCTTCGTTTACTCTCACTTCATCCTCCGTTCGTTTTACGTCTCCCGAGACTGTATTCCGCTTGGCTGATGCCGTCGCTTATATTCACGCGGAAAAGCTGTAACTCGAAACAAGCGAATGCATTGTGTATCAAACTAGCTATATTCCCGTACACCTTTTTCCCCGGGGGCATAAAAACCCTGAGATATTCCCACCGGTGATATTTGTTGGATCGAGGGTGGGTCGCGCCGTACCGTGACGATTTATCGGAAAAGTTGATGCCGGAAGGAAAACCGGGTGGAAAATCCGGTGACTTTATCGACGCACTTATTAGCTATCGAAAGAAAGGACCTCTCAGCTTTGGGTAAAAAGTAGCGAGTACAGTTGAGCGCACTCACTGAAATTGTACGTGAAAATACCTCAAGCAAATTTAGGAACGTGCGGAAATGAAATTAACGTGCGTCCTCATTCCATCCTCTGATTAAAGTAATGAGAATAACAATGTCTGGTGGGAAAGTGAGATAAACATCGTAGATTTTGAGAAAAGCATTGTCGACAAAAGATCTTTAAAGCGGCTGAGAAATTGCGGCTATTTTCATTGTGGTTACCGAACGCCAGTAGAGAAATTCACCGCTAAGCTTTCAATCCTCCTCGACCGGCACATTCAGCCGTGGTCATTTTTACGGACCAAAGAATTTCCAGACTTTCCATCGCCGGCTACCCTGTCGTTGTCGGCAATTCCTCAGTCGCAGAGCCGCCCGACACCGACGTCTTTCGTCGTCGACGAAATGTGCCACGGTACTCAGTGGGCGAAAGCTTCTTAAACCGT
This sequence comes from Exephanes ischioxanthus, assembly GCA_958510785.1. NCBI lineage: Eukaryota > Metazoa > Arthropoda > Insecta > Hymenoptera > Ichneumonidae > Exephanes > Exephanes ischioxanthus. The sequence continues at coordinate 7,165,645 of OY294024.1, forward strand.
TTCCAGATATTTACGAACAATTTTCCGGAAAGGTACACGCGGCCCGTGGCAGTAATGCGCTCGGGGAGGAAGATTACCGACGGAGGGAGGGGGCAATAGAGTGAGGAAGAAAGTTGGCGAAGACCGAGAGTGGGAGCCGAAAGAGACCGACTTACAGACACAAATGTAAGAGGGGAGGCGAACGCGGACAAGGGTGGAAAAGTAAATTGGGGAGCTAAGAGGGTGAGAGGGTGGGTCGGTAAAGAGAAATGAGTGAACCGGCAGGGCGTTTGTACTTCGAAGCGCTTGCGGCGGAAGCAATGTACAAGTATACTGTACCATACTTTACTACAGTACAGTGCGGAGCGAGCTGAAAATAAAAATAAAATCGCGAAGAAGAAGATCGAGAAGAGGAGAAGACATGGACGAAGAGGAGGAGGACGAGGAATAAGAAGAATAGGGGGGGAAAAAAATGAAAGGAAGATAAAAAAGCATCCCGCGGGCAGCGAGGCTTCGGAACTCGCGGCTCCTGCCTCGGGAACCAAAGAGCAATTAGGAGATTAGTTTTTGTTGAGAAAATCCGTGCGAGCTGCTACCGTTGGCTTCGGAATGCTTGGGCACAGCGGCGTAAATACGGAGGAGAGCTTTATACAAGCGTGCTCTCCTGTCGGACGTTCCGACGGCACGTTCTTCCTCTCGGCCAATGCCTCCTCGGGCTTTCCTATTCCACTCGGCCGCTTTTAGAATTTTAAAGCCAACATTGCGCGTGGCTTAAACTGCTGGGTGTGCCACGGCCGGCGGAACGAAATGAGGTCCGCGAGCCACGATCGCGAGAGAGAGAGAGAGAGTGAGAGAGAGAAAGCCGTCGACGACGTTATTAAACTAATGGTAACGTAATCCGGCGAAGGGGGAGGAGATACGGCGCGGAGATTGAGTGGGGCCGTAATGCGCGTCCAGGAAAATTGGAATTGTTTGCATGCGCGGACGAATACGCGTGCTGATTTCTTTTTCTTTCAATTTTTTTTAAATTCAGTATTTAACCTTTTTTGTCCACCGAACTTTTGCGGGCCGGCGCCGAGGCGCCGCAGCGGCGTAGAACGGTCCCGGACGAGTTATACCAATTGGTTCGGAACTCTTGCCACGGAAAATAGCCCAATTAAAATAATTCGTGGGGCGCGAGCTTAATTTGGCCGAGCATAGCGCGGCGCAACATCAGCTAGGTCGGACGCATGATAACCATAGAAATTAACGCGAAAGTGCAATTACCGCGAGGTTGAATACACCTCGTACATTGCGGCGGACTTGTATTAATTGCTAGATGGATATGATAGATAACAGGTGAATTAGTAACGTGGATTCATTTTGTCGGAGCAACCCACCGCGAGCCGATCGGGAAATATACGGCGCAGGTGCGTAATTAAAGTAACTCGTGGATGGAGTTCGCAATTGGTCGAGGACCTCGGCGTAAATTCGAAAAGTCATTTTTTACAGTGCTTAATTAGCGCGGGCTTGAATAAATTATTTATACCGTGCACAGCTTGCAATGGCTGAAACGATTTTTTTTTTTTCATTCAACTAAATTTAATTAAATAGAATAATGTTGATTTTGTATTTAAACATTTTTTTTTTCGTATTGAGGTAAACACAGGAAACTTGAATAAACCAAACATCGCCGAGTGCTTTCTGGCTGTTTATAATAAATACCAGGTGCACGGCGAACCCTCTTTCATGTATTTCATAATAACAAAAACTCGGGAAAACATTGCTCCCCGTCCCACTTTCCTTATCTCTCCTCCAACATTGTAATACAGCCGGTACATTCGACAAGAGCCTTATCGCGTGTGTGTAAAAGCGAGCGTTCGCACACGAACTCAGGATCAAGCCCGCCGAGCTGCAATGTAATACTTCTCGAGCTATGGCTGGCATTTTCTCTCGCGTTTATCCCTGCACAAGAGGGGCCAACCACCGGGAACGCATAATTATAATACCTGCCATATTTTGTGCCGAGACTGTTTCGTAACTATTAACGAAATCGTGCACGAGCTTTCGTTTGCCCAGTTTAACGGGCAGTTCATTGCAAGTAATTCTGTTAGTAAATTCTACTTTACATGTAATTTTTAATCTCATCGGGAGCAAGGTGTTAAGCCTTCATCACCTTGTCGTTCTCAATACGAGTAAGTGACCGAAGTTTTTTTTATCCGGATTTGTGTCAACCCGCACTGATCCATCTTGCCGCGTCAGTCCATATTCACCACTCTAATAATAATAATAATAATAATAATAATAATAATAATAATAATAATAATAATAATAATAATAATAATAATAATAATAATAATAATAATAATAATAATAATAATAATAATAATAATAATAATAATAATAATAATAATAATAATAATAATTATTATTATTATTATTATTATAATAATGATAATAATAATAATAAATCGGGCATCGAATTTGTCGAATATTCTACGTCGAGGACCGGAGAACGATGTGTATATAGTTTGTTACCAGCGATATTCAATGCCTCATTCTAACGGACGTACCTCTCATCTCCGTTGTTAAAAAACAAATAAACAAAAAAACCCCATGACCGTACCACCCACCCGCCATCTACCGAGAGTGAGAACCGGAGGAAGAGATTGAGAAAAAAGAGTGCTCCCGGAGGAAAATAATATTGGAAAAGCGACGAGCGGCGCTTAACGCTTATCAGAGCAGAAACGAGTGTGCGAGACCGGATTGCCGGGTTATATCGTGAGTGTCGGCGCGTTACGTGTACGCGTCGTTCTGGTGCATGGGAGGGGACCGATTGCTGCTCGGCTGTGCAATTCTGTCGTCGTGCACCTCTTCCGTTTTTCTCCCCCTTTCAATCTCGATTCTCCGAAGCCATTCGTACACGCTTGTCGCCGTCTCGCTTTCGCTCATAGCTTTCGGCTCATTCGGGGCGTCTTCAATCGTCGTCGATGAAGCGGAGGCGGGCAAGCCGATAAAGGTTTTAATTCCCCGCGAACGGGCATGGACCTTGTACGTGTGAACTGCCAAAGCGCAAGAGCGATGGCGTGTAAAAAGAAAGGAAATATCGAAGTAAGGACTGAGGAGGAAAACGGTAAATGAATACTTCGAAGACGCAAGAGAGATTGATGAACTGCGGGCTATCGGAAAAACAATTGAATTCGATTCTCTGCAAAATGATGGATTTATTCGTCGAGACCACCGGCATTAATCGTCGCACTCTTACAAAGTTGGTATGCCACGATATTAACCGGGAGTGACGTATTTCGGATTTGTTCCCGCTGAATACGAATCCGCTGGCCTTTTTGGGGCTAAAGTACGGTGAGACATCGAAAGTCTCGATTTTATGCACGAAAAATCGTATTTTTGGGATTTAAATGGAAAATATTGGGTTGGTAGTAAAATAATTGTTATATTCGTGATCAGCGGGAAAAAATACGTGGAATATAGCCTTGAAATAAAAATAATTGATTGAATAACGATTTTTCCATTTTTTAGCCATTTTTGGAAAAACGCAAATTTTCGTGATTTTCAAAGATCGATATCTCGGCTCCCAATGGAGCTAGGAAAAATCCGGGGTGCCCATCGTGTTCTACGGGAAAAAATACACAAAATAGGGCCTTGCCTTGCCTTGCAAAGTTTTACAATCGTTTTATCGTCCCGTTCGAGGACGTTGAAAAGCGTGAAAAATGGATTGGGAAGGGGGGGGGGGGGGGGGGTAGCCTTGGAATTTTTTATGAAATATTTTTTGTCGGTATGAATTTTTTTTTCCGTACGTTTTTTCGTACGTTGAACATGAATCTGCTGGCCTTTTTGTGCGTAAGTGTAGTGGGACATTTGTATCTTCGATTTTATGCACTGAAAACAGTTTGCTCTAATGTGAAATCGCATTTTTGTGATTAAAATATAAAATATTGGGTTTGGAGCAAAATGAACGTCATATTCGTGATCACGGGGCCGCAATATTTTAATAAAGTGACGTTTCGGGGTTTAAATTTTCAGGGGATATGCGTTTCGGGCGTTACTCTTTTCAGGGGATAATCATCGTGGGATAACCGTTCGGGGGCTATGCCACCATACCGTTTTTTCGATGTACCGACCATCTAGGATTTCCAGAAATGGCCTGAACGGGGTTGTTATTGGAATAGTTCACACTAAATAAGTTCGTGAAAATGTATCATCGAACATTATGATGCAATTATCGTGCAGCCGTGTGCAGTTCGTTCTGGGAAGAACATCGGTCACTCTACTATATAGATTATGTATCATACACCTTTTTGAAGTGATCCATGGTATCGAGAGCAGTGTTAGCTCGTTATCATGAGAGCAGGGCTTTGGCGCGAGCAATTATTGCAGCGGGCGAACCCTCCATGACTGCTACTTAGTACATTGTAACTTGGCGTTCCTGTAATTTACCTACTACCTCATTTCAGGACCCTCATTAGATACTAATTGTAGTTTATGAATCTACATTGGTCCCCGTCATTAGTCTGCTCGTTAACATCCTGTGTGGTAAAGAACCCGTTACATCCGCGCCCTCCCATATATTATATTATAATAATAATTATTATATCACTCCAGAAAAATGTATCGTTTCGCCGTGCCTCATTAAAAATTGATAAACAAGCTTAACAATGTAAAGAATGTCTTGGGTAACATAAAATAGAATAGATAGTGTAACAAAATAAAATGTTATAACACGTGCTTTTTAATCATTTGAAACGGCGGAGCTATCGACTTCCAATCAACGATTGAACGTTACGCAATCGCAATAGGAAATTATTGTTAAATGTTCATTAAAATATAAGGGCTCGCCCCGAGGCCAGAAGAACTGTACAGTCATTTCGATCGAATATTGAAGTATCTATTATCTACCGTCATTATTATGTTTGTTCGAAATGTATGGCACTGTATCGTCCCCAATTAAAACAGTGTAATTTGAAGCTTCGTTGTCCGAAAATTAAGGGGACCAATTTTTCAGGTAAAATTCTAGGTCCGTGCATGCAAAGCTCTCTCTCTCCGTGTGAACACAGTTATTACGGCTGTGTCATAACGTGACTGAAAATTCGCTCTCGGAAAGTCTGGTCAGGACACGGAAACTATTATTTGGACGGTGGACAGCAGGGGAGAAAGATAAAGAGGAAGAACTACAATCAGCTGGGCAAACTCACTGCTGGCGAATTCGTTAGCCATGCAACGGTACGGACAGTTTGGCTAATATTATTAAAAGCGCACTTTCTGCAGTGTAGGCCAAAGTCCATTACACGGCATGACCAAGGTACCCTAATTGATATTCCAGGAAAAAGGGACTTTTTGTACGGATCTATAAAACAAGACTGCTGGAGTCTAGATTGATTTTTTTTTTCTCTGACCATATTTAATCCCCACCTTTTCCAATAGAGCGTCGACCTCTCTCTATCGCGTGTACATAGTAGCCGGTATCTCACCTCGATACATCGAAATTGCGTGATTGCGCAAACGAGAAAAGTCTTTTGCTGTCCGGACCGTATTACCACTGGCCGGAGGAAAATTAAATTATTCTTGTGCCTTTCTTTTTCGATGCTTCTCTCACTCGCGTCGGCGTACAGGAAATTCGCATAGATTTTCGATACTGTCTCGTCTCCATATATATCCGTTATTTTCTGATCGGCACAAAGGAAATTGCGGTTCGGTTGAATTGAAAATTCTTTTGTCTGAAGCGTTTTATTCTATGGCTTCGACAGCTGCTGATTAATTTTTTTTAATTAACAAGGTACGTTCGTACTTTCTTTCCGACTGTTATCGTCAATCCCTCGGGGAAATAGTGGTGAACGTTCGATAGTTGCAACAGGAAAGAGACAGGGAAGGGGGAGCGGAAAAGGGTGCGTACACTGAGAAAAAGAAATGGTTGGATTAAGCAAATGCGCGGTGACATACGTTCAAAGGTGTATTTTGTTGGTACAACACATATGTTTGTTTCAATCAACAAATTTTGAATAAATTGAAGCAAATAATCGTTTAACAAAACAATGCTTTATTTGTACCGAACAAACAACAGCTTTGAACGTATGTCACCGCGTCTTTTGGTTAATCCAACCAATTGTTTTCCTCAGTGTACTTTCATTCTTACATTTAAAAAATATTTTACTATTAATAAAATAAAAATAAAATAAAAAAATTTTAAGTGCGAGAAGATGAAGAGTGCTAAAGTGATAGCTTACATGTTCCGGATTTATAGCGTTTCCATCACGTGGGTCCTGGTGGTCAGAGCCGGCGCCGTTCACCATTCCAGAGCCAGAACCAGCTCCACCACCCCCGAGGCCCTTTCCACCGACGCCGCCCGCTGGGGTTTGAGGCAGGCTCTGCAAAGCAAAATAATAAATAATGTAATTAAATAAGTTATCCAGATTGCAAAGAAGCAGAGATTGTAGATAGGTGGTATCCGATACTACAGTTACAAACTGTATAGTTTGTATGTATTGGAGACTTTGATGCTACGCTTTATACCTATTTCGTCTATTGGTAATAGCAGAAAGTGCTCCTCTTAAAGTAATAGGTCTCTAGCAAAGGGCCTATAAATGACGCTCTGCACTTTACGACCGTCCTGCCTCTTCTTCCGGCTCCGTGCTTCGAGCCTCTCCGTTCAGATTCGCCGCTTTTGTGCGGGCTTTTTTTTTAGTGTTCCTGCGACTCGACCGAATGCTCGCGCGAGTGACTTCAATTGTCCCCTTTTCGCTTTCCTTCACGGTATCGTCGTATTTTGTAGGATTGCTTATCACCTTACTACGTTTAAGACAATAATATTCTAATGGTGAGCCAATAATACAAACACAGTTTTAACTCCCGAAGATTCTGACAGGAACAAAAATGGATGTCAATAATCCGGTTCCCAATAGATTTATCTGCATCTGTACGAGGGGAGAGGTATTTATATAGCTCTCGATTGGGTACTGTGGGACGTTAAAGGAATATCGATATGGCCTCGCATTCAAACAGTAGGGCTTGTCAATAAGCGAATGCATATATAAACTATTCTGTGCTTATTGGATTTGCTTATGTATTGACAAAGCTCACCGGGAACCAACAGGACAGTACCAGTACATACACCAGCAACGTGGAACAGATTGAATCTTAGCTATATACATATCTTGCTGATACATATATATATGTACTGTGAGGTTGTAGGGTCGTCTGAATGCTGAAGTCAAAGCTGGGCTTGCTCGAAGATAATATCTTCTGTTCTTATCCGTCATAAATGAAACTTTATTAAAAACGGTACCGATCACGGTTCATTGTGTAAGAGTACCTCCGACGTCTGATTTTTGTCCCCTTAAGGGATTGGAAAATGAAAATTGTTTTAATAAAAATTCATCTGAAATTGGTGAATATTTATGAGAATTTTTCTAAGCTACAGTTCTTTTTAAATTTTTAGGCTCCATAGGCAATTAAGCTGAGACTCGACTCATGTCTTGCTGATGCGGCCAAGACACGCGGGTGACTGACGCATGGCCGGCTACACGCTCGCGAGGGCTTCTTCCACATTAAAGTTTGGTGTATGATTTTTTTTTTTTTTTTTCAACGCGGATTGCATTCCGCTCGACGATTTGCGCAGCCCGCTCACTTCCTTCTTCGTCGAGTTCTCTGCAACTTCCGGCGGCTCTGCCGCTCACTTTCCTCTCGTTCTATCTTACATTTTCTGGCTCTTTCACTCCCATGAGCTGTATACATACAGAGACACGCACGCACACACACACACGTACAGAGAGCTCTTCGCCGACTAGCTAGTTTTTCGCGTTTCCGCTTTCACGTTTATTTTTTATTTCTTTTTATAAACCTAGAACATCCTCACCGACCAACCCACGTCGAAATTCTATTTAGGTTTTCCGGATGTGCTGCACACTATTTTCTCCTCTTCCTGCCTGGCTTTCACTCCGCCCGTTGCGCCGCTGTACTCGGTAACCAGCTCTTCCCTTCACGATTTTTATAGAGACTTTTCGTACGAGACAGCCCTCGTTAGTTCGACTAGGTAGGATTTTTGTTATTCCGCCAAGTTGAGATGTTTGCAACGTTTTCAACAGAAATCCGGCGGAAGAGATTCTGGATGTAACCTACTCCAGGAAGGATATTTTTATCGAAGATCCGTCGGTAAAAGAAGAACTTTTACCCATGATCTCATGCAGCTAACAAGTATTTTCTTAAAAAACACACACACACACACACATACACAATGGGAGTATGACTCTTATAGACTGCCGAGTGATTTATGTGCAGCACTGCTTCCTTGATCGGGCGAGATCTTCACCCATATCGAAACAATCCGATATTTCTTGCCAGCGAAATGTATTTTCTACAATTTTCCCCGACCTCGAGCGGTCGCTCATGTTCGCAAAGTAAATACTCTTATAAGCAATTTCTCTCCCGAGCCAGAGAATTATGCGTCAGCCCGTATAACCGTCTGGTTTCCGACAGTGTGCCTTTTTCCATTTCAGGATCGTCGCGCCGCTGTCGGGAACAAAGAGACGATATGTACGTCCTCTTGATAGAGCCGGTAATAAGATCGATCCACTATCTGCCCCTTTTCCGTCCACCTTCTTTGTCATCTCCTCTGCTGCCTGGCAGTTTTGTGTGTGCCCGCGCCAAGCACCGTTCTCACCCGACACCTTTTCTTTTTCCACCTTTTACCTCATTCCCCTTTCCCATCCAACGGCCCGAGAACTCGTCGGGAAAGTGAATTTTCACTTCCGAAAGACTCCAAAGTGCAGTGTAAAAGATCCCGCTAACTCAGTTCCCCGTCAGTCTCCGTTACTTCCACCGGCTCTCGAGGATAAGGTCCAGAGTTCTTCAGGTCTGTCGCACTCATTCTGATACCTGTACTCATGGCTTCCATCACAGGTACGGTAAATAAGATTCAAAGAATCTCACTTGGAATCAACGTTCCTTCAGCAAAATGTTGATTAGTTAGCGGGTCGCTAGAGTTACATTACCATTGAGCGCACAGACCGGTCGGAATGACAAATTAATGGGAAAATGAGAAAATAACGATTAATTGGAATGCAATGAATGTATACTAAGGCCGTAGGTGAATTCTCCGATTAGTTTTTCCAACGGCGTTGACCGAGATTTTGGTCTCGGAACCTGCGAGGTGTTGTGCATGTTCGCTCGACGAAAGGGGTGACTAATCTCGCTGCGGAACCGCGATGCTAATGGCTTCTCACAACCAGGTGGAGGTGGATTTTAATGAGATTTATAATTGCGAAACAGCGCGGAGCGTTTTCATGGGCAGCCCGGAGGAAAGTCCCAAGGTACACAGAGCGAGTAAGGGCGGCAAGGTGAGGGAAGAAAGGAAAATAATTCAAACGCACGACACGAAGAGATAAAATAAGCGTTGCGAAGTGAAAATGCACTTTGCTCTATGACGACCACAGCAATCACCACAACTGAATGACGACCGCAGCAATCGTTCGGGATTGGTTTCTAGTCGATTTTGAGTAGCCGAGTTGCCACAAACGAGGCTCTAGTGTGTTCGGAATCATCAGGGGAGTTGAACGAAAGGTTAAGCGCCCTAACCACAAAAGGCAGAGGCTTTGGGAGGTGGACGATTGGACAAAGACTTTCCGCAGAATTTCCGGTAGATCCTCCAAATGAGTGCCACAGAACGTAGTTATATGCTGCCCGGTCTGCCATGCACGCGTGTGGTGTTATAGTTATTAAATTGTTCGACTCTCTCCGGTTTTCCGAAATTCATTCACAACCATTGTACCCATTATCTTGCACAGTTAATTAGCGCTGAACGCTATTTCTCATTAAGCACGTTCGAGGGACAACCACAAAGTAATTTTGCCCGGCCGCATATACACAACTGAGTACTTTGCGGTTCTCCAAAAGCCTGCGCCATTTATTCGAACGCTGAGGGACTAGTTTGTAAAGCCAGGTTATTTTGAGAGCATTAAAAACATCGAATGCTATTAAATCGTAATTGCGCTCGTATCTAATTGCGACGATTTCGTAGTAATTTAACGCTTTCATCTCGGCCAGCATTCATGTCGGTCCGATGCCGTTAAAACTCCGTTTAACTTTGGTCCCATGCATGATATCGATGGTCCAACGCGGGACGGGCATGTGATATGTGCTTGTGCACAGAAGATACGCCTTTATGGAATCAACTTTATCGACATCACAGCAACGTGTGGCGCTTGTTTGGCCAACTCTGACGCAAAGGACTAATGCTCGAGCCCATGTCAGGAGTGTGTCCGCGAACTTGGGAGTTTAATGTTACCCTGATGGAACGAGTCGGGTACATCCGGCGGATGGTTCGTTGTGGGAACCGGAGTGAAGCTTTCACGCTTCGCCATCACGTCCCACGAAACTTTAATTATCTGTAAAACGTCCGGGAAGTCTCCAGTAGAGGAAGGAACTCCTGGACGCGGAAGAGGCAGTGTCTTCGGGGTGCGAGGACCCCTGAGATTGTTAGGAAGTTTTGGTGGGCATCAAGATGGAATGGGCTCGGGGAAGCGCACAAGTGCGACGGTGGATGAGAGTAAGGGAAGCAAAGTAAAAAAAAGGAGAGCCAGGGGACCTTCTTGAAAATATAGTTCTTAAATAAAAATCACAGGTACACGATAAACGTCGATCTTTCGGAACATCTTTTTCTCGACTAAGGAGATACGTTAGATTCAGCATCGTCAAAAGAGAAAGACGTATAATAACCGTACCTAAAGAGAAAATTTGAACATCGTTCCACGGTATAGTTTCGGAATTCCACGGTGATCCTTGGGTACGACCACTCGAGACGGTGTTAATAAGGAAAGCGCTGGGTGCAGCGAGGGTGCGATACCCTCAAGCGTGGACAAAGGAGTGGTCTTAGGAAGAGCGCGTTTTCGAAGCTGAGTGGGAGAGTACCCGGATCCCGTCGTCGTCGTCGTCGTCGTCGTCGTCGTACTTCCCTCATTCACGTATAAATTGGTGGCACGTACTTGCACCATGGTCTGCTGTTGGGTATATCTCGCCCTCGTCGAGTTCTCGGCTCTCTTGAGCCTCTTCACCGAAGAGCTAGAGGCAACCAGTGAGCCATAGCGAACACAGGCACCTCGGGTATCTCACTGAATTTTCTTACATGCCACCGACGAGCAGCAACAAATGTGCGTCGGAGAAATAAATGACTCGTATAAAATTTCTTCAGCTCAACGAGACTTTACCACCCAGTGGCGAATTGTATGGTAAATTCACGTCTTATCGCTCCGTTTCCGGCATACCATAAATGGTCGAAGCAGAAATCGTACTCTACGATGAGCGGTACGAATTGTGGCGTTGCATTCTGATTATGATCCTTGGCCCTCAAACTCATCAGTTTGCCTATCGCCCGGAGCGCAGTGCAGGGTACAGATATCCAGCAAAACGGAATCGAGCGGTTTACGTCATTCACGCAGCGCGGAGCTCTCTGCTAGGACCATTCGTTATATTATACGATGATAGGAATGGCGTTTGCTGAGCCCGTGGAAATTCGAATTTGCTGCTGGTGGTGGTGCTGCTGCTCTATTATAGGGTAAAGGTGGGATGAATTCGGTAGTGGAAGGAAAGTGTGGGATGCAAGCCGAGTGGTACCAGCGGCAGAACGATCGGAGACCGGAGAGTCCGGTGCATAAATCGAGGGTGGAACGAGCCGGGACATTGGAACTGAATGGTGAGTACGATCCGGCGAAGGGGGAAGTGGAAACGGATGGGTGTGCGAAAGCGTGCGCGTAATGGCTTTCCAATGTACCGGAGACCCGTACTTCCGTCTACGCGGAGACCTCATGGCCCATCCTGCATACCCGGGGTTCTCCCCTGTTGGTCCATGGAAACGTAGAACGTACCGACGCTGCAGCATCCACAGCGAGAGAACACAAGCAAAGCAGGCAAACCCCCTCCTGGATGCCGCACGGAAAACGAGGCTCTTGCTACAGCTACCAGTGCTGCTGATGATGCCGCAGCTGCAGTTCTCAATGTTTAGTATATACAGGTGAGGGCGAACGCTGCGGAGTTGGAACGGGCGACCTCTGATCCCGGAATATTTAGTCCATCGAGGCGTGATAATGCACGCGGAAACTGGAATTTACTCCGCGGCGGGTGAGCGTCCGGCAGTCGGGTGGGCGGCTTGGTACAACGCTCGCCTCCGGCTGGTAGGTGGAGGGTTGTGTGTGGTCTAGCACTCTCACCGCTAAACCTATTTCTGGTACGTTGGATGTACGCTGGCTACGGCGCTTCTCCGATACCGACGTGTATCGGGGATCTTCTTGCGTGCTTTGCTCGCACTATCACTCGAACTGCACGTAGATGGTGACGACAGGACTATCGCTATCGCCGGATGTACCCCGGTGGAAATCCTTGCAATCAGGCGCAACGTAATTTAACCGAAGATAATGGCGGGGTTTCTATAATCGTGGGATTACGAATTCACGGGGTGAGATATGAGCTTGAGCGTATGTGAGTTTCGCCACTGGCAACAAGGTCATCGAATCATGGAACGTTTTACAACAACAGATCCAGTCTCGATGTCCAAGCAGCAATGACGCGCAGAGTATACTGTCCTTCATTAGGGTCTAGTCTGTTTCCCTACTGGGGTAAGATGAGATCCGCCATATGACGGATATTTGTTCTACTTGTGATCGGAAACATTTGTACGAAAACCGCGGAGTAATTCAGTGACACCGAAGGCAAACACGTCTGCGATTGCACAAACGCGGGTAAACGCCATTCTGGTGTATGTACAGCCAAGTGTGATCGAGCCGATCGGGCTCTCCCTTTCGTCCGAGAGTCGCCTCTTGTGGCCATTGAGAACAGCTCCGCGGGTAACTGTCGAGCCTTGCGTTCGACGTTGTTGGATGTCGCATCGAAGTGGCGAGCATCGTAATCACTTCGGATGCGAACTGAGCTAACGTGATTGTGTTTGTGATTGCCGAGCTGTATCCGACACGATATATACATATAACGTACACAGCACGGTATATTGGCTAGGATCAGGCGATTCAACACTGGCGAAGACGTGGCAAATCGTTCCGCATCTCCACGCTCGACGTCGCCTCCTCAAGAAATTCTCTACGTCCGTCCGTTTCTATACTTGTCGTGAGTCAGTCGACGAAGCTTTCGCTCCGTGCAGACAGTTTCTACTTCTTTCTTGTTCTATTTTTTCTTTTTTTTTATTCTCTACCGTACATGAGCCAAACGCCCGACAGGCTTCACAAGGAGGGGTGGGGGGGGGGGGGGGGGGTGTGCAGTTGAAACTCCGTAGCCGGACGGACGTGTACACGATACGGTATACCCTGCCTCGGGCTTCTATATATTTATACTGGAACCGCGACGAAGACGAATACGTCTAGGAAAACTGTGGGACTGTGGTGGTGGGCGGCAGTGTCGGATACAGCAGCAGAAGGCGTCGCCCGGCAAAGGCGCAAGGCATATAATCCTCAAGGAGGAAGAAGAAACTTTGTACGTAGCTACCGGCAAGCCCGTAACGCTTTGCACCATCTTCGGTTAATCCCAAGATAAAGTTTCACGCCCTGTGCGATAGTTCGCCGCGGCAATATCTCGCTGCGTTTTTTCTCGATCTCACGGCTCTTGTCGCTCTTGTTTTGTTTCTTTTCCTTTCGCTTCTTTCCTTTCTCCTCTACATTTCTTATTTTCTTTGGATCTCGACGTTACCCTCAGGCAACTTCGCGAGGAGTTATAAGCAGTGCGAACACTTTTCGACATCTCGTCACCGAGGAATGGTGGGTTTAGGTTTGATCCGTAAAAATATAGTTAAATGTTAATCCGTACGTCTTCAGTGTTCACCGTACTAAAAGATTGTCGGTTAATTACTACCGTTGTGACGATAAGTCAAACTTCCAGCCGATTAAAAAGAAACTCTACGAGGGTTGTTGCTTATGAGAAACGCTTCAAAGGGTTGATAAAGCAAATTTGTCCTATTGGTTTCAGGTTCTGCATGCATTGCATTATACTCATGAGCGATAATCGTTGTATTCATAGCAATCTGACATTTCTGAAACGACTTTGTATAACGGGAGTTGCAGTCGAGCCACTTAAAGTCTCCATTACATAAAAGGGCAAGAATGGGAATGCAATGGGAATCCACGATGGATGCATAAATTGATTTTGTACCGGAGCGCATACAATTAACAGCTTCGTGTGGCGCGTATACTCATGTAAATGGCTCGAGATGCATTATACATCTGAGATGGCCGTCCCAGATGCCTAATGGACCAGACACGCTGCACATCGACCTGACTGCGGCTACTGCTGCCGCAGCACCAACCACGATGCTAGCGATATGCATTAATGCGGATTCTGATGGACATCAAGTTAATCGGAGAATGTGTGTAGATGTCCCCCTCTAATTTGCGTAATTATTCTATTAAGTAAGTAGTGTATCATTAACTCAGAAATACGACGTGTGTATATGTAGTCAATTGAACGTGCCATTACATCGATCTGCTCTAGAATCCGTTTCGCCAACACGGAGCCATGCGAATTTTGATGAACGTCAGATTAATTGAGGAAGGGGCCTGCGGCCTTCGTGAATGGTCTCGTATATATTTTGGAAAGTTATTCGGCACTGATAACTATTGCCCAATTATACTATTCTGGTTCTATTCTGTGTACCTCGGTGAGTCTCGCACAATAATGCGTGCATATCGGCGCTGTACACTATTGTGGGGAAAGTAAATAATTTTTCAGAAATGACGTCATACCGGAAATACGTCACGACCGGTCGAAAAATCAGATTGCCAAACCGGGAAGACGTATTCAAGGTAAATCTCTGAAAATCTAATTTTTCGACTTTTAAATTTCATAAGCCATGTAGCAAGTGACGCTGTATCAACGCTGATTTAAAGGGATGACAGTAAATCCTTACGATATTGTTTAATACCTCCGCACGGTACACAAAATGGCATTAGCGATACTAAAATTCATAATTCATAAGATAAAAGCCGCGTGTGCGGGGCACGTCGCTGGTACACGAGATAGGAAATATCGCTGGCCATCCGGATTACTTTCAAGTTCAACGAAGCCTTTCATCCCCGTAGGGCCAGACGCGCATACTCGCAACGCTGTTAATAACTGAGTCTTGTGTACCGACGAAAATTACTCTCTTTATCTTCCTTTTGAGGGTGATGCGAGACAGGGTGCGAACCCCATCCCTTCGCTCCGTTCCCTTTGCCTACTCATTTCTGCTGTCTCGTATCTCTCCGCCCTTGCACGTCGCTTCGCACGTGACTCCCAGGCTCTGGTCCTCTGACAACCTTCAGCGCTCCGAGATCTGTTCGGGTCGGCTTTTCTCTCACCTTCGTCCTTGCTTTATTCTCTGTTTGCCCAGCTTTAAATACCCGCCCGTGATTCTATGAATTTTAGCGCCGTCTCGCCGAGTGGGCAGGGAGCGCGACTTTCGTTCAGTCATCTTTACACGAATTTATATCAAACTGATTTTCAATTGAACGCTTATTGAATTCTCATTGACTGTTCAATTTTGAGACATCAAAAATTGAACGGTTCGTGTGCGAAAAGAAATCTGTCGAAAAATGAGAAGTCGATTAGTTGATCGGCAGTTTCTTTGATGATGCGGAAAAACATTAATTACAAATATCCCTATCTCGTTGCGGGACCGAGATGAACGAGCACGAGTGATGGTCTCGCCCGCAGTACCGCTCAGCAGCGACAGACATGGAGGGTTTTTGAGCGTAAACATAACCGTAAACACATTGGGATTTCGTCCACCGTGACGATGGCTCGATGCCAGCTACAAACTTTCGGGTTCCATACGCGCCCGGCCTGCCAAAGCTTCCACACTGGCTGCCGTGTGCCTTGGTTCAGTGAGCGCAGGATAGTGCAGTCAGCATGCCGAAGCCCGGCACTGTTCTCTCTCTCCCGAACCACAAGTGTATTAGTATACAAACAAACTGTTATCGGCTCTGGTTGGAAAACTGCGGCGGGGCTTCCCTTGCATCACTTACTCGCCCGGCGAGTCCACGAGAGCGAAGTGAGAGCTGCGGATTTTTCGTGACGGTGGGAACAAAGCGTTACTTCAAAATGCGACGCTAATCATTTGGAGCCTCGCCAGATATCGTAAGTTTAGAGAGGATAAGTAAATTTAACTAACGTTAAATTTACTCACGCATTTACACCAAAGCTGCCGGTTCGTTTATCTTTCGTTGTCAATAAAAAAAAAACAACAAAAAGATTGCACGAAAAAAATATGTATAAATAAATACGCAAATTGTATAAATTATATAAAAAATATAATCGCACGCACGTACGGACACCTCTGATTGAATTTTTTTACGCCTGGTTAGCGACAAAAATAAAAAAAAAGAAAAAATGTTCTTCGCCGTTTTCAATGAACCGTCAAAAAGTTGGGTAGCCGCGAGAGGATAACTAAACGCAATTCGTTCCGCGGTTGCCCGATGTAATATTCATTGGGGTCGAGACGCCCGCCGCGACTCTTGATACAGGCTGGGTCGAGGGAGCACGGTTATTGGACGCATACGGTGCACCCGAACGGAACAAGGCCATTCGTGAATTTTAAACTTTATGGAGAGCATGGAAACAGGTACGTTCGGGTTTAGGAATTTGCATGCAACAGAGAAAGAGGTCTGGCAAGAGTGAGCGTTAAGGAAAATGTATATTGCTGTTGGTGTAGAACCGAGCATGCAACGGCGAAAGGAGAAGATAGTCCAATGGACTGCATCAATAAACCGATGAATTTGTGTTCGGTTCCCGGAGCTTCGAAGCTATTCCGAACTTTTGTGCAACCAATGAACTCGGCAACGGATTTATCGGAGGATAAAAAAAATATTTTCTCTACCACTTAAGGAAAAAGTTCGTTGATCGATTTTTAGCTTCCTGATAGAGGAAGCTTTGTAAAAATTACATTCCACCATTCTTTCATATTCATGAAAACGAAATTTCCTCTATGAAGGATATATATATTTTTTAAACCAATGATAATTTAAATATACTTTTTAATTAACATGTAAAGTCGAGGTAAACCACAAAACGACCGATGACACGTTGATCGGGTGTTCCGAAAGAAAATTAGCGCACCGTCAGATCCGACAAAAAAATGAAATAGAAAAATAAAATCATGGTAAGCGAACTTGTTTGGCCCGCCGGCCAAAAGTAGTTACGGCGAGTAGCTAGTAAGCCGCGACGAGTACGGCAGGCACTCCGGTCTGCGTAATCTGCTTTTTTTCCCTTTGTAAGCTTCTTTTAAATTAGTCGGCCCGAGAGAAAGTGGAAAGTCAGTTGTTAGTACGGAGGTCATGGAGAGGGCCGTACGATGTACTCGTCGGCGGGAGGACGACGAGGTTCGAGGGCCCGCGCCCCCGGATAAAAGGTCTTGAGAAAAGTAGGTGCGCTATAGCTCGCCCCGCAAGACTTTCCTCCCGCTCGTGCCGAGCAATACCGCTTTTGAAAGGGGACGAACCGCTTGGGGAACGGGGGTCGAAGTTCATTTTGCGGCTACGCTTTGGCCCGACGCGAGGAGAGGTTGACGAAGGAAATTCCGACGGAGGGCGAGTGTGTTCGGGTCTACACAGTTCCACTCCCCATCGAGCTCTTAAGCGGCTTCCTCGTTATCATACGTATTCCGTTTAAAGCGAGATTGCTACAAGACCGAATCATAAATATATATCAGCCTTAAGATACCGCTAATCTTATTTGATACAAGAAAAATTTCTCTATTCCGTATAAATATGATTTATCCAAATAAATTTGAATTAAATTTCCGCCACGATGAGCCGAAGAGAAGTTGAAGTCTGAGTTTAATAATGTTATGAATATATATATTACCGACTGCAACAGCTGAAGAGGACGGTGTAAATTTATAGTGGGTCAATGCTGCTGCGCTCCGGCTGCGAGGTTGATATTTTCGAGGAGTGTTTCTATATATGTATATATTTAAATATATAATATAAATATATGAGTTAAATATATGAGTTAAATGGGTCAAAGTGAAGCAGATCGTCGAGGGAGTGGTCAACCGAAAGAAAAAGGGGCCGGAGCATAAAATGAACCGGTAGGTTGAGTGTCCCGCATTCACCGCTGTGATATCATCGCCGAAAGCACTCGGAAAAAATAAAAAATCTTTATTCGGGCCAAGGACAGCGAGCGCACGTACACACCTCGGTAGTTGGCGCAATTATTAATGGTGCAGTTCAGATGAGTTGAGAGTCACCCGCACGCTTCATAAAAGCAAGGCTACATAATGAGATTACGAGGTCCTACGTTGCTACACGCGATTTAAGTGCCGCGATTTTAATTACGTGTGGTTGGGGAGGGGAGGAGGGGGGGGGGGGGGGGGGGGCTGCAGGGCTGTCGACGAGATCGTCATACATACCCTGTGACCGGAATAACGCTTTCACGATCGAAAGAGCCGACGAGGCAAAGTTTTTCTCTCTAGCACTCACGTCCAACAGCGTACCACTTTACTTTCTCCCGTTTCTCCCTTTCTCGTTACACGAATCCGTGCTGAGTCTGTGTGCGAAGGCACTCGCGTCGCTGGAAATAAAATTGATGTAGACGAACGTTTTTCGATTTCTTTTTTATAATTAAGTTTAACAATGATCGAATTCGTCACAAAACATGAAATTGGTAATTTTGGTGTCTTTCCTAAATTGCGGTTTTATCATTTTCTTTCAAACCTGAGATTTTTGGAATGGCCACAAATAAGAGAGATGGAAGCAGAATTGGAGTAACAGAACGGGAGTGACGTCACCAGTTTTGGGAGATAAAAGTTGGACGAGCGTCGATGTTCGTCAAACAGTTGACGCGGTGATGTTTTCCATCGGTTGGTTTGTCCGTCTCTTCCATCCTCTCTGCAGCCCATGCCTTTCAGGCTGGCGGACTATCTTTTCAACTCTCGAACTAACCCCCTCCCCCCTCCCTTTTCCACCCTCCGGCTATTATCGGGACTGTTGCATTATTCAACGTTCTCTAACAAGCGTTTAACTAAAATTTAGTTGGACGCAGAGGGAGACCGAGGGTTTGGCTCGAAAGCCTCGCTCGATCACCGCTGCGGAGTTTCGACAATTTTATGCTGATAAACGGATCTCCCAGCGGCGAGCGAACTGATAATATTCGGTGGGAGAGAGACTCGAATTTCGAGGATCGGTCGACCAGCCGCCGCAATATTAACTGCAGCACCAGCAAGTTTTCTCTGCATCGCAATTGAATGCCGTTTTACGAACTCGTGTTCGAGGCTTTCAATAAAAAACGGGCGTACACGGCTGCCTCGTACGATGACTGCTGTATCGGCGTCCGCCCATTCTCGAGTGTTCATCGTATTAACCGGTGATTCGACGATACAGTTGCGTACCAACGAATCGCCGGATGATTGATTCATTACCCGTTCGATATTTTCGATATTGCGGCGACGAAGAGTTTAATTGTTTCGAAATTTGACAGTAACGAGAGCGCGCCCCAAACACTATTCAATTCGCTAAAAATCAGACCGGCGTATCCATTAATTTGGGCGACGAAGTTTTTGCTTGAGATTCTATCGAATCATTCGCCTGATAACCGATCGTTATGTTCTTCGCAATGGTTGTACGGTTGCGTCGTGAAATCGATCAGACTTTCAAGTAAAGATGAAAAAATAAAATAAAAATCGACGACGAATCCCACCCTCAGCGTCTGCGGGAACCGGATTTACGTTCGCCGCGAGGCTTGTGGGAATACCGTTGGATTCTGGCGCACGTTTCCGATAAAGCCGCGCAAGGAGCTCGAGGGCCCGATTTACCCGGTACCCTCAGGTGGCATGTGTAAAACAACAAATCGCTATTTCCAACGAGAAAATCCCGCAACGAAAGAAAGATTCAACGTGCAATGCGCTATTCCACGTGCGTCTCGGCGCAGTTTCGAGGATAGACCATTATGCAGACGTGGCAGTCTTTCGCAACGACGCTTCGGGATATAGGGACGGAACGTGCATAATGGCACATTTTTCCACGTGGATTTCGCGGTCTCGTACAACCTTGACGATTCTCTCTTCCGTTACGATCGACGCGTGTCTATGGCGTTGTTCTCGTTATTTTTTCATCCTTGACGCAAGGTTCTTCTTATACCAAGATGTGAGCGAACGGCCGAAGGAGGAACATCTGCTTGGCGCTCAAAAATCATTTCTTGCCTTCATTTTTGCGCCGCGCGTGGAAACAAGGATTGCGGCAATGAGTGGGTTCACTATTGTCTTCGTTGTCTCGAGGTCTAGACGTTCGGTGCTCGAGCGAGGGGGGTAGGTACGGACGGAACCTCAGAAACACCGACGTCCCAGCGAAACGATCCATCCGTGAAAACAAGACTACCAAGACGAACGATGCGAACGGGTAATAGAATGAAAACGCGACTGGAGGCGAACGCGCCCCACGAACCAGAGATGCGGTTGTTGGATCCATTAGACCGACGTTTCTCGTCCGGCATACTCGTGGACAAACCGACTGCGATTAATTGTAATCGGGGAGCTGTTGAGAGCCAACAGGAAGTGGATAACAGCTTGCGAGGATGCCTGGTCCAGGCTGACAGAGATTGAGACCTTGATTGACCAAATCTCGGATAGGAAATACCGATCCTGTAACTTAATGGAAAATCCTTATGTACTGGATCAAATGAGAAATTTATTGTGGGTCGAGCAAATGGGTTAAATTGTAGTTCTTATCAACCCGGACATGCCTCTTACCAACGGATACCAGCGTAACATGAGGTTCACAGAGGAGGACCGACAGGAACATCCAGCGTCACGAATCAATTTATCACAGTTTGAACCCAATCATATGATATTATTCCTGTCGCAAATTTTCTCGCGGATCCCCCGGTTCGACGGCAATGCCGGAGTGCGCGCAATCAATAGTCGAAGCCTTCAGGCTCTGTGGTCTCTGCGAAGCACGGTGCAGCCGGTCTACGTTGCGGAGTTCATCGCTCGCGCCTCGTCGACGACCTTTCGTCATTTTTCACGCGTCCGTTCCAGCATCGACGTACAGTCCACCGGAACGTTATAGGCAGAGAGCGACGGGTACCCGTCAACGGACCGTTCTCCGGCATCTGCCATTCTTCGAATTAACCCGAAAAAAAAAAAAAAAAAAAAATTGTTAAAAGAAAAAAAAAGTCGGATGCCGAACCTCGCTGAAAGCCAGAATGCAAGCCGCGTAACCAGCGCCGGCAGCCTCTCTCGTCGTCGTGATCAAACCAGGTTTTTTTCGTCGTGTTTCCTCTTTCGTCCTTTCACTTATTTTTTTTTCCCCCTACAATAACTATCCCCCAGTTACTCGCTGTGACAGTTTGACTTTTGCCCGTTCCGATGAACCAGTTCCATGGATAGAGTGCCGTGGAATTTTGTTTCTCTTCTGGTTTACCTGCGCCGTTGCCGTTCGTACCTTTTTCCCTGCATTTTTTGGGTCGAACATCAACATTTCCAGATTGTCCACTGTACCACACGGCGGAAACTCTATGTTCGGAGGAATGGCCAATTGTCGCAGTTCTGCAGACTCCACGCTCCGTCGAAGGGTAACGATCGTTAGGGCAAAAAAGCCATCCATGAACGATTCCTATTTCCATTTATCTCTCTCGCGTCCATAGCTGCCTCATAAAAGAGGACCGAAGGATTCGTGTTCGACGTGCATCTCACCGTCCACCGCCAGGATCTTTGAGATGTTGGTTCCAAGGATATATCTATATGTGTCCAATGTAGCCTTAAACTCTTTCCAATCCCATATATCCGGTGACTTATGGTCGACACGAGTGAGAACGAATGGCGAGAGGAGGGTGGAGAGGAAGGATACGGAAGAGGCTGTTTCCGCAAAGGTCCTCGATCCTGATCCACCCGGCTGGGCCACCAACACCCAAGCTTCGACAGGAGTGGAAGCAGTAACTCTGCCCTCAGCTCCTTCAGTCGCCCGGAGTCTCGGGCCATCCTCGTTGAACGCTCGACGACAAGAAAGTGTAAGAACCACGTAAGCCAAGGAGGAAGGTGTTAGTTCGCAGCCCGGTCACGAGGTTTGCCAGCGGTTCGGGGAAAGGGATGAACGGTGCCTGGGCTTGGAGTAGATAGCGTCACGGGGGGTTCGTGAGGCTGATGTGAGGAAGAAGGAAAATCGGAAGGGGTCGTGGGTGATGCCGGGAGGGTGTGCAGATGGCCGAGCCCGGGGACTGCATTATGCATCCAGGAGTAGCCGCGCACCGCTGCCCACCCAAACAGCCACCGCAAGGTGGCGGGGGTTTAGCTGTATGTACGAACTTATAGCACACCACTGTAGGGTACTTTCGTAGAATGAGGAGTAAGGTGCGAAGGATATTGGATATAGGTTTGCAGGCAACACTTCGGCAAACCTGTACCTACGCCCAAAGAGCAAGAGCTGAGGTTTTAAGAGTGGTTTTCCGGACATACATCGAACTGGGCGATAAAAATGTCATCGGATAACTAGCGTGGAAAATCTGCCAGTTCACGGCGTAACCCTCCGTTACTGGTAGACATTGATCGGTACATTCTATATCCGCGGAGCATTCTTTCGGACAAAGTCATCAGGCCATTGCAACGCTGTTAACCGTCCCGCGAAATCGTGCCGCGCCTGTACCCTTTGATAGGACGAATTGCCAATGAGAAGGGGAGATTGGTCATGCACTTGTGACGTCGTATATTTAGTATCCAGGTCAAAAGTGCCCCGCGCAAGCGGGAGGAGGCAGGATGTTAAAGTTTCATCAGGGCCAGATATCGATATCGATCAACAAGCAAGAGCCACGCATAAGCTATACAGATATATAGAGCGGAGTTGTGATTCAACCGGGAAAGTTCGCAATACACCCGAGGCCAATAACGGCAAGCCCACCGACAGTCTCCTATAGACATAGTGTGTAACTGTAGGGTATCCTTCACAGAACTTCACTTCACGGTATTCAGTCAGCGATCCGTAGAATATAAATCCTTATCGGTCCTTCGACGATGCTTGATAAAAGTATTTCTTACAAGTGAATTCGTGCGGGTAAAATTTATCTATAACCCGAAGAAGATTGAAGCACAGTGAATTCGCGCACGTAGAGTAGCTTACACGATCCGGAACTCAGGTCCTCTAAACACATAGGTGATGTGTATCGGCTAAGGGATTTCTCTTTAAATGTCATGGACCCACCCGGTGCTGATCACTCGTGCGTGCAGCTGAAGTATACTTGCATCGGTGAAACGACTCTCCGAGACACACGCCGAAAGGATCGGCGATTGGATGGGAAAACTGTCGATAGCATCTTTCGTTCTTTCTCGGGCTAACGGAGGGACGTGTGTTTCCCCTCCGCTTGTATCTACCGTCCGGACAGGACCCCCCCCCCAGGCTTATTCCGTCACTAGTAAAGTTCCGAGATTCGATTCGAGAATCGCGCTCGCCGAATCGTACCGGCACTGACATCGCGACGTACCTTCTGATGTAGGACGTTCCCGTACAGCATGGAAAGGATTTTCCCGGGTTTGCGACAGCTTCGCTGGGAACGAAGCGAATTATGTATACGCTTCGGGACTTCGTATCATGCCATTTCGACCCTCTATGACTGTACGGGCTTATTGGTCGACGTCCGGTGCCCTCATTCTCCCGTCTGATTCGACGGATTTCAGCTGGCCACTGCGGTGTTTTACAGCGGAAACGAATCCGACGATTCCTTTTGCTTCGCTCGACTATTTTCTACACCTATCCGGGTCTATCCTGGATTTAGCTGAGCAGCGATGCATGGACAGAAATGTAAGACCAGCAATACATCTTTGGGTATCGTACATTTATCTTAACTTGCGCCGATAATAGGACGAATCCGCAATCGCTATAATCTGGCAAGGACAACATTTACAACGATAAAATATAAAGATAACAGTGACAGATTTGCAATCTTAAGTAGGTCGTTTGAAGTGCGAAAAACTATCCATTAAAATATCTTCGATGGATCTAGTTTTACGATAATTTCTGTACGTCGAGACATCGAGTACCGAATCTGGAGTCTGGGATTACGTCACTCCGACGGAAACGCTCGGTTTAGAGTGATTTACGAGTTATTGATAGAATTTCGCGAATGGATTTCATATTCGTTCCTGTTAAATACTCCGGGGTTCGACAGCGATCGGGCTTTCGTCCCTGTAACATGCCTCGAGCCGACCCTCGTACAGCCTCAACCTACCCGTCTGTTCGAATGCGCCAATCCATCAGAACGATGTATATCGTATTACGAAAGTTTGACGCGACCCTCAGTCTGGGCTCGTGCGCCTCCGTATTCGGCTACATAGTTGGTAATGATCAACGGGTAATGATCTCGCGAAAGCAGAGAGAACGATGGATCGTTGTCCAATTGGATTTCCATATATCACGTCAATCGTTCGCCAGTTCGCCGCTGACTCGATCTCCCGCACAGCGTACTGTGTTCTTCCTGTTTGACGGCGCAGATTAGCAATCAGACGTGCGTCGACGTCCATCATGATTTGCTTTTATCAATAACTTTTTCCCTTCCGAATGACAGACTGACGAGACGAGGGTGGTGCATTGGTCATTACCAGCGCACACCGTATGTTCCTTAATCAATCTGTTTCTGTCGGTAACTACATTCGAGATAAATTCTAGAGAAATTAAAAATATTCTTTGTAACGTCATTCCCGGTTTGAAAATCTCATTTTTCTACCGGGTGTGACATATTGCCGAATTACGATTTTTAAATGGGTGTGGTGTGTAGAATTGACTTTTTTTTCTCTGGAGTGTATCTCAAATGCAGGCAGTCTCGGAAACTTGTGAGTTAAGGAAATTGGTTAAAAGTCCGTGTGCGACATGTCTCAAATGTGTTTGGAATTCATCTCGAATAGGTGCAGCGTCGACGATAATTCTTTACACGGCTCCTCCCACGCTTCGCGATAAATATACCGTCGTCAGCCTTTCGCGGCTAATTCGATGATGAGAAGGGTGAAAAAGTTTGATAAAAAAAGAGGAGAAAGGAACATCGAGCGTCGAGTTTCCTCCATCGGGATATTTTCCATCCCCTTATTTTTCCTTCGTGGCTTCCTTGGCGCGAACGAGGGCCAATAGATGGTACACCGATAGCAGGGCGGAGGGTGAAGGTAAGCGGAAGAGTGCAAAGCGGGTCGGCCGCTCGCGGCGGATCCCTAGAAGTTGACCTCGGGAGGGTGAAAATTATCTTGCGGATGCTGCGAAACGCGACGAAGCGTATCGAGAGTTTTCGTTTCCATCCGCGGGAGGCGAAGGAGGAGGCTCGATTCCAAGCAGCGGGACGTGAGAGGGGGGACCGAAAAAGATGCGGGCTCGAAAAAGAGAACACGAAGAAATGAAAGTCGCGCGGTGGCGAAAGAAAATATTTCTTCGGCACGAGAACGGGCATGTGAGGCGGAGGGGCTGACGTAGACGTGTTCTTTTTTCCCGCCATTTTCCCTTTAGAATGTTCTTCTCCTTTATTGAAACATCCTGTACCAAAGACATTTGGCCAGATTCAACTGAGCTTTGAGTGGGGTTGTTGACCGAGGTCAACGAAGCCGCGGAACTACACAAAGAACGTCTCTCCCCGAGACTATAAATCCCAGTGGTTTAGCATGATAACAAGATGGTTGGTAGGAACGAGGGAAAGAGTAACATAAAACGCGAAAAGAAATCAGCATCGGAAGCGTTCCAGCCGTAAAGTGTAGGGACGCGGACAGAGAGAAATAAAAGTGAAGATGGAGCGTGCAATGTTTCACCATCGACCAAAGGGAAAGGAAGGAACGAATGAAACACGGTGTACGATCCGGGATCATTTATTCTTTCGTTCATTCGTCGACGAGGGCCGCGGGAGCGCAGCACGGGAACAAGAACGAAAGATATGTGGCGAAGGCGAACGAAGGGGTTTACCGGTGGAGTGGAGAGAACGCGGCATGAACCCGGCCAGCAGAAGCAACGGAAGCGTCGGCGGCAACGCGATTCTCGTGCAATGAAAGCTCACGCCATATATCAAGACATCTGTCCTGCGAAGCGTATTTCGGATTTTCTCTCGATCCTCCGCCACAAAAGCGAAGGAACGGACAGCAGACGCGGGCGGACACGTAGCGATGAAGAAAGATGGCGGGGGAATGCAGACAGAACGACGGGACGCAAGAATGCCCGAAGATTCTAGGACCCTGGATTTCCGAGAAATCTCTCAATCTTGATGTCTTTGTATTTTTAACGGTATCACGGTAATTCTTTATTAAACTCCCAGTATTTTTATCATGCAGAAGCTGTGACAAAGAGGAAACCCGAGTTTAGCCAAAAATACGGAAAATACGAGGTAGACCAATCTCGCGGGAGAGATTCAAAAAATAAATTCAATGGAGAAGGGTTGAAGGCAACCTTTGGCATATTGTATGACACGCTCTGGGAGTTGCTGACTCCTATACCGGGGTTTCTTCATTCGGCGAAGAGTCGTGAAGGGACGTCCCTTTCCTTGCAAAGTCTAGCGCTTTGTTGAACGGGACACGGAGCTTTCTGTACGTAGCCTCGCTTCCCCTCCGGGAAATGCACGTCCGAGAAAAAGATTTGTGACCTGTGATATTGAAAAGTGTTGAAGCAGGACAGTCTGCAACATCCTTTTTCTCCTTTCTATGTTATTTTCACTTCTTCAAGTTACTTTCGCGCACGATTGTCCCGTCTTCCGTGGTCCCACTCTCTGGCAGAAACGTTTTCTCTACTATCGAGATATTGCTGTCTGAGTACGATTTTCCTTTTTTTTTCCCTTTATTACTTTGTCGCGAAATTTTTTAATTCCTTTAATTTCATTTTGCTGCGTACATGGGAGAAAGTGAGGGGCGGTGCTTCGACGTATATTTTACGTAATTTATTTGATTCCTCATCCCTCCCTGCTGTCGTAAATCACGAGCCGGGGCGTTCGCGACTCCTCGAACTGTACCACCGGCAACGTAATTCCGAATTCGCATTCGGCTCACGTTTTTCCCATCAGACAAACGTTCCGAGACAATGCCTAGCCTCGTGATCTAGAGACTCGTAGAAACCGTGGAAACAAGATAGTGAACCGTGTTTTATTTTCAAACTTGTATTATTCTACGATCCAAGGTGGAAAGCTCGGAGGCAAGAAATTGCACTCGGGTACGAGGTCCCCGGGGACAGCGAGACGCCGTTTCTTCTTTTTTTCACAAAAAAAAAAAGATCGAACGACCGTTTAGAGAAAAGTCAACCGAGTTCTCGGATTACGGGAGCTCCGTCTTCTTCCGGAAGCAAACTACTTCGCTGTCCTCCGCCATGTACAAGTGCCATGTACCAAGTGGTTCAGTGCGATCCAGTCCGCTCGGAGGTGATAAGAAACTTGCCAATTTCTTTGTCACCTATATCGTCCGCCTAAATGGACTCTGAATCGTTTGGAAAATAGACATTCGGATATTCAGCTTGGTTCCGTAATCCATGACTTTCTATGAGCACCCGTGCTTAGAGACGACAGTGGCCGATATAGGGGAGACCGGGGCAAAATGGCACAGCGGGGCAAAACGGGACGGTGAGGGCAAAACTCAATTTTCCATTAATTTTTGGATGCCCCATTTTGTCCCAACGATACTTTGGGATTTTCAAACCCGCTTTACCCCGCGTACCATCATCGCTACCATCCAAAAGTTATTGGAGAATTGTGTTGTGTCTCATTATCCCGTTTTGCCCCGGTGTGCCATTGTGCCCCGCTCTCCCCTACCGGCGAAGTCATCCGGGAGGATTTGGCCAGCGGTAGGAAAACGTTGAGGCCGAATAGAAGGGTGGTTCACCCGTTTTTCGCGCAAAGTACAACTATCCGCTCTTGCAAACCCGATTGCCCGGGCTAAGCCGATTTCCAACGACGATACGAACGGCCTTACATCGTCATTTAGCCACGGTTCCCTTTCCCCGTCCCACGTCTGTGCCGCGCACCCTCTTGCTCAAGAGCTAATCCATTTAGGCCGGGAATTAGGTGGCACTGCGGGTACCGGCGAATGCTGGATGATGGAAGAATTAGTTTGCCCCGCCCGCGAGCGAACAGCCAAGGGATATGAGAGTGCCGCGAGGATATATCGTAGTATTAAGCCAGCCGTGGAGAGAACCAACCGACACTCCCCGTGAACCCCCCCCCCAAAAACTCATCCCTTCGCGTTTCACATCCTATACTTCTCAAGAGCTCAGCTATCCGTAATGTAACGCTCGGAGTCAATCGAACGTACCAAATCCTATCGAAATACGATCGAATCGATTCGAAGTCAATCCCCCATGGTCATCCGTCTCATCCCCGGGAGATCGTCGTAATGATCGCAGCTGATAGCAAAGTTGATTCTCGACTATGCTGGTTTTTTATTTTTTTTTATTACAACGAGAATGTGTTTAAGTTTCCATTTTATCGGGTATGTGCAACGTGGTAGCTGGAGACTGTAATCCCATTACTAAAATTCGGAAAATGGGAATGTGAGCAATTTTATTCGGTAATTTATTAATGCCCACATTACCGGATTGAGTGAAAAAAAAAACAGTAATCATAATTGTTTTAGTTCATAATTGGAGCTGAGTATCTCGAATATGCGCGTACGATTTGCGTAAACAGGTATCGAGGTTGAAAGCCCGTGACCGTGAGAGCTCACATACGTTGCCGAATCCTAAGTGCACTGGTTACACGTGCCGTATAGAACATGGCAGCGTCAAGCCGGGCGCTTTATCGTTTCTCGACTGTGCGGAGTTATAATCGCATACGTACCCGTGCAGTATGTTGCCGCTGTGCCGCGGTATGACCTTTGCCCTTCGCGCGACACGGAACGTAACGTGATTACGGATATCTCCTCCGTGGCACTCTAACAGACTCCAGGCTCCTCCTGCGCACTTAACTTCGCTGCATTATATCTCCGCACCCGAAACAATTATCCAACTTCCGAGCTCCCAAGACCCGTCACAACCGACGAACACGACATTCGCACTGTTCTCAGAACTC
Source organism: Exephanes ischioxanthus (assembly GCA_958510785.1). Classification (NCBI taxonomy): domain Eukaryota; kingdom Metazoa; phylum Arthropoda; class Insecta; order Hymenoptera; family Ichneumonidae; genus Exephanes; species Exephanes ischioxanthus. Next base: position 7,194,574 of record OY294024.1, read on the forward strand.
GTTAATTATACCGCTACTGTCGCGCAACGCTGTGAGCATGTTACCGACAGTACACTGCCGCAAGGGCGAAGCATATTTTCGAAAATGAATCGCATTAAATCATTAATTGCTGATGTTTCCACGAGTTTTTGAAGAATCGTGAAATCAAAGGATCGATGAGTTTGCCGAAAATCATTCATACAAAGAATAACGGTACAAAGACGTGTAAGATTGATTATAAGGCGACTAAGACCGGTAATGCCTTTTCGCCCCATCCTCCGTCCCGAGGAACCGCATTGAAAAATCGATGAGCCCACTCATAGATCGAAAGTAAACTACCGAAGTACCGCGATCCCCTCTTGTTTCGAACTCTCGCCAACAGAGTTTCGAACGAGCTCTCTCCAATAGAGTGTGTTAACTTCGATCCGATCGAAAGGATTTCGAGTGTTATGCATCAATGTTAATGAGTCGGCGAGGCCACTCATCGCCCTCTTTCCGGCGATTCAACATTCTACGACCACCATTTCGCTGCACGGCGCGTTCTTCCCGAGGCTCTTGCATCGGAGGCCCCGTTCTCCATCGAGTTTCCGCTTTCCCCCCCCCCCCCCCCCCCCCCTCAACCCTCTCGCGATTTCCCACGTTGGCACTCAAGTCCGGAGTAACTACTGTTTGCCCAAGTTCAAAGCTCGCGAACCGGAGGGGCCGGGTCTCAGATAAATGGGTTCGATGAATTTTCCCGCTCTCGTGCGGGGCGCTCGCGCCGAGAAGCATCGGGAAACTCTTCATCTCCGTCAGCTATTATATCGTCGCGAAGCGGGAGGATGACACACGCTGGCCCCCCCGATGAATAGACGCCTGGACGAAGTTGGCACGAATGGAAACTATCAAGTGGCGAAGACGAAAGCTTACAGGGCGCTTTTATTCATCCAGTTGAAAATTTTAATTGCTTTCCCGGTGTATAGCCCTCAACCCAAGGCTTCCGCTTCACAAGGCTTCATTACACTTATATTTGTACGAAAAATCAATATTACATCGCTCCGCTGCCTCTCGGCCGTCCTATTCCACGTTCACTTTGCTTACAATTAAATTTTCTCCCGTGACATTCAATTCCATTAACACGTCCCGAGGTCGACCTACTTTGAATCTCAACAGTCCCCTGTCGATCCGTTTTGCCTTTCGACCCCGATTCACGGATAATTTTTTTTTTGTTCTGCACTGGAATCTGTGCTAGGCTTATGTGCGTGTAAAATACACGGTGCGGTATATTTCAACGTTGAAAATGCCCCACCGGCATGGGCGTGGTCGCACCGAGCATCACGTAGAAATATCTCCGGGGGAGTGCAGGAAACGGAGAGGGAAGGGGTTATATAGTGCGTGAGAGTGGAAGTTCGAGCGTCGAGAGAGCGTTGGCCAGTGTTCACCCTGTGCCTCTGCCTCACCCCTCTCGACCCCCCGATCGAACGATATTTTCCAATTTCTCATAGCCGACGAGAAACCCGTCAGCGAGTTATCAACGGGAGAACAGAACACTCGGAGTGAACGAACGAGCGAGGGTAGCGGTGGCGGCGGCTTTGTCGAGCCGTTTCTTCGGGGGTCGTGAAGGTTCGTGAGGGAAAGAGGCGGCCAATAACGCACTCTCCGGCTCGCTTCGCTTCACCATTACTTCTCTTTGTTCCTCCGTTCGCCCACTTCGGCCTAGAACCATTTCCTGGCTCACCTGCATGGAACGGAGGAAAAAAAAAGAACATCATCAATCATCTGCCTCTTAGAGCCGGTTCTTACGTCGCCAACCAAAAGTGTCCAGATTCACTCTTGATGGAAACCGACGGGATTGCACCTTTCCGCTATACCGGAAATGTGTGGGTGTGTTGTCCGGGAAGTGGTGAATCATAGTCTCTGCCAAATTGGTTCTATTGAACTTTGAGACAGCGTGGCCACTGAATCTGCTGGAAAAAAGTTCTCTGACGTTACTCTGATTTCCCTGAGAATTTCACATTTCCCGGGTTCTTCCCTGACCGTCGCCACCCTCTGGTATCTTGACTGGAGTCCTTCTTGCGAGAACTCACGGGAGCTCTATCTATCTCGGCTGCGAAAGGATTCGCGTCTCACGAAAGGAAATATAATAAATCACAGCTGATGCGAGTGACAGAAACATGCGATAGAATGATGAACGAGCATCAAATTTACTCCGCTGGTTTTCCCCATTCTCCTAGGAGCGTCGCGCATTCGGTGTCAGCTGTGAGAGCCTGGAGTTAGGCAAGTCTTATCATTCGTGGTTGGAGACACACAGCGGCTTCACCATTACGTTACATTGGTTCGAAGCTATTCGTGCAAGTGGAAGCATGTGATATTCTCACGGAAACATGCTCCGAGAAACTCTGGCGCGGGTGCGAAGTTTTCAATTTATATCTTGTCCAAACTTCGACTGCTATTATCATGTTGCATGTATGAAGGAGTGTTTCGCGGATTTCATGAGATTTTACGCCGCTGTGCTTACCGCATCTCACGAAAAATGAGATTTTCAAACCGGAAGTAACGAATTTCCAGTATGACTCCACTTCCAGCCGAGAAATGAGATTTTCAAACCGGAAGTGTCTTATTTCCGGTATGACGTCACTTCCGGGCGAAAAATGAGTTTTTTTTTTTGAACCATTGATGGTGCACAGCGCTGTTGTCCACCGAATTATTGTGCACAAAACGTTTGGTAGATTCGGTGAGATCCGGCGAATTGCTGACCGTGCGACAGGCATTTCACAGATTCCATTCCATAAATTGAATTGTGCAATCGGCAGTGAGTACCCTTACTTGGTTGATTCTGTCAGGAGTGCGAGCTTATTTACAATGCGTTTAACCTCGCCGTTTCAGCAATTCCATAGTTGAAGGGACTGCCTTTGCATTACGTGGTATTTGTCGGGTAGTCGGGTGTTCCGTTCGGGGCGATGCTGCCGCTGCTGTGAGCTCCAATTTCTAGGAGCCGATAGCGATGTGCGATGTGCGGTTAGTACTCGTCGGATGGCCGTCAGGTACTTGAGCAATTCCACGCGGGAAACAAAGGGCCCCGGAAAGCGGGAGACCCTCGGCCTTGCAGAAACAGCAGCATTGCGACCACGACGCGGAGGAACAGTACAAAGGGAGAGTCGAACCGCGAAGCGATGCGATTTCTGCATGCAAACTCCAGCCTCACTGTCCCTTCCTCGCCCTTTCCCTCTGTGTGTCACCCTTGTCGTAGCCACGGCGCCAGAAGGTCTGGAATCAATCGGTCGTTCAGGATTTGCATGTACCGGGGAATTCGAGATACTTCTTGGACCACGCGATTATTCGATCCAAATCAGCGTTTTTCGAAAGCCGACTGATGGACCACTCCGATTTTTCATGAATTTTTTTTCAACACATATTTTTTTTCTCTTCCGGTCTAACGAAAAAGCCCTGAGGATATTCACCGATGGACCCACCCTGCCCTGCAGTATAAATGCAAGCCGGAGAGAACCGTTCGACCAATGGAAATATTCGGTCGAAAAGACTCAATTAACGATTTTCATCGTTCACTCTGTCACCGCTCCCTCGTAAATTCGTCAGCGTATTTTTTTATTTTTATTCTCACTCTCCCGTGCGTTAGCCTCCTCTTTTTTTTTTTTTTTTTTTGTTCTTCGAGACTATTTTTCCACTTCACTCTAAGCGTTTATTCTCTCTGTCTTCTCCGCGGCTCTTCTACTCTTTCTGTTTCCAACACGCATTTTTATCACTCGGCCTCGCGCGATTTTCTATCGTTTCCCTACGGTTAACGTTTTTTTTTTTCGTTTATTCTTCTCTTTTTTTTCCTCTTTCTTTTCTGCACGTTCATATCCCCGTGTTTCCATATTCTTTTTCTATGCGAGGCAGTTCTCCCGGCATCCAACAGTGACGAAACGAGTACGAGACTCAAAGCGGATGAGGGGGCGGCGGGGGGAGGTGGCGGCAGAGAGTGTGCGTTGGAAACGAACAAGAATGAGGCTCGGTATGGGACACGAGAATGGAGAACAGACACAGGAGGGAGCGAAAGAAAAAAAAAAGAAAAAAAAAATAGAAAGAACCGAACCAGCCACCGGCAGCAGACCAGTGGGGAATTGCGGGAACCCGAAGCCGCGACGTTATTTTCGCAGTTACGCTGTGCGGTGACCCAGTAACGGAATTAATTTCAACTTTCACGTTCTCCCCCTTTCGCTTTTGTAATCTAGCGATCGCGCGTGCGCTTCTTGCGCGGCCCCCCGCTTCCGGTACACGTATTCCGGTTATCGTGGGGTACAGCGGGCTATACACCAGGCCCGCTGTATTCTCCAGACAGGGACGTGTTTCCCTTTTTTTTTTCGCTCTTACCGTGCAGTAATAGCGGACCATTTGATATCTCTTGTGCGCGAGTGTCTGGGCAAAACTTTTTCCTCATCTCGTCAACCCCATTCTAATACCCCGTTCTGTATCCGGCCGTATCTCGTTTCACGGCAAGAAAGCCCTCGGAGCTTTCATTATCGTTCAACGAGACGAGAAGAATGACTTTATATGAGACCGTAACGTTTGAGAGGAGGAACTTTTTCGCGTTATTGCGTTAGCCAATTCTTTTTGTCTCGTACTTTTCGCTCATCTCTCAACCGGCGCTCCTGGGCTCCCGTCATCGTTTCATCCTCGGGGCCAACTTTGGCCGGGCCGAAGCGTAGTCATACGCGAGCGCGTGAAGAGTGCGGCAATTGAATGAAAACAAGTTGAACAATCCTCGACCATCGCTCCCGGGCCGAGTATTATATTTCGTTCTGGATAAAAGTTTTGATGGGAAATCCTGTACGGCAGCTCGGGTGCTCGAACGTGCTCTCGACGAGCCGCGAGAAGCCGGTGTCGGGATTTCGCAGTTCAACTGAAACACGAAGCTTCTTTGCGCGTGGCCGATTTTTTTCTTTTCGTAGCTGTATCTATGGAGAATCGAAGAATGAAGTTGCAGGAAGTTTCGCCGAAGGTGATAGATCGGTCGAGTGTATAACATTGAAAACTGGGAAACTCGGCGCGTTGCAAAAACTCGAGGATAGCGATATCGAAAGAAAATTGGTGATCTATGGCTGTCCAAAGTCCCGGGGTGTTATTCTCCGCGAGGACAACTTGCAACCGGTGGAAAAACTATTTGATATATCGAGACGAAATTTGTACTCGGCGGTCGTTTCGTCACCCGTGGCTTCGGGGCGGGCCATGATTTCGGCCATCCGAAGAGCGAGCCGGCGACGGGGAATACCGCGCGATCGAATCAACCCGAAGACTTTGATGGATTTACATCGTGCGGGAAATAAAAAGGGAGGCTGCCCATCCGTCGTCGCCGTCTTCGTCGTTCTAGTCTGCTGCGGGAAAAGAGTAATGAGCTCGGAGTGCCCCGGCACGAAAAGCTCCGAGTAGAGCGCGTTGCATTTCACTGTGATAAAATTAACTTTTATCCAAGTCGGATGACGAGAAATAAAAGGCAAGATAAGAGCACGGAACGATAATTCATTCTTATGGCAAATTTGATTCAAAGTTAAGTTTTTGTACAGGTATTTTTTTTTTATTTTTTTTTTTGAGTCGACCATACTACTCACTCGTCGACTTCGAAAATGTACCACTCAGAATGAATCCAGCGAATCTAACGAAATGAGACACGAAATCGAATAAAAATCGTCGTATCGGAAGCTGCACCAGCGTTACGTACTGCCTGCCATCATGCCGACCGCCGCCAGCACTGATCGCTGGTTTTCATCCTTTCGCGATATGAGAAAACGGATGCTCTCTGCTCCATCCCCTCATCCTCCTCCTGCCCCACCGCCGCAACCCCCGCGAATCTTCCGAGAAAGCTGTGCTTTATGGCCCGTTGCCGTGCCAAACGACGTTTAAAGATCGAGGAAACGTCCCGAGGCAGCATCCGCGTGCCATGTGCTTCCAGCTTCTTTCCATTTGTTTTTTTTTATTTTTGTACCCGGTCGCGTCGAGCTGCTTACCTCCAGCTCTTCCTTTCGTACCTTCGGCACGTTGCCGACGCCACTGGCGGGAGGGTGAGGGGAACCGATCGAGCACGAATAACGAATGAATACCTAATGACATTTTACGATCCAATATGTGCGCCTTCCGCTATCCGATATATCAGCCAACAGCACCGGCAGCTCCATCTCCATATATATTTTTTTTATCTTCTTTCATTCCTTCACTTGTTCACCCGTCGTCTGGGTGTTTATATCGCCAGACCTGCAGCTGATTCGCCTTTCACCCGTAGTTTTGTTTTACTACTTGATCTCCATCGTCTCCATCGACTCTTTGGTTACGCCTTTCCTCGGGGACTCTTGACACCTCGGGGTGTCATTGACTCCTGCGAAAGTGGTTTTATTTAGGCCAGTTATTTTTCGTGACGTGATTTACTTCTTTGTCACATTTATCGTAACATCCGATACAGCTTCGGTTTTTTGTTACGTTTTTTCAAATGAGTTGTACACAATAGATCTTTGTCAAACGCGAAATACGCGACAATGGGTGTTTGAATTTGTCAGAATTTCGGCGTCGATCCAAAGCGATCGGGGATTTAATGATAGAGCTTCGTGGCAAGCATTTTATTCTATTCCATGGGCAAATTTTTTTGCATTCGATTTATCAATTTACGAGCGATATTTCATTCTCGCATTTATCGCGTTCTCCACGTCGATTGATCGTGGAAAAAGTAATTTGGATGAATATAAATAAAGCTGCGTGATGAGCGTTGTGTGAATTTGTCGAGTTTATTTTTTTTTCTCATCTTCGTGCTATCCACTTATTTGGCAAAACGATTGATTGACCGATAATCCGAGTCGACAACGGAGTGCAGCAAATTCATGCGAATTGGTAAACGGGCGGTTAAACCGCGATGGGCAGAGGGGAGAGGGTTGTCCCCATTGCCGATTCCGGAAGCTCGTAAAATCCCGATAAAAGCAGGTTGTTGTTGACGATCTCGATAGACGCGATGTTTACGAGGACACTCGCAGCTCTCCCACTGTGCCTCGCCGGTTTTTCCTTTCTCCACCCAACCCCATCTATCCCCCACCGGCACACCCTTATTTTTCACTTACTCCATTATTTTCCGTGATATCCATTCTTCTCTTCGTCAAGAGTCGCGGTACTTCTGCACACGGGAAGTACACTTTTCCACTTCGCAGAGCATAATAATAACGATTAGCGCGGGACGACAGTTCGAGGCAGTTGCTGCATCGTAAAATTTATGGAGCGCGGTGATCCCGCGACTGTGATACGTGGCAACGCGTGATACGCGTTTTTTTTTGTCTCGTTACTTTTTTTTTTTATACTCCACCCGACGTTGGCGGCATACACCCTTTATTTTACTGCTGACGAGAATAACGCGTTGTCACCCCGCGCGTACCCGTAATGCCCTTTACACAGTCGTTACATACAATGACAGTATTCTCGTCCGGATTTGTGACAAGAGCGTTTAAAAGCTGAAATAAAATACTATTCGAGTCGCACTTAGTTCGCTGAAAAAAGTGATTTTTCTTTCGCCTAGAAAGTGAGCATTAGGATGACGTAATTCCGCACATGGCATCTACGGTATTTGTAGTTCGGGGTGGATCTGGAGCGGGCAACAATAATTTCTGGCAATGAATCTCAGAGTCGTAGATCTCGGGTGGATACCGTGGAACCTCCTTATATTAGCGAGGGAGAGTCTTCCTCCTCCCATCGTCCCAACTCTTTCTCTTGCCGCGGGGTTTCCGCAGCGCTGGCGTGCCGCAAAGAAAGTTTCCCGATAAATCTCGTGCTCTCAGCCATTGTCCGTCGGTCGCGAGCCGCGGGGGCGGAGGCTGCGGTGGCGTCGTTGTCCCGCGCACGTATGATATTCCGTGGGTTCGCAGCAATGCTTTTATGTGCTCGGTCTCGAACCACGCACGACTCTGAGGTATCGAATTCGGATACGATCCCCAAGACGTATCCAATTTTTATCGTCGCGTGGACGCGAGTCAGAATGAAAGTGGAGAAAAATATGCGGAAGATAACAAAAATATAGGAAAAGTATCGATTTACATTTTCAAACCGAAAGTCACGATATTCCCGTTGTGACGTCTATTCCGGTTAAAAATCGTCATTCTCAAAGCGGAAGTGACGTCTTTCCGCATGACGTTACTAACGATCGAAAGCTGACATTTTCAAACCAAGTGACGTTTTCCCGGATGAGATTACTTCCGGTCGGAAATGAGGATTTTTAAACCGGAGGTGAAGTTTTTCCGTCCAGGCTGTAAGAAGAATTTAATCTACTGTAGAAGGCTCTAAGAAGAAGAATGTAATCTACTTCTTCTACTACGTCGAGACACCTCCGATGGCTTCTTCTGCATGACAGACAGTCGGCATTCCACTGCAAACCAAGTATGAGCAATCTGCCGCGTAGTTTGCAAGCTTTGACCACTTAGGTTCGAGTTTCGACTCTAGACGATAAGACACTATTGCCTGACGTTCTCGTACCTGGGAGATTAAAGGGGAGTTCTTGCGTAGCAACTATCAGGTGGTGGTTCGCTATCTGGCTGATGAGTGCGGTTTCCATCGAGCGTGCTTTTTTGGCTGCAAGGGGCATTTCGGGTTCGAGCTAGAACTATTTGAAGATGATTGAAGGTGCGATAACAAAGTTTTGTGGACCATAGAAGGCCCTGTACCTTTAGTCAAAGAGGAAACTAGGCTTCGAAGAAAAAGTCTACGATTCACGATTCATATAACAAACGGCAGTGGCCGGTACGTGTTGAGATTTGACTATTACTATACCTTCACCACTCTCGTCTCATACTCAGAAAGTTCTTTGCGACTCCGCGCCGTTTCGTAAATCTCAAACTTTTATGATTTACTAACATCCCTATCGGGTCCTTCGATATGCTTGAGTACGCCGATTGAATACAAATCGCAACGAAACACATCCAACTTCGCCATATAATTTCAAAACAATATAAAAAAGGAATACCTGCACACGAACTGGAAACTTCGTTTCATCAACGCCTCGCTGGGCTGCTAAAGATGATAGACTCTCGTGGAAAATGATGGACACGATGAAGCTAATAAGAACGAACAAAGCCCATGTTAAGGGATAATATAGCCTAGTTTGCCAGTCCAATAAAACGCTTACCGTGGAGCGGAATAATGGATAACGGAAGTGAGTATTCCCTCGGTCGGTCGGCATACGTGGGTTCTGCAGTATGAATCTTGCAGATCCCTCCGGTATACCGTTAATATGCATCATAATTCCTGAAAGGTCGAGAACCCGTAAGGAATTCATTGGCAGAGGGATTCGCCGGTGGTCAGGGAAAGATAGACGTAATACCGAACATTCTCATACCTAGATGCTCCACGGTAGATTTCAGAATTGACCTCAGCCATATACCTACGAACGGATGCCGGGCGAGTGGCTAAGGAGAACGTACGATGGGTAATGCTCGTTTGAATTTGGATCATGGAAATGCTCGAATATCACGTAAATCCAACCTTTATTCATAGCGACATCCATATAGCGCTGCTATAGTGACGGAGAAAACTCGCCGGTCGGCGCGCAAGTGCAACTCTGTTGGCGATGCATTTTCTACGTCTCGATACACTTGCAATTGATGATGACGATTTTCAATGAATTAACTTGGGGGAAAAAAATGGAGAAATATAGCCAGAAAATACAATGGGGCTGGTTTCCAACTTCGCTCGATCTTGCCGGTTTCATGTGGCGAATGTTAATTACAGTAAAAATGGACTCAAACCTCGACTACCGATGCGCCACGTCATTCCTAAGAGGGGAGCCCGACAAACCCACACAAATGAGACTTTGAATGCAATCAAGGACTTATGAATAATTTAATAAGAAAATAATTAAGACGGATAATGAAATTGCAGAGTTTATCAAAATTAATGAATATCAAAGCGTCTAGAGGATGGTGGGGTGTCTCGACACGTTCGAGGTAGTGACCGAGGACTAGCGGACCTATCTCACGGCATCAGACGTTAAATAGACATCATCGCGGCGTCTCCGCCGTTAATCTACATCCGAGCTTCATCCAACCCCTTAATAGCGCGTTAACCGAACGCGCGCACCGGCGAAGACCTCCTTCTCACGATAACTATTAAACATCGTAACCTTTATAAATAGTAGTTTAATAACGTCCGCAGGCTGATGGGGGCGCAAATGATGGCGTTCGCCAGTTAATAAGCGTTTCGCCGTACCACGGTTTACGATCGCGGGTTTCTTCCTCCTCGCCGGACTATACAATACTATACAATACTCAGAAAATTCTGTGATTTTATGACTTTAAATCTCTAACCCGTCTAGAAAAAAGTTCGCAAAAAGTTGAACTGTTAAAGAATTTAACGACGAATAGCTGGCGCCTCGAACTATATTCGTGTCATTAAAACTATTTCTCTTATACAATTTAATATCTGCACAAAGTGTATTAACTTTGAACGATCTGCAGTAGCGACCGAGTCGCGGCGAAGTCTTTGAAATGCACGACATGCGTCGGACCACCGTCCGTATACGCAGGTTCAACATACTAGGGTGGACCGGCCGCATGGGCTTTACCGAGGCATCGTTAATATCGAATCTCTCGCCTATGGGAGGTACACAAGGGTGGCTGCAGCCTTATCGCCCTGACAACTTGCGTAATTCGTGTCGAATGCCCTAAGCGGACACGGCCGAACATTGTTCCCTGATCCTCGGCATATAATATCCGATCGAAATCGCTCCTTCTCACCTGAACCATGTGAGCCGTATACCTCGCCCGTGTATGTATAGTCAACATTACCCGCTACATAGCAATGACGCAACAAAGGTACCTCTACTTGCAGTTATGTCCACTACACGTACACACCGCACCCGTAACTACGGAACGACCAGAACTGATTGGTTAAGAGGAAACAATAATAATAATACATACATACATACATACATACATACATACATACATACATACATACATACATACATACATACATACATACATACAATATGCTCGAAAGCAATGGATGTATTTCTGAAAATTCCGACGAAACTCGCGCAAATTGTCGCGCCAACCTTTTTTCCGGTACTTTTCGCGTCTACGGTTAAACATAATACAGCGCCACGCGTTTATGACCTTAAATTTCGTTATTCACGATGCGTGAAGCAGACGACCTTCGTGAAGCGGGAAATTTCGATGTTGCGCATACACATCCTTTCGTGAGCGCGGGGCACCTGGGCACTGTAAAGGCCGCCAGTGGTAACACACCGCCAGGCGTGGCACTTCCATCGCTACTTCTGCGCGTTATCGTCGAGCGGTACAAAAGTTTTCAGGTAATTGGAACGACGCAGCGCTCCGAGACTAACTCTATTCAGCGGGAGTTGCCGTGTTCCCTCTGCATCCCGTTGGTGTATTATATAGACGATGGGGATAGGAACGGGGGAGGTCGGACGCTTGGGACGGTAAAGCACAGTGGCGTACGATGTTCCCAACTCGTTGTTTAAATTACAGAAACAAGAACAATAACAATTCCTATCGGCGGTAATACTAAATTGAACAGCCGCCCGATCTTGTCGCGTTGCTTTCCATGGCGACTTCATTGGACTGCTACAGTACGGTCTCTCTAGTTAGGACAAAAGTTGTGATTAGGGTGGTCATTAACGTGGAGGAGTCACGAAAACAACGGCGGTACCTTTCAATCCCTGAACGACCCGAATGGAGCTGCTGTAGGGAGACTGAGCAGGAATCGATGAAGCAAACACATTTACCAATTTTACGAGGTCCGTTAAGCTTTCGAAGAAAAATTGAGAAACAGAATTTAAAACAATTTTTCGTCGGCAGCAATGGGTCATATTGATGAGTTACAATCACTTGAACGATATGCCCTTCCGGCATTACTGAGTCGTCAATATCGTAGCAGCTACTTTCATTAAAGGATGGGGGTAATTTTTGTTCAATGATAATGCGAGGAATTCGTGGCAGTCTGAACTAACGAGGAACTCTACTGTTCCATCGTAGAGCAAAATGTTGGCTGTAACGTAGTTCGTTGGATAGCAGGATGCATGTATACACAGGAGTGTATATTCTCGTAGGGACGCTAGAGAAGCAACCGCAACCCCCTGAAAACTAACCGTGTTAGACAAAGCTTACTTAACTGGATTCCACGTTAAATACCGACTTTCATCTTAACCCCTCTGCCCGGGTGAGTGTCCCACTCTTCCCAGATAATCGAATACAAAGTTTGTGAGAAACTGGCGATGCTGCTGCTGCTACTGCTGCTGGTGTGCTGTAACTGCTCACGGGGAAAGGGGTTTGTCCACGAGCGTCGCTGGTCGTTCCGGCTCATTTTCATCTTCCATGTCCTCGTATTCCACGAGCAGCTCCCACCAGCAATAACGCAATTTCCGAAGCAATTGCATAAAGAACAAGGGAAAAAGGCAGAAAAATACCGAGCCTCGAAAATGATTTATTCAATAGTTGTCAGGGGTACCTCTCAGGGGTATTTTCTGCTGGCGAACATAATCACATGAATTATTATCTCAAATTGCAATATCGGTATTGTCGTTTGTGTCATTTTCCTCCTCATCCTTCACGGTAAAAGTTTCGCACGTCATCGATCGCGTCTGTGAGAGAAGAACGATAGAGAGACGACGACAAAGATGACGAGTAGTGTAGTTCGTAGCTCGTAGCCACGATCAATGCCGGATCAAGGATCAATCGAGCGTGACTAACGTGGCGCAATTAAAAGTCAAAGCGTATTGCGAGCCTGGCGATAACGCCCGACAGCATGTGGTGTCGATAACGTGAAGTCGCCAGCGTCATTGGACCACCCGAAAGCCGGAAGCCATCGAGAGTGAGAGCGGGACCGTGATATCAAGGGTAACGGAACATTCGCGAGAGCGAACCAAGTCAAGTAGTACGAGTCGAGCGCAGGTGCGCCCTGGGGGGCCTTCTGTGCCACACCCTACCCCGCTCTCAATCGCCCACAGCGGGCGTTCGGTCGCACGCTGCGTGAAACTCGCTCAACTTGCAACTATCAGGAGCGGGAAACGAGATAAGGACCGATGGCGAATGATGCATGGTCGGTGAGCGTAGTTTCCAATCGACATAAATCAGAAGCGCGACGGTGGCGTCTGATTTCTAGTCGCGGGCCATCATCTGTGGTATATCCGGTGGTTCGGTCTCGATATCCTACCAGCGCGTGTGATATCGCCGAGTGAGAAATCTGGTGTTGGAGACGGGGAGAAGATAAATAATCGGATCGAATGCTTGGGCCGGCTAACTTCCCGGGCCAAAAATTGTGATGGCTTTAACGAGTACGGTATGAGAAGCAGTGCAAATCATTCGTCGCGACGAGATCAATGCAGATCCCGGAAAAACGAGCCATAATGCTTAGGGAAACCATAAATTGGGCATGGAACTCCTCATGTACATCCCGCCACTGGATCTGAAACGGCTCTTGCCTATCTCGCCTCCACTCAATGTCCACTCGCCTCCACTCCACTGATGTCCCTTTCGGCGAAAGGGACATCAGAAACATTCATCCATAAGTACATAGGTCGGGTCGCCATCGTTCTTGCTTCCGTTGGCGCTCCATATCGGCGCTGGACTCCTCGCTTCCCTCGTCTGGTCCACTTCGATGACCAGGGACAGAATAGACCCATTCACTTGCCGGCATAATTTTGTCGTGGCCATGCTAAGGTCACTCTACCAATCTAGCGCGGGAAGTGACTCAAAGCGCCACGCGACTGGAATGGAATTCGGGTGACTTTGATCACGCTTTATCTCGGACCACACGCAGCGAGGTAAACCTACCCTGGGCCAGGCCTTCTCATCCTCTGGCTTGGGGAAGGACTCGAGCACGGGATAAGAGGGCCGGGTTACTCACTACCGAATCGTATGATACTGTGGGTACTTCAGCCGAGGATCGGATTGACAAAATCGATACGGAATTCGAGACACGTAGTGGACTACAGGATTTGGTCAGCGCTCTACCGAGTTAGGCTGATGCTCGGAGTCTCGACGATAAAGTTATCCGTCGACTAACTTGATTCACCCCTGTGCGACCTATTCGTCCGTTTCACTCCTTCTGCATTCTACGGTAGATGGCTATACATTACTACAACCCGAAACCCACTCTACGCGATTTGTATGTGTGCAGTGTAGTACTTGCTCGAGATCCGGGCCCGCATTTCGACAAACTTTCGCCACCCAGCATCAGTCTTTATTTTTGAGCATCCCCGTTTTTCCTCGCCATTTCCTCCGGTGAGGCGTTTGATACGATTTTTTAAATGTGCTATACTTGCTGTGGTTGTGGAATCAGAAGTTGCGACCAATCTCGGCATGTTCTACTCACCTGAAACAGAATAAAAAAATTCATTAGTTTTCACAGATAGTGGAACACCTTATTAAAATGAAAGTCTTTCGTCAATGATCAAGCGGTCGATTAAGAAGACAAGATGCTACCTTAGTCGAACGATTCTGAAGAGGATCGATTATCGTAAACGATTGGCTACTAGACCAGCTAATGGGGGATACAGTTCAAGTGGGACGATCCTACGTCCTGACACTACGATTAATTTTCCTCTCGAAATGTTACACCACTCGTCGTCGAGTTGGCCCGAGTGCCGCGTCACCGGGAAATTGTGTAACTTTAGTACAAAGAAAATACAAGACGTTCGAAACGAAGGGAACGCAACGTAGAGAGGACGGAAAAGAAATAAGAACAGAAAAACAAAGCGGGGATGAAGAAAAAGTACGATGAACCGGAGTAAACGGAGCGAAAGAAGAGGAATGGGCTTGAAGAATGAGGATGAGGAGACGGAAACTGTGAAGAAAACAGCTAGGAGTGTTAGGTGGGAACAAATTTTATTACAGCCTTCGTGAAGTACGAGTATCGGAGCGCGTTGGCGCCTGCGAATTTGTCCAATAACGCGGACAATTTATTTCGCGGCTCCTCGAGCGAAAGACGTTGTCGTAGTCGTCGCTTCGCAATACGAAACGGAGCGAGAAGATTAAGATGGGAAAGAGCGAGAGTGGAGAAGAAAGAAAGGAAGAATCTATGAAGGTGCAATGGCAAGAGCTATTGTACGTAGAATACTATGGCATCGTTGAATGAAGCGACTCTTACCAACCCCACGAAAGTCTACTCGGGTAGGACCGATGTCTCTCATTTGTCCCCAAAGCGTTCGAGCGAAAGTGCTCACTGAGAATCATTTGACTGGGAGTGTTTCCTTCACGCCGGGTCTTGTGTTAGCGGTGTATTTTGAGTCTCATACATTATAGCATTGTGGATGCAAGTTTATTGCGCTGGGAATGCAATCGTGTCAACCAGTTGCACTGTTCCTGAAGTTACCACCTGGTGGCGTACGTACACTTGGCCACTGACTTTCATCGCGAATTCTCGGTGGCACTCTTTCCGGGAACAGGTCGAGCCTTTGACTCGAGGACATTCCGGGAGTATATATATTTTTAAAGTGCAGACAGCCCTTGATGCGCAAATGTAAATGAATAATTCTCTTTCCCATTTCGCTGTATCATTAAAAAAAGTTTTGATGAGTGAAAGTGTTTCGTGTAGATATTACTCCATGATGGATACTGTTCTGTATTCTATGTAGATTCCTGCGATGGAAGTAAAACCTGGTCGGAAAGCTTGTCTGCTTTTATATTTAACGAGCAGCAGAGGCTTGGGCGCTCCACGCCCTCGCTATGGACTATGAAGTTTAGAAACCGGAGATATATATTTTTCGGATATTTACCGGAAACACTTGACTTCCGGTCGAAAAATGAGTTCAACTCAACAACAGCATCCCTTTTATTGAGATTTTTTTCAATCGACGCATTTGCGATAATAAAAAAAGCAGACTCGCAAAACAATGAAATGAACTTTGAAACTAATGACTCGAAAGATCGTATCCAGAAGCCATTAAGGACTAAAAAAAAAGAAAACGAAAATCGTCGAAAGTAATCGATCGAGGTTTACGCCACAACGGGTTCCGCGAGATAGTTAGAACGGATCAATGACAAAGAGAGCTCCATTTCAGACTTGTTAATTCTGCAGGTCCACAGTGTTATCGTTAACTCTCCATCGAGGCACGGTCTAGCCGAGGGTCTGCGAGCGAACTTCGTGAAAATGGTAATGCGACCCTTTCAGCGCCGTATTCGTTATCTTCGAAATTTCATCCCCTTCAGCTACCAGGGTATCTCTCCACGTCTCTGCTCGTAGCTCCTTTTGCCTCCTTTGCTTCTTTCACTATGCCGCATATACCTAACGTTTTCCTGCACGACATTTCTCGTATACCTCCGAACGATTCTTCCGTGAGGTTCAACGACGACTGTGCACTACCGGGTTGTCTTATGGCCCACTATACCCCGTCCTCCCTGTACTTATGCCCCGTTTCACTTGCCTTTCTCGGGATTTAACGTCTCCGAGCTCGGAAGTACGAACGGAGCTCGACGGGCGAATAAACGAGCGCCCTGTGCCCGCGATACATTTCGAATGAATTTCAGGAAGAGGATATAGCTCGACGCCCGTGGATTTTATGACTTACAAATCTATTTAACGGTGAAGGGCGGTTCGCTTCTTCATAGGCGCCCATGTGCCCCACGGTTCAGTCGCCACAGCTCCTACGGGGACAACGCATGGAAATACTTGTCTCTATTGTCATTTTTGGAGCCACAATAGATCACACGAATTTAACGACCAGACGCATCAAGGTAAAATCTAGAAATACGAGCTTGTCTCTTGTCCGCATTGTGCGTTTCCTTGATTAACTTTCTCCGAGGGTATCGACAAATTTCCGGTCTCTGTAAAGCTTTATGCATTCGTGAAACTCAGTTCTTCCTGCTCTAAAACAAGACGGTTTTAGGTTACTTTCATTAAATCAGATGACAAGTGTCAGAAGTAACGCTAAGTACACGTATAAAGCAGCAAGTTCTCCAAAATCTAATGATTTCGTATGACATCTACTAACGATACTTGTGACATCGAGAGCGGATAAAGCGTCGTTGAATCAAAGTTCTCCAAGACTCATGGTCTTCTGTGGTTTGATATCTAAACCGTATACCTCACTCGCACGACCATTTGGCGACTCAAAGACAGAATCCAACAGCACCTCTTCCGCATTCACTCTGGCTACTACTCCCTGGAGGACACATCAGTGCTAAGTGTATTCGTCCGTAAACTGCGCACACCGGCTTCCAGCGGCGTTGGGATAGTCGACCAGACCACGAACTTTGCTTCGTGGACCGACGGAAGCTTTGACTACCACAGGGACCTCTTATTTATAGTGTCCTTCCTTTGGGATTGCGAGAGGATATTTAGTGCCCAAAGTGGACCCGAACTTTGAATGACCCACATGCCTGGGAATCCGACTCGGTAGTCTGCCGCTCTGTCTAAAATTCAATTGAAGATCCGACGTGGTACTTGAACTGGTTGCTAAAACCGAACACATTCTATGTTTAAACCGAAGTAGATACGAACTCACGAGGTTAGGGAGGAAAGTTGGGTATTAAATTTGATGACAGTTTGCCCCTTTAATTTTAAGCTCCTTTTCCACACCGTCGTCTGTATCCGTTATCAGTTCCATTTGTCCTTCGATAGCTTCATCATTTACTTGGAGTAGCCCATCGAAGTTTAGTCCGGTTGTTCTTGGAGAGACTGCAGCATAGAGCGAAGCTAAGACAATACGGACGGAGATTCGCCAAGGGGGAGTTTGACGAATGTCGACCGAGTTATTAGGCTCCGGTTGCTTCAGGAAGCTTTGAAAGCCCCGCGGCGGCGACGGTCCGCTGTGAGCTCAAACCAACGGGTATACAGCTATAGAGTAGACCGGAGGAGGAATTCAAGAGGGAGGAAGGAATAGGATTTGTTTGGGCGGTTATCCCGCAGGAATGATACCGGCTGGAACAGGATCGCGCAAAAGCTAGCCAGTTCAGCAAGCTAGCTGTTCAGCAGAGCTTCTGTGTGAAAAGCGACGAGCATGCTCGGCGTGGTTACGAAGAGAGGCGAAGGAAGAAGCCGTCGGGATAGTAGGTTGAAAAGTGGAGGATGAGAAGGGGACGGGTCGAGTAGAACTCCGGAGACCCGCAGTCAGGAAGCGAATGCTTCAAATTGAGGAAATGTCTCACAGAGGAAATGACTTCTGCCGTAATTTCGTGGAAAACCTACGAAGCGTTCGAATGTCGTTAGGAACATCGTACTCGTTTATTTTCGTTCGCCTCTCGTCCGCACTCTCTCACCACCACCGCCACGATCTTTTCTGCGACGTTGTGGCGGGACGTCGAAAGCACAGAACTGGACTCTTCTTTTCCCTCGGTTTCTCCCCCGTCCTGCTCCCCTCCCCCTGTCAGTCGTCGCCACTCGTTCCGTCGTTTCGCAATCTCGTTTCCATGATTTCATCACCCAAAGCTATATAAAATTCGCAAATATTCACCCCAGCACGGTGACTAGTCGTCGTTTGCGTTAATGGCGGGGCCGCGGAATCTCCTTAGCACGACGGAAATTCGGACGCCTGTTGTTCTACTATATTAGGTATTTTCTGTATTCGGTTCTGTTTCTTCGTAGATCTGGTGAGCGCGTGGCAAATAACGGAGTTGGCCAGATCGTTTTAGACGACGTAGCCAAACCATCTCCGGAAGAGTCTTCATTAGACGGACACATAACGATGATTAAGAATTTACATTTATATACGCAGATACAGAGATATAATTGTCATCTTACGGGAAGCTTTTACTGTGCAGAAATGTGGTGCATAGACGGTGTCGTGTCTTTCGGTTCGTCTTGCCCCAAATTCTTTAAAAAAAAACGAAATTCCGTACCGTCTGCAGGTATGCTCGGCGAATCGGGAAAAGCTCGAGACAGAAAGGCAGTAGGGAGACGGGTAAGGTTTTATCATTTATGCACAAGAAATATTCTCGCTGGTTTCCTCAGGCGCGTACGATGCCAACGTATAGAGACTTTTGCTAGAGGGGTATCTCAGGCCTTTTGGTCGTTAGTCACGTTGCCATAAGAAAAGCAGGGGAAACACTTAAATATGCAGTCCTCGAGGGTGCGGCGACGAAAACTCGCGTGGCACGTTATAGACCTCGAAGATATAAAGGCGCAGTGGGTGCTGAAGTGAGCAAGCATGACGGAACGAAGCCCGCGGTTCGAGAGTACTGGCACGGGATGACTTAATGACAGAAATATTGTTTGCATGGCAAATGCTGATTAATATTGGATGTCAGCTGCAGAGGATGGAAAGCTGCGATGTGCAAAAGACCTGAAAAAAGGCAAAAAATGAAATGCGCAATGGGGTAGGAATTTATAATTTTTTGTAAGAAAATGCATTTCATCTTCACAGATCTACCATCGATGAAACTACCTTACAGAATATCTGGCAGTCACAAAAAACGGGGTTTTTTTCTCCTCAAATCCACAAAGATATGCGAACCACTTTGCTTCACCTACTGTTCGAAATGCGAAGAGCTCCGTTCCCAGGACGGCCAAAGCGCCCAAAATCCTGCCGAAAAAATCGACACAGCGGCAGTTCTGGGAGGGTTGTCGTTCGGATCAACCTACAGCTAACCTCGTTCCAATGAGAGACTTTCCCAAACGACTTTGTCATGCAGCCAATCCCTATTCTGTTGCATAAACGATGAGGTACCATTTTTTTTTTTTTTTTGTCCAACACAACAAAGGCACTTGAACCTCTATTCATAGGCTAGAATGAACCAAGTCTAGCGAATAATAAATTGGCCTATTAAGTTTGATATCCACGTTTATGAGATCGTTCAATTGGCCTTCTTCCTTGCTTCAAAGCCCTTATTGTGGAACGCACGAGCGACGAGAGAATTGGATGGCTCAGGAAAGGAGCGGAGGACTGAATATTTACGAATGCATTCTCGTCATGTTATGAAATACTGAGAAATTTGATATAGAAGTACGCGTGGAAAGATTCGTTTTGTTGTTCATCTCTTCAGCGCCGCTTTCCGACAATAACCAGGAATGGCATTCCGAAGACAATGAATAATACTCCATGCAGATGTGCCCACACATTTTCCTACAATGGATGTCACGTCTTCCGGGTGAGCGGAAGAAGCCTTTGCCTCTCTTCTCCCGATATTCGAGCTATTTTTGCTCATCATATCTTCCAACGACGACTACAGAAGAAGTCATGACTACGACGAGCATGTTAATCTTCGTCTCGCGTATCTCCCGATCGGGGTAAGAATGCTGCCGTGCATGTCAACCTGCATCGAGAATGATTCTCGACTGACAAATCGATCGAGCTGAGAGAACTCCGGGACATTTATTTGCGGTTGAGAGGAAATTACGGAAAAACGTAAAAAGCCGTGGAGAACGAATATATCAACGATAATTCGAGAATGTAAAAGCAGAGTTCTGGGGAGCGCGCGAATTTTTATTCAGAACAAATACCTCATGCCTCCGGGTCTTTCTTTTTGTACCTTTTCTGCACGGCCAGAGGAAAAGCTTGAAAATTGTTGATTGAGACTGCGGGAATGCCTTTAGAACTAAAAATAATGGCTGCACGGGGCTACGTGTAGGGTCACGAAACAATGTGCAGTTGTCAGAGGTCTCACACATTTCCAAGTTCTCGGGTGAATGGAGATGATTGAGTGGCTTTATATTTGCCGAGGCAAAAAGTATCTGGACTGATCTATTGCCAGGGAAAAAAGCTCGCCGGAACAGTGTTAATGGGGAATCGCGGACACCGGGTCGGGAGTCGCGGAGGGATCCGTCACAGCCTTGTATCCACCGCGACCATACACCGCTACTAACGATTCTTTACCCTTTGCCACCCAAAGAAGGCAAAAGCAATGGCAAAACGTAGTGGCAAGAGGGGATGATAAAATGGAGTGAATGCACCGTGGTTGGCCAGGAATGAATGGGGCTCGTTAGAGCTCTCATTATCATGCAAAGTGGACGCGAAAACTGTCCCGTTCCGAGAAGAACTCTATCTATCTACACGACCCGGGAACCGGTGCTCTCTCGATTCGTTACTCGGTTTTACGGGCCCCCCTCGTCTCCAAATGTCTCGGATACCGATACATTTTATCTTTCCTTTTTTTTCATCTCGTTTCTCTGGGAAATTCGGTGGTGAGGGAGACCTCTATATTTTGCTCCATTTCCATCGCCACCCCGCGATGCAACGAGTTGGAAACGACCATCAGCCGGAGCAGAGGTGTTTCGCGAGTACCGCAATCGCTCTTCGGTTTATCACAGTGTTTCGTGTACGCAGTAAATGTTCGGTTATCGATAGCATAACTAATTATTCGATTATTACTTTATTAATAATGGAACGCATACCTGATCCTTTATGCGTTCTTCCGGCAACTCCATCCGGTTAATTAATATTAATAAACCCGACGGATATTCGCAATTCATATTGACAATTCGAGTAATTACATTGATTCTGTTAACAGGAGGCAATCGTATTAACGAGCATTTAATAATCGTGTCAATAGTATTATTGATGATTGTTTCTACCAATATAATATTTTGTGTGTATTGGTTTTACCGCATCGTCACCCTTCGACGTTCAGTATCGATAAATCGAATTTTCACGAACGTAATCCGCGTACCCGGTGACTTCCGGCGAGTCAAAATTGAATGAAATTCCGTTCACCCGTGGACAAGCTGTGAAAGGGGACCACGACTGAAAGGAACGATTTGTCAAGGGATTCAGCGCCAAAGCGATGAAAGGAGGACGACGTTCGCGCGAAAGTGACGCTTTCTTGGCATCAAGCGCTGCTTGCGTATGAAAATGTATCGCATACATAATACGCATCGACGAGGACACGGGCGAAGCTCGATATCCGGCAGATCAAATTTTCAAAATGAGAATCATCGTGCAGGAGGACATCGGATGCTCAAATCCGAAAGAGCACCCTCTTCGAACGCTGGAAGCTCCCAGGCTCGTATAATTTTATGCGCGTCACCCGATTTTATGAAAGTTCGCAGGAACGAGAAAGCTGGAAGGGTTTGGGCAATATCTGCGACCCTTTCACCGAGATACATGATCGGTAATCTGTTTACCGTGAAACAGCATTTACTGTCGGTTATTTTCCCGCGGCTGTACCAGGCGCCTCACCTGCACGTCACACTCTTAATTTTTTCAGTGAAATACCCGTTAATGTTGTTTGAAACTTCAGCGGTTGTGTGGTAACTTTGCGCCCAACTCGTACGGGTTGCGATATCAAGTGGCGTTCCTACTTTACACCGCAGACTCTCCGTCTCCAGGTATCTACCATTTTTCCGAGATCATTGCCTTCGAGTTGACTCCGTACGAGGCGTCCTATATAGGGGAGAGCGGGGCAAAATGGCACACCGGGGCAAAACGGGATGATGGGACAAAACGCAATTCTCCAATAACTTTGAGATGGTGGTGATGGTGGTACGTGGGGCAAAACGGGTTTAAAAATCCGGACGTATCGTTGGGACAAAATGGGGCGTCCAAAAATGATTGGAAAATTGACTTTTGCCCTCAGAGTCCCGTTTTGCCCCGCTGTGCTATTTTGCCCCGGTCTCCCCTAGCCCAGGTTCCGAAGGCGCACAATATATTCATTACACCGGAGCACCCGTGGAAGCAGCGTCATGAATATAAAAATATATCTGACTCGAGAATCACCGAAATGAAAGGAGTCAGACAGAACCCGTCGTATCGGAAAGCGAAAGAGTGATACACCCCCACTGAATCATGAAGACTGTTAGCTTCAACCGTTCCCCATTGAGCTTCAAGCCCCGAACGGGGCGGTACAGCAATATCTCGTATTCCTTCATCCTTCATCTTGGGCTTCTTGACTTCTGAAACGGCGGTGAAACGAAACTCTTGACTCTTCCATACAAGAGGCGCTTTCTTGCTTGCACTGCTCGGATATATCCGTTATCTCGATGGTAGTATAAAAGACACAAGAAAGCTTGCAGCTCCGGATATCCGTTCGGATACAGGAAGCTCTGGCCTGTCGATCAAAAACCCAAAAGTTGCGAAGTTCAAAGACGAATAAATGTACTTGTTTATTTGCACGAAAAAGGGTTCGATCTTTGACGCCACTTTAGAACTTTTCACCGCTGCAAATTGCTGCTGTCCGCGTTAACTTTCTTAATTATCGCTGGTTGATTCAAAATTTGAAACTTCCAACCGTCATGACAGCGCATCTCTGGTTACGTTTCAGACTACTTTTGAAATTGTTCACAAAGCGTGCAATTAGTTGCTTCCGTCGAGGGAGGTTTATTGTTCCGTTTTACTACGTTAATGCTGAAATTTTAGTTGTGTATCGTCGACGAACTATTGTCACAGGATCTCATTAATAGTTTTGCCGTAGCGCGATAACACAGACGTCGAGGTGTTGTCTGACAAGACTGACGCGTAAAGGTGCGTCACGGAAATGAGATGCGGGTTAATTACGTAGGTCGAGGGAGTTTCGCCGCCGTTCAAGTTCGTCGGGATGTAACTTGAAGCTACCGTGATGCAGATGCGCACCGGGACTGCGGCGCACGTTAGAAAATTTATGTCGGTAAATCCACGATCATTCTTCTTTTCAATCCGGTAAAATATGGATCTGTTTGTCGTAGCTTCTCGTGCCATCCACGGGGCGTCGAGCAATCCATAATCAAATTGCATGCAGTACGTTTGTGCCAAATCCTGGGTCTCTCCACTTTTAGCTGGTTATTTGTCAACGTTCGGTCAAATAAATTTTCTGCACCGCTCGGCATGTAAATAGTCCTCCAGCGGATTGTGTACGTGTGGCCCACGAGCGGTCATTAATAGCCAGTATCAAAGATTTTTTTCATTCTAAAAATAAACCCGTTCACGATCGTCGGGTCTCGCATCAGGGGAACGCTTCGAACGGTAACTCGAAGTACACGACGTCGTTTCCTCGGTACTCTTAACTTCGCACGGTTCGGCGTTCCACATTCCGTCCCTTTTATTTTTTATCATTAAAAAAAAAAAGGAAGGAAAGGGGCCGCGTCGCGAAATGAGAAAAATAGTGTCGGTGCCGAAGCGCAAGAGGCGCGGAGAGTGCAGGAATGATGGGACAGAGGAAAAGCAGAGACAGAATTATGGATGACGAGAGAAAAGATGAAAGCAAAAAAAAAAAAAAAAAAACATCTACCACGCTTCACTGCGCTCAGCCAGTGGAGCCATGTGAGTTCGGGGAAAGACGGAAGGGGCAAATTGAAGTAGCAAGGGGAGGTTGAAGGGTTGTTACATTGAAGCCCAAGCCGTCCGACGGAGCTTTATTATTGTTATTCGCGGTTTTGTAGCGTCATAACCAGACGAGCGGAGACGCTGCTGTGAAAAAAAAAAAAAAAAATAAACGAAAACAAAACAAAACAGCGGACAGATACACAGAAACGGACAAGCGAGGGATGTATAGGAAGCAGCAGCGCGTATGCAGTGACCTCAAACTTTTTTAGTCGTCTATTACTACGTGGTGCAATTAAAGCCGCCATTACGAGCTGCGGACCAAGGGGGTAGGTTATTCTGGTGACAGGCTTTGCCGGGAGTTCTTTTGTATGTACCGAGCTATATTCCAAATGCATTGTGTGGGCGTGTGTGCTGGGTGCGCGAGAGTTGGTCACCAGTAGAAGAAAAAAAAAAAAAAAACATTGAGATTTCTCTTTGTCGTCCAGCAGCAGGAAAGGAAGAGACGATGGCAAACCGTCTGCAGGACATTTGACGACGTCAGAGAGTTTATGAATATCAGCGAAAAGTTTTCATCTTTCTTACTCCATGCGCAATCATTGTGCCTTCGCTTTGGAACCGGCAAAGCATGAAGATCTTTAGTGTGAAAGAGGAAATGTGCTGGTTCGATGATGAAAATGTGCAGCTGCACCGAAGATTGTTGACTATCGACGTTCTCCATGGGCGAGAAGGGTGCACCGGGGCAAGGAGGATGAGCGATGCCAATTTGACGGAATTAGGGACGCGGATATAGTCTATAAATATATATATAGATATATATCCAGAGAGAGGATATTGCTGGGACTCATACATGTATATGGTACGGTATTGGATGTGGGTTTAGCACAGTTGTATATATAGTCTGTCGGTAGGGCACGGCGGGATCTTCAGCACCTTCGTTGGCTGGGGCCAACGTCGTTTTCCAAGAACTCGTCGACCGAGAGCGAACCCGGTTCGATATAGGTAACGCAGAAGATGGAGGATGGCCGAGTGGCAATTTACAGCGCAACCTCCATTTCTCGAAGCATTGCTTCGACTTGCACGTCGGTCAAGACCCGGTCAACAATATAGGGAATCCTTCCTGACGTTAGCACATGAGACGGGCAAAGTGCAATTTATTAATTACAATTTTGGAACGGTAAATCAGGGAATTTAATCAGATTTTACAGATTCTCTTTGGTACGTTTGCGTCTTTGTAGCACGCGAACGGAAGACTCCTTGTGCCATGCGAATTCATGGGTGGTGCAGGAAAGATTGAAATTAGAGCAAGAGAGTGGAAATCGGAGGGCGGAAAGGAACGGGGGGCGGAGATGTCGGGAAAGTGGAACTCGGGAATCCCCTTTCAGTTCGTCGCTTTCTCATTCATAAAAGCAGCGGGGTAGAGGGTGCTCACTCTCTGCTTCCTCCTATCTACCGATGAGTTTCTGCAATTCAAATCTCGCTCTAAACGAACCAACGGAGGAGCGATGCTCGACAGTGTATGTATGCATGCATATACCACGTTATATACTATATATTCTATATAACAAAATCCAGCATCGACTTTCGACAGCTTTTATCGTTTCCGGAGTCGTAAACCTCGTTTTAACGTTACATATTATTCGATCAAGTTATTTCTCCACCGACCGCCTTGTGTAACCGCTAAAAAAAAAGAATTACATAGGCCTCTCTATATCTATTTATATCCATAAAAAATAAAAATGTTCTTTCTTTTCAAGCATGCACTTTGCCCGATACGAAACTCGCTCGTTCTCTGTGTTAATAATTTTCATAATTAAATTATTAAATTCCGCTTTGAAGTATCTTGGTAAACCCGATTGAAAGTTCTTGAATATGAAAGCCTGAAACCTACCCATAAAAACGTTTTAAAAATCCACTTTTAATTAAGTGAGAAAATGGCAATTTAAATTTGCAGAACCCAATAATAAATGTTTGGGCTCAGGAATTGTCGCAGTTCCCACCGGTTCATGTAACCGATAATACATGGTACAGTTTTCCAGTTTCCGTTCCCTTCCGAGGTTTGAAGGATCAGTGCGATTCTCCGGATAATGACGAAAGTTCGTGAATTCCAGGACGGGATGCGAAAGCGTATTCGCGTTACCGGGTCGTATACGCAACACCGGGCGGTGCTCGTTGTTCTCTCGTCATCGACACGGTAGTTTGATGCCGATAATTAAGTTGCCCTCGACTCGATTATAATGACGTAGTAGACGGCGGGATCAAAGACGAGCCTGGGGGCTCCGGCGACGGGTTTGCCTTGCGAAGACGCACTCGAACATCCGGGCTTGCTGCATCTCGGGACCCCCGTTCTGCAAGGTTTCCAAGGTGTCGGACTCAAAGGAACGATGGGAAACCTTCCCTTGCCCACGGAGACGTCATCGCTTCGCGCGTTCTCTGAACGCTCGAATTCTCCCCAACTAAACTATCCCGATTCAATCTTCGTTACGGTGATTCATCCCCGCGAACGAATTTCCGGCCACTTTGTACTCCGGACCCATTTTCCACCGGGCAACCTTTGTCCGATTGGGGACGAGCAGAGGATCGGACCGCATGGATGCATCCATTGGGTCGTCCATAAATTAAGCCATCGACGCGTCCATAAATTAAGCGTCGGAACCGTAAAGTAATACTTGAACTGGAATGTATATTGGTGTGAAAGTAACACGTCCGATAGTAAGAACGGTAAGACCTCCCAAGATTTCCTGAGTGGTTGCGGAGCGAGTTTCCAGCGATAAAATAATCGACTCTAGCCGGGTCTCGGCACAAGAGAGCGGTTCATACGTCAGGAGCCACGAGAACCGCGGTATAAGCCGCTGGGACATTGCAAGACGGATAGTCGAGAGGTTGGGGGTTGGGTGCCATGGCTTCCTGAGCACGGTATAAATCCGTACTTGGTACGGAGACTGCAAGAAGCTGTGTTGCGCTGATATAAAATCATTTGACGAAGATGGATCGTGCATTCGCCGCAATAGAGGAGTGACTCCGGAATGGCGGGACGATGTAAAGGCGTGCTCCAAGTCCCCTCAGGACATCGGTGCTGCTCACCGGAATACACATTCCTCGATGTGTCTGAGTGTAATCCTCGGGATAAGGGTTTCAAATTTTGTACGTCGGCCGAAACTGTTGTACTACACAGACGGAACCAATTTTTAAGCTATAACTCAGATGGGATTCTATCATAACTGGAAAAAGAGTCTGATGAATTACTGTAACGCCACTTCAAACCGGAAATGACGTGACAGAGAAATTTTTTTATTTTTCTCTGTATCTGCAATGCAGCCGGGGACAGAAACGTGTGAATTGAGGAACATAGGAAAATGGGTGAAAGAACGTGTGTGATACATCTCAAACGTGTTTGGAGTGGACCCGAGGCAGATTCATGGTCTTCGAATAATATTCGTAAACGATACATTTTTGCAACGACGAATACGCGGTGGTCAAAAAAATCGATTCGCAATTCGTAACCGATAGCGGAGCCGAATCAGTTTCAAATCTATTTAAAGTTCCGTATCGGATTTCTTTATTTTTCTTCAGTCCACCGGCCGCGTCGATACCTCGCTCGTTATTCCACAGTCGGTTCACTGCATAGAATCTCAGCTCGACCCTCTCGACCCGGAACTTCGGATGCACACGTATACTCTCATTCAATAACCCATCCTGCACCTTGGTAGCTATTCGCGAACGGGTCAGATCCAAACATGGAAGCACGGAAGTATTGTTTGCTGGTCAGAGAGGCCAGGGTGTGCGGCTCTTATATCCCTTCGTTCCGTGATATGCCTTCGTAATTTCCACTGGTCTGATGGATATAAATGTATGTATACATTGAAAAGCCTTGCACCACCTCGAAAACGGGGGAATATATGGAATAAGTTTGATATAGGCTATCGAGGTCACCAACCCCGCCGTTTTCATCGGGGTGTGCCACTTCCCATTCAAGCTCTTCTTCCGGACGAACCAACTCCCCCAAAACATCGACCTCTATTTTCCGATAACTATCCTGCTCATCGGCGCAATATCGTACCCGTGGTGGGATACTATATGAATAAACAGGTATTTTATTCATACGACGTATCAACAATCACGATACTCTCGGATAGGAACATCGATGCTTTCAGGACTTTTCGATACCGAGGATGACGCTGCGATAGCACATTGGAAAAAAAAAACGAAAAAAAAAAATAGCGTTTCATATTTATTTTCACGCCAGCGTTGACATCAATTACTCGACGAAATGGATCCGTAATAGAACGTTGAAACTCGTGCGCAAAGCCAGATGAAGATAAAGCTATATCAATCATCATCCATCACTTGCTCATCTATCTGCTTCAAAAGCCTTTCCGCTCTATCTTTCCCAACCCGTGCAACACCCTGCGTGCCTACTGAGGGGGTTCGTTCCCTCCAATCTGTAATTGTCAATGACTCTCAACGTTAATCTTTTTTGTTCTGTCATGACGCGTTGACTTTCCCAAGGATCCTTCGGACCAACCGAAACCAACGGAGGCAGATCGGAAGGTGCCAGCGGTGAAAATACTACGAAAATTTGCTGGTACTGAAGACCTACCGCACATACAACCGGAGAATGTTCTGTAATGAAACGCTGGGACATCTAGCCGCACGATTATGCCGTAGAGTGCTGCAACATTCTGCTCGGCTCGGCTCTAAAGACGTCATTAACGAGGCCCCAATTAACTTATGCTTTCTTCACCCGGCTCCCGTCGCCACCGGTTCTTCCCAGTCTGTGTAAGGTACCCGGAAGATGCTGGAGTTTCTCTGTGGGTTGAGCAGACCCTGGCCTCTTCTGTTTTGAGAGCGACTCAATTGTCTCGTCACCGAGGGAAATGCGCCTTCCGCGACTATCTTAACTGGAGAAACGGGAGTGGGTCTCCCGATAACTCCTGCAAAGAGTGAACTCGATGCAACGACGACCAGGCGGGTTTTCTGTGTTGGTGCCGGCGACGTCGTCCTCCATTGTATCCCGGAATGGCATTACTCCGCTAAGGGAGGACTTTCCTCGGCAACCCGCGAAAGCCTTTCGATCTCAAGCTCCCTCTCTTATATACCCTTATTTTCTCTATTATTTTCCCCATTTATCTAGGCCGGGGCTTCGAACGAAAAGTGTCTGCCACGGCTTGAAAGTTTAAAACCTTCGGCTGCACGCTACCTATGGATGCCTCTTTGCCGGAGATCTGGGTGTGACTGCGCCACAAGAGGATCTACGTCGTATGTCGTGGGCTACAGGTATAACGCTGAAAATTGACAGACAGCAAGTGAATGCGCGCATACAACACCGCTATCTTGCAGGATACCAGCCCCAAGATTCCACAAAAATTTTCGGTTCCTGACTGTTGTTCTATCAGCTTTCAGCTTAGGGGAGAGCGGGGCAAAATGGCACAGCGGGGCAAAACGGGATAATGAGGACAAAACGCAATTTTCCAATAACTATTGGATGGTAGCGACGGTAGTCCGTGGGGCAAAACGTGTTTGACAATCAGGATGTATCGTTGGGACAAAATGGGGCATCAAAAAATTTTTGGAAAATTGAGTTTTGCCCTCACCTTCCCGTTTTGCCCAGCTGTGCCATTTTGCCCCGGTCTCCCCTACCAACTAGTTGCTTTCCATTTCCAAACTGGTTAAAGAACCCTGTCAATCCTCAGCTCTAACATTCATTTGTAATTTACTTCTTCGAAAGAGACTCAGACTTTGTTGTCGGTAGATGCTTCTTTCGGCGTACATGAAAAGTGATTTGTCTTAAGGAATAATACACCGGCTCCTTCATGTATCCTTGACATTTTTTTTATTATTAATACGGGCAAAATGCGCTGCGAAACCGCTGAAGGGCAGCGAGATTCGGAAATTCCATTGGATACTGCTTTCCGACTTCGCAGACTCGGTGAAACGAGAAGTGACGCTATCGCGGGTGACATTCAGGAACTTCTTACAAGCGATACCAGAGTCGGATCCGTGGAACCCTCCATCAATCGCGGTACCGTCACGTCGTTGCATGAAATCCTGAAGGGGCTCAATGCGAGATTCACGATTCTGAGCTTTGATCTCACTCCAACCGCGAGTAAGGTGCGTCATCGTGAAGGGAGGTTTCGGAGGAAGCAAGGGAAGAGGTTGCTTGTCGCGACGTCGTAAAATCCCACCATCCGGGCCAATCTCACGGGGAAGTGCTTGCTCGGGAATTCCTCCCTCACCTCCTTCTCGTCTTCCTTTCCTTTTTTTTTTTTTTTTTTTTTTACTTTTTCTTCCACTCCGCTTTTTTATCAACTTTTTCTTTGACTACCTATATTCGTTTCTTTTTCCTGTTCTTTTTTTTTACTGTATGAACGAGGTTGCGGGCGACGTTCGGAAAAGTCAAAGTCTCGATCGGACGTCCTGTGTATGCCGCTGCCGGCCTGGTACTACGAGGAGAGAAAAGCCCGCCAGGCGAAAGAGACGCGGAGGAAGCGTGACTTCGCCAGCGGGACACAGCACACTAAGGCGGCGAGAGAAGAAAAAAAAAAAGGTAGAAATAGAGAAGAAGTTTTGGCGAGCTGGGAAGAAGGAGAGAACAACCGCAACCGCCGACGTTGTCGAGCCAGACGACCAGTGTTCCATGTAAGCTCGGTGCGGCCGTAGTGCAAAAGTTCCAACGAATTCTCGGCAACGCCCCGAGGCACTTCGTACGACTTGACCGAAGAAAGGGAAGCCAGCACCTTGCACACAGTTACAGCCCCTTTCCTCTCTTTTAGCCCCGCTTCGTGTCATTTTCTCCGCGTGCTAACGACAGAGTGCGAGGAGCTCCGAGCGCCACTGAAATCCACGAATTCGCTTCTCAAACTGACCGACTTGTTCACCAAGATTTCTTCGATAATGGTGCGGCAGTAAACTATCGACGAAGCTCTCCGCGTTACAGCGAAGTTTTCAAAGTGATACGAATTCTTACAGCTGGAATCGTAAAGACCCTCGCCTAGTGCGATTTTCGCAACGACCATGGAAATGACTCCGCGATTCGTTTTTAAACGAATACCCATTTGAAGCCGAAGGGTAAAGAGATGAAGAAATAAAAATAATAATAACAATGGACGGTTGGAGTAAAGAATTCGAGGGCATTCGAGTAAAACACTATTCATTCATCGGTATAACCGCGAAATCCTTTCACGGAGAAATTTATCGATAATGGAACATTGGAAAGAAGATTAATTGTCGCGAAAGTTTAAGAGTGACGAGGGTGGGCGATAGAAGTGTGGAAGATGAATGACTGAATGAGCAAACGAAAACGGGGCTCTTCGGATGCGCACTTCGTGAGATGTTCTTGCATGCATGCATTGTAAAAAAATTTAATGTATCAAGTAAAAACGTCATACGGTAAACGTTACTTCGTGTTAAGAAAATCTCATTTTTCGACCGGCACTTCCGGTCGTAACGTCACAACGAAAATTTTCAAATTTTTTCGTCCCGACGAAAACTGGGCGAAAACATTATCTTAAAAATGCTGGTCCTGAAAAAGACACATAAGTTCTAATCTGACCATTTGTCTCGGAGCAACAAAAAAAATATATGAACCTCATGTCCCGAGGTCTCTAGTGATGGAAGTAGTCGTCAACCATCAACCCGTCACCCCCCGCCCCTCCCGCCTTAGCAATAACGCCGACTGATGAATCCGGTGCGCGTGCAAGAGTCGGAGAAAGGCGAGGCACTATGAAAGTGTACCCGGGGAGAGGAAAAAGCCACCGACGTTCAAAAGCAACGAGGGACAAGGGTCGAAGGACCTCCGGATGGATGCCAAAGCTGGGAAAAACGAGAGTGTAGCGTGGCGTTGCCATTTAAAAAAGAATTCGCGCGACCGTCGTCGCTTCGAGCTCATCTCTTTCCTCCCGGCCACCCCCCTGCACTAACTCTTCTCTCCTTTCATCTCAACCTCTGTTGCTGGCTCCTCTGGTGCTTTTGCTGTTTTTGCTGCTTCTGGCTGCCGCCTCGGCGGTTGCCCGCTGAGCCCTATACCTCTCTCAACTTTTCGCTCTTATCCTTCTTGCGGCGTACGCCTTTGCTATATACATTTTAGTATAGAGAGGAAACGCCGCTACGTTTCTCGCCACTGCTTGCATTACGAAATAATTCACAAAGGATGTTGGTTCGCGAGGTACCTCCGGAGAGGAAGGAGCAACGCCGGAGCATTTTTGTTTTCTACGGACATTTTTCGACGACTTAAGGCTCAAACCTTTTAAGTCAAATTGGTTCACTTCTGGGTTCAGCGCCGTCGGTGCGATAATGAAAGGAAAGGAAAGGCTCATGGAACGGTCAAAAAGAAAAATCCTCGTCCCGATTTTCATTTACTCCGAGCAGCACGATTTAACGATTGTCCAGGCTCATGAAGATTTGAATGTACCTTACTGCTGTAATTGGCTTTATGTAATACGTAAAGCTGACTTGGGAAGTGGTTCGACTTAAGGGTTTGTACCAAATTCCCGCAGAACATGCGCGGACAAGCACCCCGTCTGTTCGATACGCTTCCCGTTATCGGGACGATTTATGCCACGCAGAACATGTGTACGTGCAGTTTTGGCATGGTAGGGGCTTCAACGAGTGAGGGTAGTCAAATAGCTGCGAAGGTTGCGCACGAGTTAATGCGAGAAGCATCTTCGGAATCGGAGACAACACACAAGGAGACGCGGATAGACAGTGAGCGACTCCCGAAAACCCGGAATTAATGCCGAACTCCATGACTTTGCGCATGATGTTCGCCCCGTTTGCTTCGGTGCTCTCTTGAACCTACCTTGTGCTTTGTACGATGTCGATGATGGAGATTGGACCTCGGATGTTCGATGCTGGCGGTGGCGACGACGTGCTCGCCGGAGGTGGTGGGCCCGGGATTTACCTTCGACGGTCTTGGATTATGTTGGGCACGAGGCGGCGGTGGCGGCAGGGTGGCAATGTGCTGCGACCGATCCGGGGTTCGAGGTTCCTGGGCTCTTTCCATCTCGTGGCACCGGCATACCCCGCCGCCGTTGGCTCCGAGCCCGCCGCCACCCCCTGAGCTTCCGCCGCCGCGCAACCCCGCGCTCAGGGCTGCCGCAGTCAGCTTGCTCGCGTAATAATACATCGCGCACATTTATCCGGCGAGAGCTTAACACCACGACCCGAACGCCACCTCACTCCAGTCATCACTGACGGCGATGACGATTTGGTTTTATCCAACGACAATTTACACTTTGACGCGTTTGTCACCACTGTAAATCTTGTCCTATCTTCGATACACGATGATTGGTATGTCCGCTGACGAGACACGCGATACTATCGCTCAGAGAGGCGGCCACGTATACGCGGCACTCACCGCGGACTCCAGCACTTGATCGTTTCTTCTCCAGGATTTACAAAAATATCGTTATCCAGTGTTCTCTGATCTGTTGAGTTATCGACGAGCCAATCTTGCTGCGGTCATTTCAGAAGGTCTCACTGTAGGTTGTTCGAACTGTTATTCTTCTCGGAGAAATTTCTATCTATACGGTACAGCTGCTGTGAGTGTACGATTTGTTTCTCTTAACTATAGCGTGTTTCGCAAACATCGAGGGGCTCAACCCTTTGAAGGCTGGTTTTGCCACTCGGAATCATAAACCCGCAATGTTTACCGTTTTCCAATGTTGGAAAAACTGGGGTAGGAAACGTCAAAGAGAATGAAACTCTTCGGGTACGAAGTCCTCGTCCAACAAGGACCCACAATTTGCCAGCCACTTTCAGACAGCTCAAACAGTAACGTAATGGGATAAAAAAATCGCGATGGAATTCATAGAAGAGCCTTTGAGTGTGGTTTCTTTGATGGGGCAGAAAGAAAGCGGCTTACAAACATCCGTATAATAATCGTAGCTGAGAAGTGGGTTAATAAGCTTTGAAAAATTGTCGATTACGACCTTTCGCATTTGGCGATCAATTCGTGGAAGAGGATTTCTCAAAGCGGTGTACGGTACACTGGCTAGTCGAAGTACAGGTAGGGTAAAACGTAACGGGTGGCACTGGCACGTAATCACATTTCCAGCCAGTTGCGAAGCTCAGGTTCTCAACTTTGCCCGTTAAATATAACCTGCGCACACCAGCAGCATTACGAGGTTGCGTAAATGTTGCAAGTGAAAACAGCGTATCGAAGGTTGCAACCTGAGGGAAACAACGGATCAAATTCGCACTGCTCTTTGATGCTCCAGCTTCGAGCGTTATTGTTGTCAGATGGAATGGGGGTAAACAAGCGCCGCGCTCGGATTCGAGTACGCTGGCTCATTCATGTGCAAACATACATACAACAGCATGCATATCCTGAAGTATCGTAAATTAATCGTCCAAACTCGCTCGTCGAGTGGCAACGATACATCTGAGGTCTGGTGTATTTACTTGACTTCGGAGTTTGATGGGATCCTCAACTCGGCTCAAACATCGCGGCATACTATGAGGATATGCACAGTCTTTGGCAAGTTGTAAGGCAGCGGCATAGAACCTGCACACATGTGGGTATTTGCCTTTTCGACCAAACTTCAAAATTTTGCTGGCCAAACTGTAGTAGCAAATATGGCGAGAATACCAACGGACTGTGCATGATTTTTGGTTATTATCGGAACTCTCCGTTTGATTGTCAGTCCAGGTTCCGTTTTCAGCGGGCGGTATAATTCGTCGTCGAGGTTCCGAAGACCAATTATCACATAATTTGGTCAAAATAACTGGGTGAACGAAAAAGGAACGAGGGGAGCGTGAAACAATGTGGCGCTGCGGGGATGGAAGGCATTGGGGGATATAGATAGATAGATGGATGGACAGATATAGACACGATGGAAAGGGTTGAGCCGGAGCAGTCCGACGTTCCGATCGATTCTTTCCCCGAACAAAAGGCATTGTTTATGATGGGGCGGTAGTAGTCTCCGCGCGGACCGGAACCCACTGTTAAAATTCCCGTAAATCTTGTGCCGCTGTCTATAAAAGTCCGGCGAAATTGTACGCGGGCGTGAGAGAGCGCTTCGCGAGTACACTCGCGAGCATTAAAAACGCTCCTGGAAATTTACCGTGACGTCGGTGGGGATTGCGCGGAGGACCGTTCTGACGGTAGCGCTCGGTGGGCACTTCAACAGGAAAAAAAAAATATATAGAAGGGGACGAAGTAGATGAAGAAGGAAAGAAAGCCAATTGGAGTAGGAACATGTAATTGGCTGTTCGCAGATAAATGGGACGTGAAATGTTCGTCGCTGAACACGCTCTACCGAAAGGCATGACAAGCCTTCGGACAAGCCTCGGCTTTCATTCTTTTGATTTTTTTTAAATACACTGAGAAAAAAAATTGGTTGGATTAACCAAAAGACGCGGTGACATACGTTCAAAGCTGTTATTTGTTTGGTACAAATAATGCATTGTTTCGTTAAACGATTATTTGCTTCAATTTATTCAAAATTTATTGATTGAATCAAACATATGTGTTGTACCAACTAAATACACCTTTGAACGTATGTCACCGCGCATTTGCTTAATCTAACCATTTCTTTTTCTCAGTGTACGCGCGTTAACAATATCTTAAATTACGTGAAGTAAATGACGACCGGATGAACAAGTAATTGAATAAAGTATATCGAAACCGGGCAGCCGAAACTTGTCACCGACACCACGCACGT
The DNA here is from genome assembly GCA_958510785.1 of Exephanes ischioxanthus. NCBI lineage: Eukaryota > Metazoa > Arthropoda > Insecta > Hymenoptera > Ichneumonidae > Exephanes > Exephanes ischioxanthus. The sequence continues at coordinate 7,230,343 of OY294024.1, forward strand.
GCAAACGATCGACGGTAATGTATCGTACGGATATCTCGCATCTCGCGTTATCTTGACGGCGTGTATTCGACGCTTTGGGGTATGGCGCGATGTATCTGGCTCACGCAAGACGCTCGGGATATCTCAGCATAGGGGAGCCTGGGGGAGCATCGGGTACTAAGCACGTCAAGGATGCCCAGAAGCGCAAGCACCGGATCGTAGGATATCCTCCAATCGGAGCCGCATCTCACCCGTCTCGAGTTATCGAGAGCTATTACTATCAATCACCGACGATTCAGTGTTGCACTTCACTCGATAAACGCGCCGAGCTTCGCCCGACCACCTCATCGTACATTCTATGGCTCGTTAAACGGAAAAAAAAAAAAAAAAAAAAAAAAAAAAATGATCCTGTACTCATATCAATCGTCCGTACAGTCCGGCACCTCTGTAACAACTTTAACAATGGATCGTTAAAAAATTGTCTGGAATGTACGATCGGACCCTCCGCCCACCCTCGACTACTCCCGCACGTTCTCGTTTGAGTATTAATCTGTTAATGAAATGTGTATATTTATACACATATATAAATATATGTGTATAAATACGTTTATACATACGTTTATACGTTTATATTTATGTGTTATATGTACCGGGTAATCCAAATCGGCTTCAGCTCGTGAATCGGCCCACGGGCAAGATTACGAATATCAATTAATTACGGAAACGGGGACCCGAACTGCGGTAACTATTGCACATTGTACCGTGTCCGGCGTGCGGTAGCTTCATCAAGGAGGCGGATGAGGGATGTGCTCGCGCTATTCACAAAGTGCCGGTGGGAGAGAAGCCGCGGCTCGCGATTCCCCCTATCGGACGAATGTGCCTCGTTGCATAGTGTCCTCTGTCCGACTGCCTAAATTGTGGATACTAATTAGTGCAACACGTTGGTTAAACGGCGGTTCGGACGGGGAGGCGACGGATCAGCGGCGCGGTTTGATTCGTGACGTAACGATCGGACGTCACGTACGTTACGTCACGAATAATGCCCACGGCGATCGCGGACATGGTGGACGAAAATGGAGAACAAAAAGGGGTGAGCAAAAATTAATGATCGGTCGTGAAACGGCTAAAAAGCATCGTCGCGCAGCGATCGCTCTCGATAGCCGGACACCCGCGCGCTGCCCGACTTCGAATTGTTCGTTTAATATTTCTCCGTGTCGAGAGACGCATAAGCGTTTTTCGACGACGGAATTCGGCGGACAAAAAAAGGTATAGTGGATACTGCACGCCGGACACGTGAAGCCATCGGGGAAACCGTTGAGAACACTGTCATTAATAACGTTTTGCCATCGCTTCCGCCTCGCTCGATCGGAACGGAACGAAATTTTTCTGGCAAATGGATTGACGGGCGGTTTTTTCTTTCTTTCGCTCGTCGCTGCCGTTCCACCGTAAAATAATTGCAACCGATTGCGGCTATTGTCTCGTCGGAGCGGCGAATGTTTAATTAATTCGAAGAAGCGCATGTGTGAAGTTTTGTGCAAACCATTTTTTTTTCTTTAAACTTTCTGAAAAATTGGAAAGTTTGTTATTTGACTGGATCAGATCCAAAAAAAGATGTGGGGATATTATAATGTTTTCTTTTTGAACAAGTGTCACCACCGTCGCGTTTTTTCAATGTAATTTAGCTGTTCACGGAATGTACTGCAAAATTTGAACAGAGCATTGAAAGTTCTTTATAGACCTCTGAATCATAGGAAATTCGTCGACCACATTGGCGTGTACGAGTTTTATGATTACTCGTGGCGCTGCATCGGAGCGCGAATTTATACGGCTATTTGTACGGTCGCAAGTGAAAATTGCGGTCGTCGAATAGCCGTTAAATAATGCGGTGATATAAAAGGTCCGGAAATTAAACGGCCGAAATCCGTCCGTACCGGATTTCGTCCTATCGCGGATTTGCAAGCCAGCCACGTTCTGGAATGTGCCACTGAATTCATTTAATCGATATACTGTTCGATTATTTTGTCCAAAACCAGACTCGTCGATTCTGCACGAATTGCCAATGAAATTTGAGCTACCGTACGAATAATTCACTTTGTTCGAAAAGCGATTGAAAAAAAAAAGTTCACGCAAGTTTCGAAAATAAATTGAATCGCAGGACAGGTGACTGAGCGCCTTTTATACGGCAGATTGCGTAGTTATTTTATTCAAAAGATATCGAGCATTTTCATTCGCGAAGGACAATCCTTTATTCTCGGCAAGAAACGTTACTAATGAGATGAATTTAACGCTGGCCGGTCCGATGTTACTTCACTGACTATCGCATCTATCATTATTCCTTGTTTCTGTGACGAAATTCGCTAACAATAAAACAAAACATAAAAAAAAGGTACTAACGAAGGTACTTTGTGCGTTGTTGATTACATTTTCACGTCTCCGGTTGCTGATGGAAAGGCCAGAGAGGAGAATAACTGAGGAGCGGAAGAGCCGCGAAAAAGTACAAAGTTGAGTTTTTTCGTCCTTACACGTCGGACACACTAGTGGATCCGTGTTAAAATTCTTTGAGCCACCAACGAGTCTCTAACTAGATTTAAAGGGGGAATTGCGGTTGCCATGGTTGCCTTCTGACTGGTATAATTTGTGGAAATTTCAAAGTATTTCCTACACTTTACCTGCAAGATCATGATGATCGGAGGATATAATCAAGGTAGGGATAAAATACTTTTTTTTTCTTCATTGCCACAAGTTTTCACATAAAGAAACGCAGAGAGTAAAGTGCGAACTCGTCCCATCGGAGACATGCAAACTTAATCCAAGCAATTGAGAATCTCATTACCGCGATGCTGCGCCAGTGTGGAAGGAAGAGTCTATAATTCCAGTCAAATTGAACAGTCGGTAAATAATGGTACAAGTGTCGCGAGACGGGACATCGAACGAAACGAGCTAACTGGGCAAAGAAACGATCACGTAACATTAGAAAACCCGTCCGAATCCGCCGGCGGTAAAGTGGGCGGGCGAAACGAGGGTAAGAGTGGAAAAGGATCGAGAGAAGGAAGAAAAGGAAGTGAAAGGAGGATGAAGAAAGGAGGAGTCGAGACTGGTCTTTCAGCTCTCGTGAGTAAACGATTATCGGCTCAACCCGGAAAGACATTAAAGGTGGGTCCCGAAGGAAGCTTCAGAATAAGTCGCGGAGCAAGAAGGGAAGAGCCAAAGTCTCGACTCTGTTCCCGCGAGAAAGCTCCGAAGCTCGCGCTTTTGGATCGACCATAAAGGGGGAAATGGTGTCGTGGGCAAACACAGTGAGGTTGTCCCAGTCAATATTGAAGGTTCGTCTCGTGATCTCGTGGTCCTCGTTCGACTTATCCGGTGGAGTACAACATAATTTGGAGGATCATTCCCATCCTCAATGTCCATTTACCGTAGCTATGGCTAATTCAAGAGGAACCGGTACTTTGATACTGGTGCCTCTTTGACTACGTCACTTCCGCTTTAAAAGGAAGTGATGTATTCTCGGTATGACGTCACTTCCGGTCGAAAAATGTTATTTTCAAAGCGGAAGTGACGTATATCCCATAAATTTCCGGGTTCTAAATTCCATAGTTCGTACACAGTAAAAAAAATGTACAATCGGAGTACGAAGTATCGTGAAAATAATTTTGTTCGACAAGTGACAAACTCGTTTGTTCAGATTTGAATGTACAAACCTGTCCTTTTCTTTCCCTTTATTGTCATTAACAGTTTCAGTTTGTACTTTTGTTTGTAAAATTAGTCGGATGTCGCAGTCGGGAAACGAACAAATAAAAAATTGTGGAGGTTTGTGGACAATAACGTATCTTCTTTCCCCTCTTAACCTTTCCCTCTTTTCCATGTTACCGTATGTTTTAACCCACCGGACGAATGAACTGTAGCTATGTCACCGTTTCAGTTGCAATCAATGTTTCGATTGTACTGCAAATAAAAGACACGCTCTATCCACGTAATGTAAAATATACGTAGTCATTACAGAAGTGGTCACTCTATTGCGAACGAATATCGCGGAACGGCGCGTCTCTTTGATTTCGCCTCGAGGGAATAATGTTAGCAATTTATATGAGATCCAGCGAGCGGACTGCTGGAATGGGAAAACAGTATGAACCTTGGAAATACCAAAGACCGCGACTACGGTGTATCGGGTTGACTTGCGGATGCATAGAATCTTTCTTTGTGTCCAGCGACAGGAGGAGACTCGCCCGATGCTACCCGTAATCGGTGAAATCTCGTATAGTGCCCACAGGGATCGTAGACGGATCTCCCACGACATTGGCGGGTACAAATAAAATGTATCAGTAATCTTAAGTCTCATTGTTCATGTCCAAAAATTGTCGATGATAACTGGCCTTCCACACTCTTAAGTTCAACGTGTCGAATAGGGATATGACTAGTCGTGAAACGTTATGTTTAATTATGGTAATCGTTCTCGGATCATAATAATATGATTTTTAACGGGTCGTATAATTAGAACAATAAACCGTTGCTCTATCTAACGGTGCATGAGGCACTTCTGGTGAAAAATTCAAGTGGATAAAAGGGAGCTACGCTATCGCGGTTATTCGACGCTGATAGAATCGCCGCACAGCGTGCTTCAGAGTGTCCAAGCTGGTCTCACTATCAGCGAACGTAAGAAGCCATAAAAAAGTTAGTCTTTATCAACGCCCCTCGCCCTCCCGCAAGGTACATAGCTGCATCGTCGAGCGTCGCAGAGGCGCGCGTCAACGACGTCCCGTTATCGGACTTGATGCGATAGTCCGTATACACCCCGTGTATAAGGCGCGACGAAAAAGCAACAAGCTCGACTGCTTCGTGTGGCACATCCAGCAGAATTTCATCGCAGCGGCTCAACGCCAACCAAACCGGGCTAAACGTCCCGTGCCTCTCTCTCTTAATCTTTACGGGGCCATAAAAATGTTTACTGTCACCGGTTAGCGCTGCAGTGACTTTATGCATTCTCTGCGAGCTACACAAGATACGACGAAGAGCCAAGTATCAACGGGACGGCAAGAGAAAATATTTCATGAAAATTAAAGACGAGAAACTCAACGAGGATCAAGACAAATTTTTAAATGCACTGAATGGCATTAGGCAAAGTACATTGGAACACGGTCGACAACACGAGCCGCGCCAATGGAAGCGTATTAGCACGTTTGGTAACTCGGGCGTAAAAATCGCATCAGCAAACAGCAATCGCCGCGGAAATGAAATCCAGCGAGACCGCGTTGATGCGCCGATGAAATATAACGGGAGGATAGAATTTACAAATACGAATCGCGAGAATTAAAAGCGCGAACTCGGTGACGCGGGGATGGTGGAGAAAATAGTGCGGGTATCGATCAAATGTAGCCGACTAATTGCCACGGCGAACGGCGATCGGGCGTGAAACGATACTAACGGAGGAGAGCGAATTGTTCGGTTGCATGTAATGCGATATTGTTAATACCGCATTGAATTTAGGTGGCCTGTATCGAATATGTATCACCTCGTATCGCAAACATATTTACTATGCTGGCTGGCTACAGGTAAAAACATGTACTTGCATATGGTAATGATCGGCCCTGTCCCTATACGAAGTATCGAGACGCTATTCGGTACAATCAATTTTTCCTGGTCCCCCTATTGTACCTCATCACCCCGACACCCATAAACTCATGCAAATTGGCGAGGGCGCCGCCGAAATTGTCGAACGTATACAATCTGGCGTTAGAGTTCGCCCAGAACACGAGACGATCTTGGCTGCTGTTCCATCCCACGCTTGTTCGCGAGAGCTGATGCAGGGTTTGCGGAGTTTGGCATACCAGGAGTCTGCCCGTCGAGCATGCTGTAGACCCAGCTTGCGTTGAACCCGTCGTGAGTCCACGCGGTTGAGGAATGGCGGAATACGAGATATGGCTCAGATTCGTATATGCGCGGGGCCGTTGCCCTTAGCCGGGCCCGAGCAAAAGATATCCGCAGACTCGACATAACTAACATTAGCTGCCGGGATTCGAATCCTGATGGTGGAACTGAGCGATCCTGCAGACATGCTACGCAGCATCCCTGGAATCTCTGTATTCTATGCTCCTTTCTCGCTTTCACTCCGGTTAAGCTTCCTCTTTCAGTCTCCCCATGCGGCGCCCGGTCGTGGGCGTTTGGGCTCGGAGAGCCATTAGTGCCCAAGGCAGCTTCTATGCCTTCTATGTGTTCCAGGTACAGCACCGGTTGCATACTGCGCCACCCGTCCTTCAATCGGCTCGCTAGCCCGACGGCTCTTTCTCCTTGCATTTAGCTCACGAACGCCGGGGCGTACACTCTGCGCTCGCTTTACTCCGCTGCTCTTCCACCAGTCTAAAATACCCTCTTTTCCCTTTTTCTCGTCAGCCCTTTCATGTGCTTGCGGCATACGGTGCTCAGATGCGTCGAAACTACCGGCTACCGTTGCGCGTGCCTGCCGATAGTTCTCTGTCACTAGGAGGGAAAGCAGGCCACGGGAACAGGGAAAGGGATCGTATCAAGTGCGACGCAAAAATGGAACTCTCCCTGATTCGGAACTACATAAAAATCCTTCAGGTACAATCGATAACCATTGAAACCAGAAGACTGGGCCACGGTATAGGTACGCCCTGCACAATTTTCGATAGGAGGGAAGACGGCATCAAAGCGGTTACCAATTGCTTTGTCTGATGGATTGGACGGAGAATTTGAGAAACAAACAACGCCTGCCATTCGTGGTTTGATACTGGACGGAGTTGTATCCGCCGGTCGTGTATGTCCAGGAAATGGGGAAAACGTGCGTCGAAATTTCACTCGGGGTTTACCGCTATTGGTGGTCAAGAATGGCTATGCGGCCGTTCTGTCGATGGAAAACAACGTAGCGAATATTGTAGGAGATATCGGCGGAACTCCGACAGGGAGGGGGGCGGAGGGGGTTCGCTCTATTGGAATCGAAGGATCGATAGACGCCCCCGGCAGGCATCGGCGGAACTGGACCGGTTTCGGAGCGAGATCGTGGGACGTCGCGACGTCTGGTTTTCGCGGTGACGGGCGTGTAACGCTATTCAGGGACTGTGATTTAGGTTTAACCGGTCGGATGGTTCCGGACAGGAAGTGCGCCCGGTGCATCGGGCTTGCTGGAGGGGACCTGGAAACGCGAAACGCCGTATCGGGCCATGTCTGGAGGGGGGGGGGGGGGCTCGCCGCGCTCGCAACCCTCGAGGCACAGACTTCATTACAATGTTGGCATATTGTAGGATCCCATCTCGCGTCACCACTGCCGTCTACGTCGCCGAGCAGTTCCGACCTTTGCCTAAACCCCCGTGCCCCGTACACGCCGTACTTGATACACTATCCCTCCGTGCGGTACATAGGGACTTTCAGTCGGTATTACGTAGCACGGCAGTCTCGGTGCGCCGGTAGACGAAGTTACTTTTGCGGTAAGGCCCGAGCACACCTGAGGGAATCGAATCAAGGACCAACATCACCGGCACGTTTGCGGATTTCTTACACACATGGAAACCCTCCCGCATATCGACGACGACGCACGAACCATACAGGTTCGCGCTGCACGGTACGGACACGTTGCAGGGCGGAGTTCAAAAGTCGATTCCAAACGAGAGTTATCCAATTAAATTCGTCCGTGGAGCTGAATCCACGCCGGCCCGGATGAAAGCGGGAGGTACGAACGGAGCAGGATTGAGTCGAAGGATTTCAAGTTACTTCGATTCGATTAATGAAACCGAAGTAGTTACGTCGCCCACTTCTTCTTTACTTTTCCATTGTTATATACCTTATAAGATTCTCGCAGGAAACAATAAGTCGGGTTTCTATTGGTTTCGTTGAAACAAGAGATTCGAAACTTTAAACCAGCCGAACGAGACGACGGGTTTTAAATTTTATCGGTGGGTCGTTATTGGCCGAAAGTAACGACTCTTTGACGTGCTCATCCCGGTTGACTGTGGTGCGTGCGGGGTGTAGGGGCGAAACGTTCCGGCAGCTGGCGACAAGTTTTCTCGTCGAGCCGAGAGCCCGAGGATGAGAAACTCTCACCGAAAAGCTCGAAATCACGAATCCCTTTCGTAATGTATTCCTACCCCCCTTCGAAACTCGGACCACCGTGTCGAGCCACGTGTTGCTATATTACAGGTTCGTTCGGGGGGCAGCTGCGTTTATCACAAACCCCGCAGTGAAGTTTCTCCGTACACATCCAGTAATATACATATTACCATCGCTATCTCCCAGTCTCGGCCGTTATATCAACGCGTCTGTGCCATACCCGCGGCTTCACTCTTCGCAACTATCGCGACCCACGATCCCGTTCTAACCAGCTTCGATCTCTCTCTCTCTCGCTCTTTGCCCCTCGCGTTGCTCCTCGCTCACCCGGGGGTTTCGGTTTTCTACTATATGGCTCTATGCAACCCTGCCACCAGTTTTCAACGCGTCGTATGCTAAACCGCCGGGGTGCCCGAGCAAATGCCAAATGTAAAGCAGTTTATACGCGAACGAATTTGCAACGCTTATGAGAAGTCGCAACTGTGTCTCGTCGCCGGGGTGTATTGCTCTCTCCCTGTCTCTCCCCTCCCTACCTCTTCTCGCCTCTCTCACCAGGAGACGACTTACAAAGTGATGTAGCAGTCACCGCTACAACACCGGCTACAACACCGCAAATTGAACCTCTTCGCTCTGCATTAATGCACCCCGATTGTGTACTTGTTCAATCGCTGCAATTGACAAATATCCATTGCACAACGCGTTTCGTGGTTGAATCAAAGAGAAAGAAAAGCCTGTGCCAATGTCTTCACGGAAATGTAATCGCGACAAAGTGTCGAAAGTCCTTCGCGGCTCTACACTCCAGTGTCACTGGTCGAAAGAGGAAGGGAGAAAGATCGTATTTGCGTAAGACAAAAGTTTCCCGCCTACGCCCAGAAGCCGGAGAAACTTCAACGACGATGGACCCCGCCGGTCGCGAAAACCCGGGAGTTTTATCGGAGGTGGTGGCGCAAAGAAACGCGAAAAGTTTCGACGCGAATCCATGGAAGAATCCGCCGGTTCCGAGAGAGCGTAGGAAATTTTCGGATTTTTTTTCCTGTTATTAGTTCCACATTAGCACCCTTAGGAATTCTTACGATCGAATGGAGGGTCTTTAGCGTAAAGTTGAGCTTTCACTGGAGTTCGAGCTGAAGCGTCGTTCCAACGACTCTCATCGCAGCCTTAATCGGATCATACGGAATGGAATAAATTTTAATGTGTTACATCGGACCCTGACAAAGCCCTAGGACCTTATCAGACTCTGATTGGACGCTCAAAAATTCTGAGACGGTGATCGATGAACGGGATTGCACAATTCATCTTTGAGTATTTTTTCCGCAGCGTAAAGCTCAAAGTATTTAGATATCAATGAAGAAGCCGACGGATGGACGTAAGAAAATAACGAGTGCATTACCGAGTAGTACAGCAACAGGCCTACGGTAGATATGATATACATAAAGCCGCTGCGACGAATAGGTACTTGTTGCTTACACGAAGCTGCGGAGGCCTAGCTGGAAGCTTTCCAGGGTTTATGAGCGGCGGATAAACCTCAGATACTATATCAAATTACACATGTACACGCGGTTAAGTATTATCGGCGGCGACCCTTCCGTCTGACCGTTGCCGGGGAATCCCCCTCTCGAAAAAGCCCGATATAGCGTACGGTCACGACTCTCGTAAATCCCAACAGCCCTCCTGGTCAACGATGGGGATTTCCGTCTCTTGCGTATATACACTGAACAATGTACGTGCGAATATAATGTATCTATATAATGTACAATGCCATTATGCATCGCGCTCCAAATCCGGCATTCCAATATTTGATTTACCCGATTACGCGGTCTGTTTGAGTGGATTGAAAATTTATAGTGGTGTGCCAAATGTATCTGTGTACGCATCGGGGCAAATTGTGCGACGTGCTCACGGTTGCGCACTCGTGTCGCTCCGTATACTGTACAGGCTCAGAGTAAACCTGTCGGATGATCGTTTGTGTCTACATATCGCTGGGAACATCGGACAGGAATCCTCGAACGGTCCGCGCCAGCTGATGCTGTAATTCATCATTTCTTCTTTCGCGAAATCGAATCCTTCGGCGGTAGAAGCGACGGGTTACATCGCGTCCAGACAAGGCCCTAACGAGACCTTTTTAGGGCCTCGTCATGACCCGCTTGGTCGCTCCATTTCCACTAGGGACATTTTCGAGTCGTTTACGATCGCGGGGGAAATCCCGACGGGAGTGTGACGAACGATAAATTTTCACTCGGTATCGCGTCTGCAGTTACGAGACGTGTAACGCTCGATCGTAAAACTGGCATTTCCGGATATCACGGCGCTGAAATTACAGTGTACATTCAGGGCAGTTGCAACCGCGGCGACGCGAACGAAAGTTCCGTGTTCGCAACATTCGTTAAATGTTTCGCATCCTAATCGTGAGACAAGCGTTCGCTGGTCGAGATAAAATTGTTTAATCGTCGGATAAGGATCGCTTTCGAATTAAATTTAATTGCGAAACACAAGCACCGGAGGATCCCCGGCGGGGACAATCTGCGACGGCTGACCGCAAAATGTGTTTGACTAGTTCGAGTTTCTGGTCACGTATGTATGCATTAATGTGTAATATGTCGAAACGTTCAATTAGTTTGTTGTCTCATGGCAAACTGATTACACGTCCATTCGCATGATAACCCCCAACTGCGGTTTAACAATCGGATATTCAAATTGGATCAAAATAGGACGACGTCTCGTCGCTAGGCGCGATAGGACTTGGGTATGGCAAACAAATTTGCAAAAGTATCGTGTTGAATATATCAACTAAAATAATTGGGTACAATTTTTGTGGGGAAAAATTAGAGTGGCAAAAACTGGTGGGAAGGCGGAGCGGATAAGGAAGCGGTGGGTACCAAGATTTCGTAGGTTGCGGTCGGTGGCACAAATTTCCTAAGGTCGGGCCGTGGGCAGCACTTTGGCACGTGGAAGCTCGTCATGCTGAGTGTGCTTCGGACTTGGACCGGAAAGGCCCGCAGGTTGTACTTGCTCTACAGGCCTTTCCTCTTTGCTGGCTGGTGACTGCGGGAGTCGGATGGCTCACGGCATTCACCGTAGGCAGAGTGGAGCAAGGCGGAAAGGCAGGAAGCATAGGCTGTCTACCACTACCGCTCCCGCTTTGCGGTCTGTCCTGTCAAAGCCTTTGGCCGATGTGGCCCGAGCCATGCGAGACGCTGCTACTACTCCGGGGAACCCCCCGTTCGCAGTGGTTTGGCTCGGTGTCGTGTCAGACGGGGACGCTCGCGCACTATTAACCCAGAGGTCTTAGCCCCCGAGCGCCCGAAACTCTTGGCTACATCCACTACGCCTCCCTGTACACTCCTCGACGTCACCCCTCTCGTCCGTCGATGGCCCTGCCCACACTTCCGCTGCTTTCCCTCACGTCGAGCAAGAATCTTGTTCGAATAACATTATTTACATAAAATAAATGTATTTCAATAAAATAGATGTACTAAAAATCAAGTATATCCTCTGGCCCGGTTTCCACTTTTGGCCGAATATACCCACGCTCACGAGAAAATTCAATTTACAAGTAAGTGTCCTCCATCGTTATTTATCTCCCACCAAAAAAGGGGGAAAAAAATGTTGTATTGTGCATCCACGAGATTAATGTACGTATCGATTCATCGTTAGCGCGGATGGGACTACCTACGCTCCGCAGGATATCGCTCGATATATTGTGAACGCAGGCAAACCGAAGTTTGAATTGAAAAAAAGGTGTAACAAACGAGTGTACGGCGGAAAGAGAGTTGCGGACGGAGTAAAAGTAACAAACAACAAAAAAAAAAAAAAAGAAAGAAAGATTGGAATGGCAGAAGAAAAATAGAGTTGGAAGGGGAGAGGTCGATCGGTCTGCGCCGAAACGTCGCCGCAGTAACCAGCGGCCGTAATGCACCGAGTGAATTCTCATTCTATGGTATTTTTTTTTTTTCTTCTTTTAATACAAGTTCCAGCTCATCGAGAGGGAGAGGGAGGGAGGAAGATAGAAAGAGGATTTGCCGGGTGTCGAGGACCGGGCACGCTGAATACGATTCTTGCCGTCCAGTGTCGCCGGGGCCCCGGGGAACGTGACTCTTTTTGCGCTGACCACGAGATAAATTGCTAGGTACGGCTTGGAGGCAACACCGAGCCGGAAGGGTGCGGGAGAAAGGTGAGAGAGAATTCGGGAGATAGAATGCCGGGAGAAACGGGCACCAGCGGGATAAAGAGAAAAGATGATAGCACAGTCGAGATACGTTACGGAGAACGCGAAACGTTATTGAATCACGTAGCATGTTTACGTGTAACCCGTTATGACTGTGGTATCTACTGTTGGCTTTTTTTTTCTCTCCATTTCGTGCTCTTTTTCTTTCGTGTCCCGACGCCAGTCTACGCACCCTGAATGCATCATATGACTGCACGTGAAAAAGAAAAAAAAAAAAAAAAAAAAAAAAAACAAGACAAAAATATTCCCATTGTGTTTTTATCGAAGGAAGAAAAATGGCATGCCAGGTTTTCCGCGGCGAAACCCGCTGATGGACGGTATTACGACTGTCGCGATCTTACGACTGAACTCGCGCTAAGAAACGTCGATAATTCATCCTATACGCTCTCTCGTCGCTGCATGTACTCTCTCAGGGAAACTCGCGCAATTTTTTTTTTTTTTTTTTCTCTTCCACACCTCATGCCGTCCTCGGCTTACGAGTCGCCGAGGCCGTTAACCCGACCCTGAGAGTACTTGTGCACGCTGCGCGCCCTCGCGAACCGTCGAAGTCTTACGTTCACTACATAAAACAATATCAGCATTAAAAAGTTCTTCAACATCCGCGTCCCGCTTCCTCCGCCTCTCCTGATCCCTTCGAAAGTTATATCGCTCTTTAAACTTCGGGATTTTGCTTTTCTGATTTTTTTTTTTTTTTTTTTTTAATTCATATTTCCCGAACGTTACTGTCAACTCGTGCTTTTTTTATTATGCGCGGGTGATGGAAACGGCGTAAAACGCAGGTAAGAAAATTTTATCGACGGGGGTGTCGCAGTCCCGGATGTCGCTTGTCGGTACATTTCCGAGCGCGCTCGTCGAGTGGAAACTGAAGGACGCGGGACCAGTCATGGATGCTCGCTCGAATGAGACTTCTTCGTCACCCAGGGTGCGAGACCGTTAAGTGCTAATTTATTCATAATTCTCGCAGAGAGTTTAACAGAACTGGAAGATGAAGACTGTGTGCTGCCGCCGCCCCCCGGAGAGTCGCACACGTGTGCATGAACGCATTTCCGGACGGGAGGCCTGTAGGGCTCTTGCGCTGGTAAACCAAAGTTTCACTGACGACTTGTCGGACCTCCGTCGGGACCCGGCGAGTTACCGTACTTTGCGAATAAATTATAAAACACTCGACACTCTGGTACTTTTAACTTGAAATAAATTATAAACTAATTTTAAAGCGCACGAGAACGAAGCGCGAACTGGTGCGGAGAAGGATTAATACCGATCTCGTTGAATTAAAATTTTAACAACTTTACCGCAAAATACAATTTCGTGACATTAGCAATGGCGGAAGGCAGTGTTGCTTTTTTATGTTTGCGGACATTTAAATTGACGCTTGAGGCATTGGACACGCGAAAATATGCTATATTCAATAACGGAGCTTTGAGAGGATTGCATTTCATTAAAAAAATAAAAAAATAAATTTTACGAACTCGGGAAAGTATAAATTTTACAATACAAACCAATTATGTGCTTTTATATATAAAAATCCAGTCTGTTACTGAACAATGGTCCCTAAGAGCGGCAAGATAAATAGTCCGGAACAAGAACAATTGGAGTGGTTAGCTAATGGGAGAGAGAGGCAGAAGCAAGATAAATAGGGTTTTTACCGCCGCAAAGCTTCCGCTCAATTCCTCCGGAAAGTTCTGCATTTTTTTTTTTCTCTCCTTCTTTTGCGAAACGTCGAGTAATTTTTTTTTCAGAAATAATGTCGAGGGTAAGCCCGAAACAAATTTGAATTTGGATTTTTAAGCGTCAGCGAAGTCCGTTACCGGATGGAATATTTATGCGCTGTCATTTCCGAGGCAAACACGTGAGCTGTCTATGAATTCGGAACGGGGATTCGGAGGTGAAAAATAAGCCGTTCCTGAGGAGGGTGGATTGATCGGATGCGAGCCGAGAGATTCGGTGTGACGAACTGTGCGGGGCATCGCGTTCCAAATAGCACTGGCATATAGAGAGGCGAGACCGTGGAGTCACACTCCACTGGAACCACTCTGATTCGCGTGGTTCGACACACACACTCCTGGCCCAACCCACCTCCTCGTCGGCTCACTTCCTGAGTCACACTAGATTATCAGCTCGAACAGATTCACCTCTAACGTTTCACATGGCGAGTTTCTGTGTGATCAACGATTCCTCGACAACCCATGACCCGAAATAGGATCACGTCGGATCACTGAATAAATTTCACGCTCGCGGACGGCCACTGTGTTTATCTAATTAGCCACGAGTAATCGGAATAAACCATCGCCTCGGGACAAATCGCATCAAAAGAGGAGCCCCACAGTGGCCTGACAGAAATTCCGGAGCATCAAGCCGATGTCCCGAAAAGAATTTTTTAACGCGTTATCAGGACCTGCTGTGACGCTCCAACATTTCTTCCACACATTCCCCAGAAGACGAATGAAGTTTGAACAATTTTCTTTACGATATTGGCGATCGGTGCAATTATTGAGAGAAGTAATCGCTAATAAATCGCGATGTAACAGTGGTAAGGAACGTTTTTCATCGCAGTTCGAAAAACTCGAACGACGCTGGCGATAAATCCCAGCGGCAAAAAAAGAAGGCGATACGTACTTTAACCACGATATACGTTATACAGTGGTTCAGATTTTTTTACGAGCCAATCCCGACAAGGATTTATGAACGAAATTGATTTGGCAAGCCGTTGGGTGTTGGTCTTGTCGTTGACGCTGCGGCTATCGAACACGCGTGAAAATCGCTCGAGACTTTGTGTAAGGTAAAAGCGGTGAGTATGGACCACCCGGATTAGAACTTAAATGCACGATACACGCACCTAGTCATATTCATCACTTTTATCTTCATTTTTTTTTTTTAACCTTTACGACAGCCTTTCACGAACGAGAAAGTGGACCTATACGTTGGCAGCGCGCGAACTCATGAACATGATTTTGCCAATAACTGCCGTACCGATTTCTCGGTTCGAAACTGTTCACAGATCAGAAGGAGACTGCGGGGAAAGGCTCGCGGGGGATGCCGAGCCCTTTCGCCAAAGAGCCAATCGATCTCTGTTGGCACGATGTACGTCGCCAAACCAGCACTTATGAGATTAAGCTCTTCGACGCTTTGCTATACGGAGAACTCGAAGTGTATTAATCGAGATAGGTCCTAATCTCGACCACTTTCCGATATCATCTCCCTCTCGGTCTGTTCGGAAGTCCTCCAAAGCAATTTCATTTTTTTCAATTTTCCTTCCATTTTTTTTTTCCTATCAATACCAATCAATTAACCGATCGATCGATAACCGCTAATTATCAGTGAAGTTACCTCACATCAGCAAAAGATTATTTCCTCAAATCGAGAAAAATAAATACTATCGTCGTAATAATCTGGAGTCTCTTTGAACTTTATATTAATATAAAAACTTCGGGCTCGAAACACACTTTTTTTTTTCACTCGCGAAGTTATCTCGAACTGATTAAATTCGATATATCACAGGATCATCATCGAACTGTTTTTTAAAATTAATATTATCGTTATAGTCACGCAGTGTTTCCAAGCTGATTAAATCTGATGTATCACAGGTTTGTTATCGAACTCTTTTTTTTATGTCAACATTATAACGGATATTCTTCACATCTTTATGATTAACTTTTTTTTTTGCGGATGCAATAGACGGTTTTGCATAAAAATCGACGGTCAGTGTTGTCCGATACGAAGGGATAATTTTTGATTATCGAGTTTCGTCACTTTCACGAATCGCTAGGACAGCCTCACGCACCGAGACGTAACGAGACGTCGAGCCACTCGTGGAAGGAGGGTACGCGGTTTCGAGGGAATACGAAGAAGAAACTTTCCCGCCACGAGAACGCGCGAATGGGATCTAACAGTTTCCGGTAACCTCGGGGTGAGGGCGAGACAGAACTGGCACTCCGAATCCTCACATAGCTCGAAGTTGTGTCACCCCCGCCAGCGAGCTCGGGTTGAAGCTGCTAGCAGCAAAAGCCAGGGGGTACGGTGCGCCTGCGTTACACAATCACTCCTGCGCGAGTTCTCCACCACCCCGGAACAGCCGGAAAGCATAGGCATCTCTTTGGCTCCATGCACTTCCATACTACGACCCTATAGCGCGATCGTCGGACTGTAGTAGCGAAATAGTTTGTAATGTTTCGGACATTGCGGGCCGCATACCGCCGAAAACTAGTATACCGGACGCGACCGAAATCAGACTGGGTTTGGAATCCGCATTAAACATTTCGTTAGTTCGACGGAAAATTAATTCGATCAGTGCAATTTTTGTTTTCGCCGCGAAAAAAGAGATAAGAACAAACAAATCAAAAACATACAACGATTCGAATCTCTAAAGTCCTCCGAACTTCGGTATCGCGGGTGATACAACGTTATCAAATGTGCCGACCGCGCAACCGCGGCGACCATTCAAAAATTTGCAAGACTAGGGGAGAGCGGGGCAAAATGGCACACCGGGGCAAAACGGGATGATGGGACAAAACGCAATTCTCCAATAACTTTGAGATGGTGGCGATGGTGGTACGTGGGGCGAAACGGGTTTAAAAATCCGGATGTATCGTTGGGACAAAATGGGGTCATCCAAAAATGATTGGAAAATTTAGTTTCGCCCTCACAGTCTCGTTTTGCCCCGCTGTGCCATTATGCCCCGGTCTCCCCTATGCGGCGTCATTTTTCCCAAACCCGTGAACCCTTCCAACTTGCAGTCCGCACTTTGCGTCTATGTGTGGAATGCCATGAACGGTATTCTTCAGGAGTCTCCCGCAACCGCGGCATCTCTCATTGCAGGGCCGCTCGCAATCTTATAATCATAACATTTGCGTGCGAGGTTGTTCTCCGTTCTCCGGCTCGTGGAAAATCCTAGAACGTCACGCGGCTTCTGGATAACACGAGAGGCACGCTGACTCCCGGAGTTGCGAACGTGCCAGACGCCACCCGGAACGAGGGCAAGGCTAGTAGTCCCTGTCTATATCTATCTACGGCTCGGTCTCCTCATTATCATAACAGATGCACACGATAGCGTCTTGCGATCCGGATGCGTTGGATGCTGTGTGTGTTAACCAAGCTATTCTGGAGCCCCGGACCGACGCGAAGCCGCTGTCTCGTTGTTACTGTATCTCAACGCTAAATCAGCAAACGATGGGAATATTCAACATTAGGAGGGTTCAAGGTACACACTGCTCGAGGATGCACCCGGCTAATCATAATTGTCGTCATCTACGTCTATCATACTTCAATGTTGGGGCAGATCTTAACACATGACTACCATACTACGCTATGCGTTCATGCGCCAACCTACATGCGGGCAACTCCCTTTTGATGACACAACAGCCCTCACTAGTAAGAGTGTGCAAACACCGAGTAATTTATTACTGTTCCGGTACGTTGTTACGTTACGTTGTTCCGGCCTTACGTTTGTTATCTCAAACGCATTCGAGCAATATTAAAGTGGCGTAGCCGGTAGCGAGTAAATATCATTTTGAGGTTGATCTAACATACCGACTAAGCTTTCGCGAATCGCGAGGGAAATATTTTTACATCTCCACGAGAGACTCCTTTAAGGCAAAAGGAAATTCGCGGTTAGAAATGATAGATGGAAGAGACGTGGATTTTTCTTTCAGCTGTGATATTAAACGTTTCGGAGGAATGGGGGATGGAGCCGGAAGTGACGTCACGCTGAAAAAATTGAAAAATTTAGTCGTAACGTCACGTTCGGTTTAAAAATCTCGGTTTTTTTTTTTTTATCGGAGGTGACTTCACATGGGAAATACGTCACTTCGTGTTTGAAAATCTCATTCAACAACCTCGTTAAGTACGCGATTGTGGATTTATTCCATCAATATGGTTATTTGTTAGATTGATTTTTTTAAGGTCAGGATTGTTTTACATTGTTAATTGCGATGTCGTATATTATACTTGCGGTTTTAATGCTCGCGACCCGACGGATGTTGTTACGAATTTCAGCATTTCTTACTCACCTGAAACAGAAAAAAAAAAACATATTTTGTAGCCCAGGCAAAGAAGATCTTTGATTTGTGTTTTTTTCTTGATAGAAATAACGATATTGCGATTGTCACAAATGTACTCATGCATATATTTCCAACGCTCAACTTTTTTTTAATACTAGCTCACTGAGATAAATGATTGTTTCGACTTTAACATTGATGGACGAAAGCTAATGCAAATTAATACGTGTAGCTCGTCGTAAAAGTATTACAATCGCGATGTGCAGCGCAGCCCAACCCGCGCATCCTCTGTCTGCTAATGAATAACATTATATGCAAGTCACGAAAGTTATTATTCGCGATGCACAATACGAGCCAACTTCAGTAGCTGAAACTTTGTAGATTAATATTTGTACGCTAATTATTTCGACGTGGCCGGAAACTCAGCATAATTGGATACGTAACAATTGAGGTGCATTCCGTGTCTAAGGAAGAGACTCCGCAGTTGTCGATTTATAATCGCCCAACTTTCGCGATATCCATCGTCGCGGTTTTGCGTAACTCTGGCTTCCCTCCTCGGCTGGCGTTCCAAACGAAATACCTTTTAGCGACACTAAATTTTACACTAACCACGAGAAGAAAAAACAAGAAAATATAAATTTCGTCCGCGGCCGATATCGTGCGACGTTTTCATTCCGAGCCTTTACCTGTACAGACGTCAAACGTGCTTATGCCGCTCGGGGCCGAAATACCGTGAAGGCGAACGAACCAGTGGCGAAACAAAATTGGGACATTGGAAAACATGAAACGAATCGGTGTCATAAAGCTTTTCGTTCGGTCGAGCCACGAAAAACCAATCGTGGCTCGACCGAACCAAAGAATCGCTAGAAAGTCTTAGTGAATCTGGAATTGAAAAAAAGAAGTATATCGAAAATCTGAAGCGATCGTTCCGAAAAGGTATAATACACATGCAAAGAGCTAATTCTTTGGCAGCCTTGGTATATTGCTTTTTCCGTCTTACAGCCTGTTTACGATATTCGCGAAAGTGCGGGTTGCTCTCGGGGAAGCCGAAGGAATTCCGGACGACCGGGAATTCCTGCCGGAGGCTAATAGAGCGAATGCCGCGAGAGAGGAGGCAAATAGACAACAGCGCGGCAAAGCTTCTGTCCTGCTCGTTCGCTTTCGAACTGGCTGTTCGAAGCGGGACTATGGCCAAGTCGGGGCGGGGGGGAAAGGGTCTCGAAAGTTGGCGGAAGAAAGCCCGCGGAGTTTGGTGAACTCTTGCCTCTTGCCCGAACCTGTCAACGTCGAGCCAGACGGGGTGTCACGTCGTTCATTCCTTCGCCACTGCGGACGGGGTCCTTCCTCGCGCTCCTCGACGTACCTCGAATTAATTCGCTGCAATTTAGCCACCTCCGGGGAGACAAAGACCGCTATTTTTCCTTTCGCTTCGCATCCTCGCTCAACTCGCTCAAGTGAGGTCGCTAAATTCCCTACTGACTTCCCTGTCGATTGGTTTGGATTGGTTTTCATTATTAACCTTGACACAGTCCAATTTTTTCACTTATTAATAGAACCGAGTCGGATGAATTTGTTTGTTATAATTTCTTGATTATAAATCAATTTATAAAAATTAGTTCCGGCAGAAATTTTATAGTGAAGGGGGGGGGGGGGGGGGAGGGATATGGCTCAGTCTCAGTCCATATATAATTGATTTACGTGTTCATAGAAGTGGGCTATATTCCCGTATTTTTATCCTATATGAAATTTTTATTAGAGCAGTTCCACTCAGATCGTCCATGGTACGTTAGAACTGCGCTATTTTTTTTTCTCTTCTTGCTATTTTAATTTTCACCAGCGATCCACGTTTGGCTCGAGTCAGTCAAGTAGCTTGATGAAAAAAAATTTACCTTAACGCCCTCATTATACCACCGCCTTCCCGGATTCGAGGCACCGCGCGCGTGATGTGCACCCTCGGCGAATTACGCCTTTCAACCACGTTTCAGGCACTAGTCCATGCGCGCCCTCCACTCTTTTCACACCTATACATCTCGACCTTTTGGATCATGAGCGGGCTAATGAGCTTCGATCATCGTCGGCGATGCTCGTATTTACACGTGCTTTCGTGCACGAAAATGAACGACCGTGAGCCACATTGCACACGCTTTCCTGAAGCTAATTAGAGAGTTACGACGCTCTCGACGAGGATATTTGCACGTCGAACGAGCATACGTATTTTTGTTTTGCTCCGAACCGGCTACAGCACAAGCCGTTCGAATAGAAGCAGTACAAAAATGAAATACTTTCCTCATCACATCCAATGCATACCGTCTAATAATCCAAAGTGTTTGCACTCACGAATAACGGAGTTAATTTTCTATAGCAAAAAAAAAAAAAAACTATTTCCACATCTCCTGTTTGTCCAACATTGTTTAGTCTTTTTATTCTTCATTTTCAAACTTCCACTCTTCTTTTGTTCTTTTCGGACGAGCCCGAGGGCTCGGAATCCTCGCGGACTTCCGGCTCTGGCGTAGCGCTGGACAATTCTTTGCGGCGCTAGACGAAAAGCGTCCGGAAATATTGGTCCGGACAAAAAGTTCCACCGTCGTCTCTGTCACGCTGCAGACTCGTTCCTCACTCGGGCCACTCTGTGCTTAGATTTAATTTTCAGTTTGGATCCCAGCCAACCCTTGGAATAGTATATGCTGAGCGTGATACGCTGGAGAGGGGTGCGAGGAGGGTCGGGGGTGCCGGGGGTGCAGAGAAAAGCGCGTACATCCCACGTATATGCGAGTACCAGACACCGGAAGAGCGAACACGCATAGTTTCTGCAACCGCGGCCCACCGCCCTTTCGACCAGAATTCTGCTCCTGCTGTGACGCATATTATAATATATTACTGAAATTCAATATCACCCGTAATTTCGTTCAGAACCAGAAACGAACGAGGCAAGCGGAACAAACGACCCAAGTTTATCTTATGCGTGTAAAGTTATTGGTACCGAAAAATTTCACGCGACACCGGGTCATTTTTGCCGTTGGGGTAAAAGTGGTGAGTACAGCCCGGTCCGTATATCATTGATCCGCGTTCTAATCGGCGTGGTCCATATTCACCACTTTTATATTTATATTTCTTATATTGAGGTGACGATAAGACCGTGAATGATAAATTCGGTTCGACAGTGAAACAAGCCTCATTGAATACGCACCAACGGCTGTTAACCGCATATCAGCTCGCGATAACGAAAATTTCAAACACGTGCCGAATGCTATGCGAAGGGCAGCTAATGAAATTCCACGTTAACCAGCAAATAGTTTGGTTTGCAATAACAGAACGAAGTTGTGAATTCTCCGGTGTGTTAAATGGGTCGCCCAGGGGGCGGACTGCTTCCCATTGCGAAATAGAGACCCGCCGTATTTTTTTACCTTTTTTTTTTATCATCCCGTGGATTTTTGCTGCAACCGCCGGTCTATTACGCTCTCAGTGCGATTGTCAACACGAAGAACCCCTGCGGCTTGGGTACCATGATTTCACGGACTCTGTTATCTCCGGCCCCGAATGTTTCTATGGTTAATTTAATTTGCATTTGTTTAGCCCTGGCCGGACGCCAGAATAATCTTTGGCGTAACGGCGGTCGTTCAGGACTGTCAGGAAAATTTCCTGACACCGTACGTCTCTCTCTGCTTCTAACGTAAGTGGACTTTAATCAAAATCATTGAAATCCCGAGAGTTAACTAATTCAATTAGCTCCAACGAGTCAACTTGGACATTTTTATGGATTCCATGCATGAAAAACGGTTTCATTTATTTTTTAACCCGTAAAAATGATAAGGTACAGAAGTAATTATCGATATTTTAGATTGGTTCATGATAAGAATTACTTTAAAAAATACAAAATCGCATGCTTTCTCTAGACCAGTTGGGAAGTATCGACAAGTATAGATAGATTCGTTTATTCCGTCTTCTGAGTCCTAAGAACAACGTGCATCAAGATACAAGAAACAGAACGATATGAGGTGACTGTAACATAATTAGAAAAAAAAGAGAATAAAATAATTAGAAAATAATAGAAATAACACTGTAAGGTAACAACAAAAATAACACATTAGATACGTATCGATACTAAACGACTTCCATGTTCGGAAAACGAAAAAGCGAGTCAGTCTAATGGGCTTCATAGTTTATAGAATTTGTTTGTTTCACAAAAATGAATTCATACTTTTATAATTTCACATGCAAATTGGCAAAAAAAAAAAAAAAAAACATACGCTCTACGGTGGGATCGATCGATCGATCAGTGTGTGGGTGTTGTTCGAGCGTGCTGTATGGGACGTCGATGTGGGACAAGGTATTGCCCACGGATCGATGTGGCACGCGCCATAAATTCAAAAGTGCGGCTTGGGCCCCATTCGCGTCATGGTGGGAAAGTACGGATTGGTCGGGAGAGGTATAGTAGCGCGGTACGCTCCGTGGAAACTCGTTCTCGTCGGAATGGGAGAGAGAGAGAGAGAGAGAGACGCGCTGGCCGTCCGCTGGGTCATTCTGCCCCCATACACGTACACATTATATCGCGAGCATGAAGGTTCGAGGGTGTACACCGGTACCCGACCTAAACCAAACGAGGATAACTGCACGGTGTACGAGTGCCCGTCTCGCACTCGTACGTATGCACGCGTCTATGCACATAGCACATACTACACACGGATCCATGCAGAACCGGATAAGTTATGGGTCCCATAGCGCGCCGTAGATTTCGCGGACGCAGACGTACTGCGATCATTATCTTCGAATTTATGGTTGCGTCGCGAGGGCTCCGCTCGCGTTCACCAACTCGCGCGAACCGTCGCAACCGGATGGCTCCGCTGTATGGGCGTTAAAAGGATCCCGCATCCTCTCCGCCCCGTACGATCTACGCGTACATGGCACGTCATGTTCCGGATTTTCACGAGTTTTTAATAACACGCGAATCTTTAGTATTTTCTCGAATTGTCGGTCTGTCGGCGAACGTAGGAGGCGGGAAAAAAAAACATGGACCTGACGCGCGCGACTTAATGCCTACATTGCCCGACATTTTGTAAGCAACGCGCACGCGCGATAGGAGTATCCTTCGTCGATCAGATTCGCTTGTGTTTATAAAGTAATTAACTATGCGACGTTATCGGATAATGCCAGCGTTCCCGACCGATGGATCGATGTTTCAACGTGGAGGAACAAAAGAGAGGGAACGGGGTTGATTGCGGAAAATTTTTAAATAAATTCGTTAAAAGTTTCATTGTTAAATCGCGAACAATGCGCGTCAATAACACGTGTGTCATGCATCGACGAACAGAAACGGTTTAAAGTGAACAAAGACATGAAAAATCGTTGTCACCCGTCCCGTGGAGCTGCGGGGGATGTGTTTGAACGCATTTTTCGTTGCACAATAAACTGTATTACATATATATAGATGTATCGCTACATGTGGTGTACAGTGTAAAGTGTATGTGCGAGTGGCCTGGTAAGCGAGGCAGAATCGTTGTTGCTCAACATAAAACACGCATGCCACGAGCCACGAGCAAATTATTCCCCCGAGGGCCCTCGAAAAATAGCACTCGATGACTATAGAGTTTTCTTCCATTAAAATTGGCATAGCTCATGGCGCGTTCGCTCAACGATGGAAAAGAGATGAGAGTGGCGCGTAGCTAACTGACATGACTCGGCAGCAGTGCCCTGCTAAACCGACTATAATAATTGCCCATCGGAAACACCATCCAGCGGCGTTGATGTATTGTCGATTGCAACATCCCATCCTTTAATCGAAACAATTTTTTTTACCGATCAATAATGAATAAACCCCTATAGTTCGTGTATCACGATATTATCTCGATGCAGGTCGGAATTCGATATTTTCATTATTGTCCTTTGTCCATTGATGATACTTATGGAAGTGACGTCATACGTGAAAACGTCACTTCCAGTGAGAAAATCTGGTTCTGACCGGAAGTGACGTCGTACGGGAAAACGTTACTGCCGTGTGAAGAATCTCAGTTTTTTTTTTTTACCGAAAGTGAAGTAAAACGGGAAAAAGGTCACTTCCGGTTTGAAAATCTCACTTTCTGACCGGAAGTGACGTAATGCTGGAATCGGGTCCAAACCCGAGTCTATCAGAATGCAGCCCGATTATACGCCCACAAAATCACACCGACGCTGACCCAACCCGCGCGATCTCACGTACACGAATAGCCGAAAACACACGCGCGATCTCGCTCGTTCGGCGTATCGCCAATTTGATTAATTCGAGATCAGCTCTCGTGCCGGTAACTGTGACAGCGAAAAGCCGTTAGCTCGGTGTACGCTCGTCGTGGACATCGCGAGCGGTAAAACGAGCGAGGTTGATCGAATTTCACGGGTTTGCGATATTAATCGGACTTTCGTCTGCGACGAAAGCAAAGGGATGAAAACATCGATGCACACGATGCCAGAAGCAACAGTGTAAAAAAATCGTGTTCAAAGTAGCTCGAAAGTCCGATGAGCGAAGTGGGATCGAAATTTACGGTACGGAGGCAAATTATTGGTCGACAGGTATCGTTAGCTCTCATTCCGGACAGTACGGACGGTGATACGATTTTGGTCCGGTTCGAGTATGGGATTAGATCGAAGATACGAGAGCATAAAATTTATCTTGAATGAAATTAATGTCAGGCCCAATACATGTCAGACCACGGTCTCATCTTGGTCCTAACGTTACGCTTTAACGTGGAAGCCCACTGTATATACTTGCACGCGGTCTGGATCACGTGCATCAAGCTGAACCCCACTCAGGCTTCGGAGATTATAAAGCCGCAGATATCGCGCTTTGTCTTGTGGGTAAAATGGTGCGGTGATAGAGGTGACAGAACATGGTTTCTGGATCCTTGCGGATCCGGACCACGGCTACTACTCGCGGTATCGTTAATGCATTCGAGAGGGTATCTTCGCTAAGCCTATAAACCCACCTAGACTATCCCTTAATTGGTCGTCCCGCGGGAGTTCGCGGGTTGTGCTCCCCTTCTTGCCCTGTATTCTGGACCCCGACATGGGGTCGACGTTCTATCTCTTCTAGTTCCACACTAACAGCCTCCATTCGCGGCTGCTCGTTCGACTCGAACCAGCTACTTCAATTTGAGAATCCAATTAACTTGGCACACAGTTGTTTGTCATGGAATTCCGAGACATTTGTAGCAATGAGGGTGTTCGCGTGGCTGTTAACACGGGCATATTACCCCGAGGTTCTTAGAACCAGAAAAATAATTTACTTTGCGGGTCCATTCAATTAATTCCAATTAATATTTGCTTTCGGGACATCCGTTAAATAATTTATTTGTTTTCTGGATTTAAGAAGAGATGGTTAGATGAGCCGATCGTCGAAGATTCAACATGTCGCTGTTTGATACCTGATGTATCCGATTGAAAGTTGACGTAACTCAGTTGTATTTTTCTTCTGCCGATATGATGCGCATATGATCCGATATGAGACGAAAGCTGCGAGTTCGCATCCGTTGTACTGCCGTGATGAGTTCATTACGGTTTCTTGGGTCCACGGTTATTGGACGACCGGGTCGAAAACGTCGGGGTAGAAATCAAATCACACCGAGAACTGCGAAGCGCGCACGGACTCTGGAGAATTCCAGACAAAGAAGGATCGTGATACCGCGAAGGGGCGAAGAAGTGGCAGTTTCAGGCCAGGGAGGGTACGTGTGGTTAGGAGACGAATGAGAGAGTGGAAGAGCCACGGCGATATATACGAAGGCGATAGGAGAAGATCGTAAACATCTTTACGAACCTGTCGAAACGACTGGCCATAATCTAGGAAGAGTCCCGGGTGGTTCGGTACCTCGACCGCAGTCGTCTGCGTCGTTGTTGATGGCGTCGTCCCCCGGACGGATCCTCCGCGAACGCGGCAACACTGAAGACCCGAAAACTGGGGAAAGACCGGAAAGGCCGGAGCCTCCAGACGTTCCTCCGGGACAAGATCGATCCGGTGCTTCGCGACACGTTCGCCGAACCACCGCGAGTGGCTATTAATTTTCATTTGGGACAAGCGCGCCGTTTACTTGTCTCCGTGCTGTTTGGACCCCGGGAAGGTTCCGCGTTGATCGAAACTACGGAAACCAACGAATCCGCGAAGTATTTCGAGCATGCACGGTCAGTCGACGTAATCAACATCAGCCGCAAGCGAACGCTCGCGCCGGAAGGCCACGTTTACCACGAAGCGTTATCTCGTGGGCATGACACTAATGATTTTCCATGCACCGAAATCGAGAGTCGAACTCCGTTGCTCCCGCACGCGTAATCGAGCTTGATTAATAGCAATTTCCAGGTTCGATAATCACCGGGCCAACCAGTCCGCCCGCGCTCTCAACTTCTACTCCAGTCTCAAATCGAATTCCGGCCACTTAACCTTTCGCGACCGTCCTGCCTCACATCTGCGGGCTCTCGTTCCGCCCTCCGTTGCCACCCTTGGAGAGAACAAATGAATTACCGAACGCTCACGGCCTAGATTCCCCTTTTGTCCGACACAGGGGTAACTCGGGCTCGTTAATCATTCTGGGAAGCGGGTAACGTATCGCCTCCCTCAGGGTGGATCAACGTGGCTTCGCGCTATCTTAGTTACCGGTCATGGTCATCATTTCATTCCCTCCTCCACATTTCGGACTAATTTCACCAAGGATTAGTAACAGTTAACCGCACCATTAAACTGGGTGATCAGATCCGTTTGACAAACGTTTCGTTCAATATTTCATTCAACGTAAATTTTACTTCCAAAGGTACTTCACAAATTTTTATCCGTTTCTCGCACACTCGTTTATTTTCTATATGTTTCGCAGTAATTTTAATGGAACGAAGTGGAGTCCACTCGATACATCCATCGAACCAGTTCCACATGTTGAAGAATTTTCACATAGCGAAAGCAACGATTTGCTGTGGAATGTATTGAATTTTTTACGTTACCGTCTGTTTGGTACTCGTGCAGGGCGCCGTACACCTCTACCGCACATCGATCGAATAAGCCGTTAAACCGGATCCGGATAAGCTCCTATAGCGCTTATTTTCTCTCTTTTTTTTTCGCTCTCAAGTCCGATCGAAGCTTCGCTCCTCTATAAGTTTATAAGTACACTATAGTCCTGTATACCGTACTATCTCTGCCCGAACCGATCCTTCGTTCTCGAGTGAGCTGTATCCTTTCGTCTCTATCTATCACGTTTCGGTCTCGATAACGCGCTCGTACAGTTCTATGTGTGCGAGCTTTTCGTGAGAGCAGAAAGGCGGCGAAGCTCTTTAACGGCGTTACCTTAAGTCCCGGGTCAACACGAGCCCGCGGAGCACCTCGCTCCGTCGGGCGAAAATTGCTTTATCTCCTAGCTGAGAAGAGGCTCCGGCGAATATCTTTCCCACTCTATCGTTCTCCCCGGCTCACTCGACTCTCGATAGCGAGAGACGAGTATATGTGTTCCTGTGCAATACAACCCGGACGTTACTCTCAGTATCGCGTTCCAAAATCATACCGTGTTTCATTGAATTAGATTGCTCGGATGTTCAATTTTGTTGCTATTATTTTCTCATTTTTCTTGCAATTCCATCGGTGTCAGGAATTATCGGATCAGTGTCGAGAGCATGCGGGTTCCAGGATCGAATGCGCGAATTAGTTTTGGGGTCTGAAGGAGGCCAAGAAGCAACCGGCAGCCTCCGGTGTGTCTCAGACGCCTTCGACCTCCGTTCATTTTCCGTGTCCCGTGTGGTTCTGGGGACCGCAACTACGAACTCGGTAATCATGCAGGCGAGGAACCTCGCGCGGGACCGTGGCATCGCCATTCCGACGCTGCCACCGCTGGCTGGTTCCACCCGAGGCTGGAACTCGCGGAGCAGGATGCCAGGAGGCAGGAGATAGAGGACGCCGGCCAACAAGAACGAGCCGTGATTTAGTACGCTAAGACTGCGCACTGCAGGGCTTCCTGGGAAAAGAGGGTGCAGCGATGGGTCTGGAGTGGCGTGGGGTAGCGCCTTGGTGCCCGAGCTAGGCATCCTCTTCTCCTACAGCCAGATAAATCGCATCCACGCCTCACCCATCCCCCAGAATTCGCGCATCCCCGAGGTGAAAAGGTGGGCGAGATCGAGAACGAACGACAGGGACAGAGCGGTGGGACCTCCGAGAACTAACCGTCAAGGTAAAGAACGGACGAACGAAAAGTTTAACGAGTGACATAGGGAAAGAATGACGAAGGACATGCATCTTGAGAACGAGCGTGTAATGAATAACGGATAAGATGAACATTTCGGCGTACCCGTAGTTTGCGAATACCCCCAGCTGGCAGAGCAATGGACCAATGGAGTGAAAAGACAAGTACCCAAATGACAAAACGGTGAAACAAGAAACAAGGGTAGGTTGCCCATTAAAATGGCACATTCCGTTAGAGTGCGTGCATAAAAAGATGTTCCTTCATTGTGTTTTGTCGTGTACTTGTCTGTGCCTTTAATGGGCAAGTCACCTTGGAATCAGAGATTCCCAGGTAAATATTGTTACAGAACAGAAAAACGAATCGTCGATGAACGCGAATAAAAAAATAAAATAAAAATAGCTGCGCAAGAGATACATCGCGAATTGGGTCAATGTTTTTCTCGGAAATTCGCCGAGTCAGAAGGCATCCGATCCGAGAAAAATGTTTACGTAAAACTGCTTGTTAGCGGATGAGAGTGTATACCGTTGTTTTACACGGATAACAAGAAGAACTTGAAGAAGCTTGGTAAACATTTCTTCGCTCGACGGCGAGTAGAGGCGGCCACACTGATACGCCGCCGTTACTGCAGGTAATACAATGCCGTATAACCGTGCTGCGAGGACGAGTGTGGAAGACGGGCGTACAACGACCAAGATGAGACATAACGAACGATGTACCCGGTTTGCAGGAAAGCGAAACGATATCTTGCGACTGTTACGTCGGTTTATTCTTCCTTCCGATAGAGCTGGTACATACGGTCCGAGAAACAATTGTGCGAATGGAGTCGGCATGGGTCGGGCCACCGTCCGATAGTCCATGTCCGAAGACAGAATTCTTCTCCATCCCCGCCAGTCCCGAACCTGTCGCTTTCTTGCGCTCATTGTCCGTCCGTCCCGTCTTTCTTCAACCTCTTCCGCCCGTCCTTTTCTCTTTGTCTTGACCGTCTGGCTCTCATTTAATTCCTGCTCGCTCGCTCTCGTTACATCCATCCCTCGTACCTTCGTCTCAACCGCCAAGTGGAAAATAGATACACCGTGCCCCCTCTAAAGATCGGGTGGGGTCGTTAAAAGTCTCCAATTACGGGGCGGAGTCGCCAACCCAGAAGTGGCGTGTATCCCGTAACTGTTTCCTTCCCCTTTATTTTCCCATCGCTTTGCTTCTTCTCTCTTTCCAGCATCGCAGCCCAATTGTCCAGGTAGCGGTACACGGGACCTGATACCACACCGATTGCTGCAACATCGCGGTGTCCTCACACTGAAGTGCCGGGAATATCATAGCTATACCCACACTATTCCCAGATGCCTCTCCGGTTGAACCGCAACGACGATGGCTTCCAAGATCGGAATTGCACTCCTCGTCCACTGCAACCCTCGTCCGAAGAATAACTCCCAGTCCTATCTACTCCTGCATCCCTTTTTATAACTTTTTCCCCTCCCTGATACCGACACGATTTCTCTTGAGCTTTTGCTGCTCGACTGTTGCATCGATGCCATCATCGAATCCTTAATTACTTTTTTGTACGTGTGACAAGAGATGATTGAAGCGAAGATCCTCGTTCGTACGCCCACGTAATGTAATGTATAACTGTAGATCGTAGTATTCCCAGATGCTGCTTCGGTATAACGGTACAACGTCCGCTTCCAAGATTGGGATTGCACTCTTCTTCCCCGTGGAACCTCCGAGCCTCACCCGAAGAATAGCTTTCGGCCCCTTCGCCCTCCCTGTACCTGTTTTACTTCCTTCCCAGCATCCTCTACCCACTTCCGGCAAACTCTACTTCGCTTTCGATTCATGGCCGTAATACCGCTGGTCCTGCCCCAACTCTTTCGCCATTTTAACCCTCCACCTCGGGTACTCTCTTCTCTTTCCTGCATCTTTCCCGGAGCCCGTCCGTCCATCCTCTTTCTTCATCCCCAACGTGCTGGCCGCCTTCCTGCGGCTCAAACGTCGTAACTCCCGGGGGCAACGTCCACCTTCCGTGAAATTAAGGTAACGGGAAACGTCACTCTCCGCGAGCGCGAACCCCTTTGGGTTCCCTTTGCTTCTCTTCTACTATCTTATCTCCCTATCTCTTATCCTCGATTATTCGACCACTGAAAAAAATCTGGCTGCGGCTAAGGCTAGAGTGGCCAAGTTCCTAAGTGTCGCGAACACCGATGAGTGGGGAGTAGAATTACGATAGAGATGGTAATTGGCGTTGCCATGGAGAATGGCAAAGTGGTTTGTTATCGTTTGAAGCTAGTTCTACCTGCATCGCTAGGGCTCAAGTATCGCTTGTATGTAAAGATTTATATGGAGTATCATGGTGTTATATGACGCAGTGAAGAAAAACAACATGGAAGAAGGAAGGACGGGAGAATGGACTCAGAGGCGCTTGGCAATCATATCTCTCCTTTAAAAGGCACAGTTCCCAGAACCCCCTTTTATCGGCTTAACCGGTACATCTCCTAATTAAGCACCGCCGCTAGGCCCGGTAGGATACCACCATCCTCCCCGTTAGCAACCGCTGCAGAAACCGTGACTATACCGGAGATACAATACGAGCAGTTAGTCGGATCACGTCTACCAAGTTCATTTAGTTTATGGTAGGAAGATAGGAAGAAAAGGAGAAGAAAAGTCGAAACACATCGCAGTCTTTATCACTTCCTATCGCCACTGGGAGCTCCGCCACTCGTCGCTGAGAGCCGAATCGAGCAAGTATAGCAATCACTGGCCGATACCGTACGATCTCTCGCTATATACGAGAACCCTCTTCCGCAACTTATTTTTCCAATACCGTTGGATACCATACACGTGAAACAATTAAGGTCTGCGACCCTCGATGGATCGAGAGTTTAGGGCGGTTCGACGAAAAATCTCTTTCATATGTGTTTTTTTTTTTTTTTTTCCTACACTCTCTTCGTCTATGAATGTACCTTCGCCTTTTTGTTTCCGTTTTCTTTTGCAACTTCTGACGAGGAAACGTCGTAGCTGTTGCCACGCTCTCGACAAGTTCGAGGCTCCGAACGACTGTCGTTATAGCTCGAATAAGACCAAACTACACCCCGAGGACCTTCCGGGCATCGACACATCTTTGTAACTCGAGGACGACATTGGAAGACAAAAAGATAATTGAAGACTTGCCAGCAACGTTCAGTTCCCAAGACACACATATATATACATATATATACGTCTACCATCTGTAACATTAATGGGGAACAGTTTCTTATCGAATGCCGATAATCAACATTTACGGAAAGTGGGCGAAATGGTGCTTCAAACAAAAGTGACGATGAAAGCTTCGTCAATTTAGTAATCAACGGCTGAAACACATTAAAGTTCCAATATAAATGCAAACCTGACTACAGCAGGTACACATTGCAATGTAACAAAGGTATACCTGGTAGCTGTGAAACAACCTATATATCGGCTTTTCAAACATTTATCACAAGATTGCATTAAAGTTGAACAGCAGTATTATTAAGGCTGAGTAATTTGTCGTAATTTCAACTCGTTTTCGGTCGTTCGGCTGCCGGACAAAACTTCGCGGAGGCTAAAAAATTGTCCAGGGTTTCAGTGGCGGAAGGGAAGAATAAGAAGAAGCGAAATAAGGGGGAAAAAAACGGGAGGTAGCGAGTCTGCGTGAAGCGGGAGCAACCTCGTTGCCAACGAAATATCGGATCTCTTCGGGCCATCCCACAGGACGCCCGGAATACCGTGAGTACAGTATAGAATGGCGAAGAACGAGTGCCACGGAGAAGAGGCAGTGGTGGTACCAGGCGGAGACCCGCCAGCGTCCGCAAACTTTGACAATTTTGGCCTGGGATCGACGTCGGTCCCCGTCTGATATATTATTCGTGCTTCGTACCGTCGGACGAGTGGCAGAAAGGGATGGCAGAGGCTCGGGCTCGACGAGGGCGGACTTTGACTGTATACCGTGGAAAAATGCTCGGGGAAAGACGCCGATTCGAGTACAGCCATAAAGGTATACCCCACGGTGTATACACCGAATCGGAATACACTGCAACTGCGATATACCCGAAGAACCTTGAGGATGCCGTGAATCCGAGAACTGAATTGAATTTCTCCGCGGTGGTAAAGAGAATACTCGAGCGTTTCCCTCTCATTCCTGTACACAGACGTGAGATTGACGAACGCTTCGCTCACCGTTCTCCAATTTCGAATAGGCAGTAGAATCATGTTAACGGAGTCGACGACATATATATACGTATATGTTGCGGATTATCCGCTACTTGGGTGAATGGTTTCTTTGGGATCTTCAATACGAGAGGTACATCATTCAGTACGCAGTTTCACGCTGCTACGCGACATTGTTTGGCCAATTGAAAGACTGCAACGACCGAAGCATTGCGGTAAAGTGCTTGCGAAAATATTTAATAGTAGTGGTAAAAGATATTTATTGCCAAAGTTAATATTTACGGTTGTCTTCTTATACGAAATTTTATACCTAATGCTAATTTTACACCTTGGAAAAGGGTCATCGACCTGGATCCTTCAACCCTATTTGATATTTAATAATGAGAATATACATGAGAATCATTGAAAAAAAAAAAATTTTAATATCTTAGATCCAATGCATTTTTTTAAAATTCTGTTGAGTTTTTTTATGACAATGGAAGACATTTTTTCGCTTCGCTTTACGGCAATACTAAATATTGGATACGGAGATGAGGTGCTTGTAATTTCGAACAATGGACGAACGACAGTGATATCAGTTTGTCCTGTTCCGTCGGATCTACAGGTACTGGCGATCCGTGCCGATGCGCGGCCAGGCTTCCCTATCTGACCCGCCAAAGGATCGAAATTTAATTACGAAAGTTTCTCGACTCGAATAATTCGAGGCGTTTGATGCTCCGTACAACGTGGAATTCTTCGAGCCCCTGAATACATTCTGATTAACTGTTACGGAATTTTTTTTTCGATTCGCTTGAAATTTAGTCCTAACTCGAAAGTTTAAAACTTTTGACGCCAATAGGTTGAACCGGCAGAACGGTCGTCGTTACCGCTTTCCGTCGTTCTCACGTGCTACGATAGTTGAATTATATGTCACGAACAAAACTCCGCAGCGCGCGATGCAATTAGCAAAGTGCACGAAACATTACTTGTTACACATTCGCCGGGTCAACATCAGCGTTACTGCTGGCTGTGGTGCACGTTTATACAGCTACAGTCCCTTTGCCGTTGTCGTACCCGCTTGAGAATCAAAACTCGTCGTCGTCCTCGCCGCTACCTCGTCTCTCCCTCGTGCTTTTAGTTTGCCGGGCTAATGACCGGGGCTCGCTGAAGGTGGAAATCTCCTCGAGCTTCGAGAAAACATCTCGCCTCTTCTCTTTCGCAAGACAAACTTCAACATTTTCCGTTGTAATATCGTGATTAGAATTTTACTATAGAGCGTTCGTGTTCCGAATATTATTTAGTACTTACGAGCGGTACACTTTGGATACCGAATGGAAATTTACGAAGCCAACACCATGGACATAATCAACGACAACATAAACTCTGAAAGACCGTGTGCTATATCTGAACAATTTGTGCGTTCCGAGACAATGCCCCACTCACCTCCCTGCCGCACCACGGTCGGTAACATGTGCGCCAATAATTTCCGGTATAGGGGAGAGCGGGGCAAAATGGGATAGTGGGGCAAAATGGGATAGTGGGGCAAAATGGGATAATGGGATAAAACGCAATTTTTTCAATAACTTTTGGATGGTGGCGGCGATGGTAAGTGGGGCAAAAAGGTATTGAAAATCTGGTTGTATCGTTGGGACAAAATGGGGCATTAAAAAATTATTGGAAAACTGAGTTTTGCCCCCGCTGTCCCGTTTTGCCCCACTGTCCCATTCTGCCCCGCTCTCCCCTAACTGCATGCCGTTGTATTTCGCTGGAGAATCGGCAGACGCAGGAAAACTCGCATCACCTTAAAAGTGGCGAATCAGGCCTACCCAGATTATCACAAAAATCAATGATACATCGACTGGGCGATATTCACCCCTTTTTTTTACCTCAAAGCTAATTTTTGTTTTGAGAAACACCCGACAGAGGAAGAGAGTTACTAAATTGAAATTTTATATTTTCCGTCTCATCCCGTCTACTTGATATTCCGGACACGTACGGTGAGGTACATGATGCAGGGAGATAGATTCAGTCGTATCGGGTTTGCCGTACCGTGCACAGTCGAGACCACAGGGGAGGCTTAGGATTCCCAGGGTCGCCGGGTGTCTATCCCGAGGGAACTTTCACCAGCGGGTATTCAAGGAAAAAGAGCGGGCGGCGGAGGAACCTAAAAGCATATAGTAGGGAAAAGCCTGGAGCGGATGAATTTTACGAAACGCGACGAAACGAGCCGGCGAAACTCACGAATGAAGAGAGTGCGAGAGGAGCCATGCGGATAGCACGGCAGCGGCAGCGGTGCTAGCTGGTCCACAGAGGTCCGACGAAGTTCCGCCGGCGGTGAGCGTCAACGACAGCAAAGAAGTATCGAAAGAAGAAGAGATAGGAGGAGATGGGAGCGAAAGAGCGGTAGGTGATGGGTTCGGGGCCAAAGGGAGGGAAGGAAAGCCCGCAGACACATTCGGTGCAGGACTTGTTGGGAAAGTTTATCATTACTTTTTACTCCGGTACATCGAAACTCGGCGACCTGCCTGTCCCCGCGTCCAACCCTCGGGCCAGAGCCGGCAGGCGCGCGGCGAGGAGATGCGCCGCCCCCCCCCCCCCCCCCCCCCCCCCGTCGGCTAATATCATTTTAAAACCAAAGTTTTGCAACCTACAAACTTTTGTTTATTATTTTTCCATCCGCGGGCCGAGGAAGAACGACGAGCGCGGCGACGGTGGCCGGGTGGGGCAGCCGTAAAAAGGAATCTTGCTTTCTGCCGCCCTTTTCAGACCTTACTTTCCTTTACATCGGTATATTACAGCTAGGTGGCGAAGACGAGGTGGCGAACACGGCCCTCGAGGCTCGGTGTTATTGAACTTTCGCTTGGAACTCGAAGGAACTTGAGGCTCTTGGTTTGATTAAATTTAAAAAAAATAATAATTCCAACTTGGACAATAATTTCAATTGGAGGATACAGACACGCGAGATTTGATTAAACAATTACGTCAATGTTTTACCCGGTCGTACAACCTCTGGTAAAAATTTCGGAGAGTTATGTCAGGTCCTGATAAAATCCTCAGTTAAGCTTTTGAGGACCTTGTCACGTCGAGACTCAACGCTAGAAAATGTTTACTGGGAATTTACACATCAGTTTATATCGTGGTACACAGTATTGCTTCCACAGTGCTTCAATGGCTGTTTCTATGTAAATTGCATACGCAATATCCACAAAGGTATGATTTATTCCGCCACTAAAGGCAAAGGAGCTAAGGAGTTCAAGGGTTTGTGGAGTTACCGCATACATACGATTATCCTTCTCCGCGTTGTATCTCTGGAGGCAATGTTCACTCGCAGCGGAGCTTGTTATCCGTTCCGTGAAGCTAATGTCGGAGGTAAAGGGTGATGTACCGCATATTGCTCGCCGCTGCATCGCCGCCAATCTCTACGGCGGCAATCGTCGTTGACGGTAGGGCGAGTTCGTTCCGAAACGACTTTGATATTTTTCCAGCCCCGCGGCGAACAGATTAATAATACACAGATAATCTGTGGTATATTTGTATATGACCTACATACGCAAAATTAAATGGCAAACTATTTTACTCGAAGAATGTAGCTTCACTTGGAAATCCCTCGGAAAGAAATGTTTCAATTTCAATAGGTGAACCAGTTTATCATAAACGAAGGAATTCGGGAGAGTCTTCATTAATTCATGGCGTGGAAAATGAGAAAAAGCAACGCGTACTATAACGGGTAATTTCAAATTGATCGGGCGATAAAAGTTGAGTTATTGATTGCCCGACTGATGTCGATGGGACGGAAACAGGGCAGATGGAGGTGGACGTGAAACGAGGCGAATGAGAAAATTAAAAATGTAACTTCCCGAACACACCGATCGATGCTGCCGGAACGTGACGACTCGTGGAACAGGACGATAGATGGATGCTCAATATTTCAAAGCAATCGAAGGCGAGCGGACCAAAAACGTCGTTCCGCGTTCCGTTCTACGTGAACGCCTTCGAGCCCGATGGAATTCCAATGGATCCGACGTACCGAAAAATACTTTCCGAGAGAAACGTCCGGCAGGTTATTCCTCAAAAATGGTTTCTCGGTAGGGAGAGCCAAAAATTGTTTTGCTGTCGATTTTTCGTTGTGACGTCACTTCCGGTTTTAAAACCTCAATTTTTCGACCTGAAATGACGTCGTACGGGGAAAACGCCACATTCGGTTTAAAAATCTAATTTTTTTAGCAGAAGTGAAGTCGTAGCGGAAATACGTCACGTGTAAAAAAAAAAAAAAAAATTATAATATTTTTCTCCGGCTCTGCTCGTTTTTATTCTCGTTGCCTGTTTACGAAGACATATCATCAACTCGCGGTACACGTTTATTTTATTCCTCGAGAGAGATATATAAAGGTGAACGCGAAAAAGCGAGGCAATGGAATGAGAGAAACAGAAGCGGAGCCAGGGACGGAGCCAGAAAGAATGGGAAAGGAGGAAGAAGACCAAAGGTATCCTGGTGGAAATAGAAAAAAGTGCGGAATGAGAGGCCTGAGAGGAGTCGAGGCAGGATCGGAGGGAACTGCAGGCAGAAAGGAAAAGAAAAAAAAAATAACAAATAAGATGCCAAGCCTTTACTCACTTAACAAGGGAATTAAAGCCGGATGGAACGAAACAAACAAGAAAAAAGAACAAAGAAAAGAAGCCCGTCGACAAATTAAACCGGGGACGACTTTCCAGCGGAAATAAGAGGAGAAAGAATCGCGAGCGGGAGAGGTAAGGCTGGAACTATATGTATAAGCGACTCGACGAAACTAAAGGCGGCTGGTTCCCGGCGCGTAATTTCATTCTCTTTCCTGATTCGACGTTAATTAGCGCACGTTTCGCGATTCACCGAACGATTTTTTAAATAATTTTTTATTCCGTTCTTTTTTTCGGAAATAATTCGTATTTATTAGATTTTAATGCGACAAGAAGAAATCCAGGATAAGTGAACGATGAAAGTGTCGAATCATGCTCGATGGCGAGTCTCGACGTTAATGTCCGTTCCTTTCTCGCCTTCGAAAGGTTCTAAACTAAAACGAAAATTCCATGAAACTTATAACTCGAGTGTAGAAACACTTTAGGGTTTCGTGCTCGCGGGCGTTGGAGCATTATTGCTTTACATATACACGAATGTCTCGCGGACGCGGCCCGGACTAGCGGTGAGGATAAAAAGAATTCGATAAAACTACGAGAGGGATGTTTCCATTTAAATTCCCAGAGAGCTATGCTATTCGCCCGGCACGCCCGTTTAATTCGGTCTAATACTCTCGCGCTTTTCTGCATTTCAGTCTGTTACCCCCCTCTCGACCCGCCAGTCCCACCGCGAGAAACAATTCTGCTCTCACGGACTCTTTAATCCGCCGGCCACGTGGAAAATCCACGACCGTATGAACGTAAAAAAAAAAAGAAAAAAAAAAGTTGAACCACCACGTTGTTACAAAAGAATCAGAGATCATTAATTATTCGCTCGCTTTTTCTCATCGTCGCATTCCGGAGGTTTTACGAGATTCGCTGATAAGAGATTATCCGATAAAGCTTCGGACGATTTCGCCGAGTTTTATTCGTCGCGCAGGCATAGCGAAAAGATTTGTATCGACGATGAAGCGTGGAAATAGATCCTTCCTTCGATTTGTACAGCTTCGACCGGTCGTTAGTTTGCATGCACAGAAAAAAAAATTGTATCTAATAACATCACGTTATATTCGAACAAACCAACACTACAGCGGTGTAATAGAAGGAAAAATATATTTTTTTTTTAATTCTGTTTTGTACCTAAAATTCGAGCTCCGGAGAATTTATTTTTATCTCCGGTTCGTGTTAATTGAATCGATGGCCATCGATACGCAATTTTTTCGAATTCTACCAAAGAAAATAAAGAAAAAAGTACCGAAAAAGGCAGTAACAAGCCGTATATGTACGGTATTCGGTCATTCAAAAAAATCCCCGTCGGGTGAAAAATTTGATATGATACGTGAGACACGAACGTGAACTTTATACGCAGCTGGCACTGGAATGTAGTTGAAAAAGGGTTGAATATAGTAGAAATGGAACGAGCGAAAAGGGGGGAGGGAGAAAAGAAGGGGCACGAGGCCAAAAGAACGGTGGCCTGGCGAGCGGGTTGGAATGGGGGTGGGGGGAGGATTCTCTATTAAACCGTCTCTCCATTCCACACTGGCCTGTCGAGATGAAAGGAAGTTCCACTGACTGAAAGGATTATGACGAACTGCTTCTCGCTCAAAGGGCCGACCGGCGATAATCGGCAAAGTAATTTTCCGAATATTCCCTGCTCACCGGTCGACCAGACCCCGCCCTTTCCGTCGTACGCAAAGAACCCTTCACCTCCTCGCGCCACCCCCCCCCCCCCCCCGTACCTTATCATTCCGCCGTTTCAACCGTCGTCTCTTCTTCTCACCCTTTTTCTGCGAACTTCCCAGACCGGGGGAGGAATCCGCGCGACCCCCACATACCCCGTCGTCTCTTTTATTTTTCTCTAATTCTTACCCACCGCTGTATTTTTCCATCCACGGAAGCTCAGGAAGTGCACGCAAACGAACCCGTCCCGACGCCAGTGCTTCGTTAAGAATTCAGAAATTTTTCATCCACTCAACCTTAAAATTAAAATAAAAAAAAATAACAATTTCGAATTTCTGTCGCGTTTTTGGACAAATAATGTCACGCTGCACGCTAGATATTCATGACCCTGAAGATATCTGAGACAGAATGCCCTCAAGTTATAACGGCTGTATATTGCAACGCACAAACGTCGCTCGGCAAAATTCACTTAGAGAAT